>CM052015.1:8056637-8656637 GCA_028476595.1 Obolodiplosis robiniae | reverse complement strand
AAATTACCATCGGCGATCTTATGCTATGATGGTCGATCACCGCTATCTTTCCACTCTAATTCGATGCATTTCCCATTTGGATGCGTTTTTCTCTTTCTCTCTTCAAGCCGCTGCTCACTTATTCATTACTGTTTTCGCGCAAATATCTTGCACCACTTCTTAACGCTCGTTAAGGCACGAGTTAAGCGATAATTTACTGCAACAAACACGTTGTGACAACGCAAATTAAACACATTCTATTTCGACTTGTTTTGTTCAATCTGTTCGTTGCTGCACATTGTGTTCAATGTGAAAATTTGCTTTCATAATTGCGAACAACGATTTAATTTAATCTAAACATGATTTGGCACACAGTGAACCCGTACCACAAAATTGTATGTTCGATTATCAAGAACACGATGATTTGTCATGAGTAAAAAAGAGAAAATAATTAAAAAAAAAACAGCGCAGCCAAAATTCATCAACGCGCGCTTACGAATCAAGACATTGATTTATGCTGATCAGCATCACAACTTGAACTTGGAAGGTAAAGATGAAACGAATTTCATCACACGACTCTCAATCATTTGAACGCCATGTGAGGAGGGAAACACACACAAATGCGCGCACGCGCAAGTTAAATGAAAGCTTTTCTCACCGACCAGATTGAATGCGAAATCGAACGAGGCACCTATCGATTAAACACATTTTCACTGAACAGCCAGACGAGAATGGAACGAGAGAAAACGAAGAAAAGAATCAAAAGCGGTCGCGGACGAAAGAAAATATGTAAATTCGCAATAACCATCAGATCTCAACTCTGAGTGGCATATTTCATTTGGAAGTAAAGAAACAATTACAACAACAATACCAAAAACAACAACAACAACAACCACAGCGACAACGACGTTGTCGTTCATGTGCACGTACAACGAAACCGTGCGTATTAGTCGTTTCAGCGGGTAAGCTGGCCCACCAAATTGGATGCAAATTACAAGTAAAAAATATTATTTTTATTTTCGGCGGCAATGCTTTTTTAAAGAGACACTAAACTTACATCGTATCACACGATGCGACCGAGAATGAATTTCGGTAATTTTGATAAATGAAAATACTTTGTGTTCACAACGCCGTTTTTAATGAGCGACAATCACAGATTGTGCTGATAAAGCAGTGCGTTGTTTAAAAACAACAAAAATGTTTAATCCCCGATTCCATTTTACGTCTGCTGAACTGCGCGGAGCATCAAAAATCGTGTGATATTCTTGAATGCAGATTTCTTGTTATTTTTTGCCACGCATCTGAATCTTGCATCGGACGGACACGATCTGGATGTTCTTGCTGTTTTTCTCTCTGTGTCTCTACCTGTTTGTTTTGTGTATTCTTGCAAAGAAAGCAAGTCAGTGTGTCAATTAATTAGCTTCCGGTCACAATGGTGTGTTCACATTCATCGTAAAATACATGGGACGGTTCCGAATCCAACCGTGTTCGTGAACCGTTTTTGGAATGCATTTCATGATAGATTTCAGCGTCAATTATGCGAGATGCAGTCTATCGATTTGAGTGTGTGTGTGTGAGAGAGAGAGAGAGAAATCTTCATTTTTACCGACGTCAGCAAAAGTTAAATTCCAAAATGTATCCGCAATCTGCGCAATCTCAAATGCCTATGTTAATGATTCGTATGGCATTCGACTTTCATTCGATCGACGCGATGCATTTGCTATGCAATAATAATGTGAATGTAAGAGAGAATGCCCTTTGTTAGCTTAAATTGTGCATATCATTGAGAATAAAACTGGTTTTATGTGAGCATCGCCAGTGTGCAATGTTAATTCACTTTTTGGATTGCATGCGCGCGATAAGTTGAAACTTCATTTGATGCAATGCTTCCCTTTTCAATGGCAATTTTGCGCGCCTAATATATGTTTTCCTTTTGCTATGTGTTGCGTCGTCTAGCTCTCATCGTGACCGGCTGTTGCATAGCCAGCCAGTTTAAGAAGGTCACTGAATGTGTTGGAACTGGCCAGCACCAGACAAACGGAATTGGATAAATCGATGTCGGTTTCGAACGCACTTGATATCCATTCAAATTTTATAAGAAACGCCATTTGATTGAAATTTTCGAATTCAAATCGGAAAGCAGATTTTTTTGTGAAAGTACTTTTATGCTCGCATTTTTCCGCGGTTCTTTTCCGTCACATTCGTTCTGATTTGTGCTTCATTATTCAATGTGCAAAGTGAAGAGTTACACTTATACTTTTTTTTCGCCTGATTGTTTTCATTTTTCATTTGGTCCGAAGAGAGCGCGCAAACAATCATTGCGCTCGTGCAAACGTTATAAAAGCACATTTTCGCAGCATAAAGGGGCACAATCAAAGCCGTTTTAATGCACAATAATTGTCTTTTCTTATTGCTTTTCATTATCTCGCTTATTTTTCCGTCTCTTGCACACTATTCGGTGTGTATTGTTTCGAAGATTATGAACTTTATGAAGTATGAAAACGTAATTTGGAAAATAAATTGATAAATGGTATTGTATTGCGGAGCAAACAATAACGTCTATTGTTCGGTTGGGATGCTGATGAACAGTTGTTGCTTGATGGTGCATCGTTACTTGTTCGGTTCTTACCGTTTCGCCTTTTATGTGCTGTGTGCCGCACCGTTCATTTAATTTTTTATTCAGTTTCATGCTTCATCTTGCTATACTTATTTGCATTGCGAGCAGCAGCAGCAGTCGCAGCAGCAGCGGCACCATCACGATTTCTCTTTTTGTTTGTAATCGAACCGTTTGCATATATATTCACAACGCTGAGCGCGCCTATTTTATATTCTGAAACAAAGAACCGTCTTAAAGCCATCTCTCGCAAGCCGTTTTCATAAAAAGCCATCGACAATCGTTTTTCGCACATGATTTAAATAATCCACTTCCGAAAGTATGTAACGCTTCTGTCGAAAAATGAAAGGAAAATTCACTCTAAACTTCAATCGATATAAAATATCGCCTTAAATGTGCGTTCACAATACAATAAGCACTCTTTTTGAGATTCGGAGAAAACAAAACAAAAAACTTGTAAATCGGCTGCTCGTTCTTTCTTTCACTCACTCGAGCGCTCGCTCTGCACAAAATAATTTGCGAAATGACCATAAATCCAAGAAGCTAATGATTGAAAATGCATGCGAAACTGGTTACGCGAAAAACTCGATTTTACATTAATGTTTTTCTTCATTCAATTTGGTTGGAAATTCTATTGATTAGACAGGCGACAGAAAGTAGAAAATTTGTCTTTTTCTTCTCTCTATCTATATCTAGTCGATGAGCGCACGCGCGCTTACAACCAAATGACAATTCACGATTTGCATTATCGTTCGGCTTGAATACATGTACAACATCGCTCTCGAATAGACGCGCAATGAAATGTAGGTGAACGAGTTGATTTTAACGGATTCCTTCATTTATTCACCAAACGTTCCATATATTATCTCGTTTTATTTCGATTCAATCAATCTTTCTCTCTCGCTCTGTCTTGGAAGTGCAAACAAAATGTCGATGATTTGTTTTTTCTTTACATTTTATGTCGCGTGCCCATGACATCAAGTGCACTCGAAAATATGAGAGGTGTACACGTTTTCCATTTCATTTTCAAGAAATGGTCAGCTAATGTGCGTTTTTATTCAATTAAACAGCATGAAAAAGTGTAACATTCAATGAGCTCAAGTAGTGAGACCAAAACAAAAAGAATGAAAAGCACCATTGATAGGGCTCGCACATTTGGCGGACGCTAATGAAATGGCTCTTTAAATTTAACGATCATCATCCAGGAAATAATGGAGAAATAATCGCCTGGTAATGCTCAATGGCATTGGAGCCAAACGTAATGACACGAATATAAGCAATAACAGCGAACGCGCGCCCATATTAGCAACAATTTAGAGCAAACAGCAAAATGTGTGGAAAATAAAATAAATATGTTTGATTTGAAAATTGAATGTCATTATGCGGAGTTTAAAATTCACTGAATCGATGTGTTTTGACGATTTTCTGAGAATGAGCAAATAATAGAGTATTTTTCTTTTTCCATTGTAATCTATTTCTCGCACATGAGAGAGCGATCGCTACAAATGTGCGATGCGAGTGCACAAAATACGCATTAAGAATGAATGACTGTGTGATCATGCCGCTTGCGCGATCAAACTCATTCATTTCTGTGTGCACCTTTCTCTTCTCGGATGCCTTTTTGGTACGGCTGCATTTTGATTCAACCGTTTCGATAAAATCCTTTCACATGCCATTGCCTCTGATGAAAACTCCCGATTCGATCGACGTTTCAAGCCTAAATGTTTGCCTGTTTTCGCCCATTTGCATTTTGGGTGAAAACAAAATCAAAACAAACAACGAAACAAATTGAATTTATTCAAATTAAAACAAAAAAAAAAAACATTTGTTTTAACCATTTAGATTTGCGATAAAATTGTCTATGATTTATATGTAATAAATGCCATAAAATCAGCAATAGAGTTCAGTCGCTGCGTCATTCTGATTCGTATCTTTCAGCCAAGTTAGTCAACTGATGGCAAAAAACAAGCGGCAAACCCATTTCGCTGCTCATTGGCTGGAAAGAATTATATTTGATTTACAACATATAATCAGAGAAATACGGACAAAAACCCGCCGACAACGGAGATGCTTTTTCATTCCATAATTAGAAATTTGGGAGGCTATCAAACAAATTGCCACGAAAATGATATCGAATAACTTTCTTCGAGCAATAATCGCCGTCTCCCGTCTTTAATTCAAATTAGATTTTTTTTTCTGGCTCTTTATTCAAATTTGAGTTTAGGATAGAAAGAAGTGTAGCCGGAGAGCATGAATCAATTAGCAATGTAACAGAAGTGATTTTCATTTGATTGAGAAATTACCGGCAAAGAGGCTGATCGATGTGCCTGCGGTGACGTCGTCTCACAACTTAATTCAAGTTCACTACTATCGAAGCCAGTACAAAACGGATCATAGCCGATCAAAGTGCTCAAGAGAGGCACAAATCGTGAAAATAAATAAAAAAGCGTTAAAAATCTGATATTTATTTTGGTGTTTTTGTTTGTTTGTTTTTCACGTTCACTTGGGCACTGGAATCGTACGAAATCGTTTGCATATTCATTTTATTGCGATGGCTGAAGGTAGAATCGAGACTGTCTAGGTCGCTTTTATTATGTTGTGATGTGTTTGTTGCCAATCACCAATCAAGCAAGCCGCATGTACACCAGGTACAATACCACCAAACAGGCAAAACTTTCTCTTTTGCCGTTTGGATCAGACTGGCGAGCTTGAAACGGATTTGTCGTGTTCTCTTCTTCTTTCTCACTCGATCTTTCTGTCTCTCTCTTTCATTCTCGGCTTTTGCAATTTATTCCATATTTCGTCTTTCGCACTGACGAAATCAAACAGTAAATTATTAAGTTTATTTCCGACGAATGCCGCGAATGCCTAAAGGCTGATCCGTTGATGATGAAACCGATTCAGAAAATGAACAAAGAAATCATTTCTTTTTTTTCATCAGAGCAAATATTCGGTAAATAATATATAAAATTAACCTTTCGTGATCTCCGAAGTGAGATCTCGAGCAAATTGTCTGTCTGATTTAATATTGCACGTCGAATTCAAATTATCCCAGCTCAAACGTTCGATTAGCACTTTACGACCACGTAAAAAACCATTTTTTGTTTATTGCATGCGGAAAAAAGAGAGAGATTCATAGACGAGGGCGGTTGTATCGATTTCACGTCGTAAAAACTGCCTGACGGCTATTAGCTGAAATAGCGAAACATTTTCTGCTTTTTTTCCTGTCCGTGAAAAATTTCGCTTTTCGCAAATTCAAATGTCTAAACAAACTGAAGTCACAAATTGTGAAAAACCATTCTTTTGTTCGACATGAAGTTGCATGTGCCGATTTGATAATTAGGCATGATGCACCTCGGTTGACGTAGCATCTGATCGAAATGCCATGCCATAAATAATGACAAAGATCTCTCACCGTGATGCAAAACCAATGGGGAAATGGGTCACGATTCTGCGTGGTTTATTTTTAGATGGCCCATTGCATACGCTCGTATTGATAGGAGCGCTTGATTTCGAAGCAAATTGTCCGGTGGAAAATTGGTCAGCAGGTTTTTGTCTGACATGCAGTTCTTGCTGAAATCTCTTTTGAAGTTTGATTGTAAATCTCTTTGATGAAGTTTGAGTTTAAATCTTTGCTGAAGTGAATTGCGATTTGAAAATCTTGCGATTCGAAAATCTCAAAGGAACTGAAAATCGC
Organism: Obolodiplosis robiniae; assembly: GCA_028476595.1. Taxonomy (NCBI): domain Eukaryota; kingdom Metazoa; phylum Arthropoda; class Insecta; order Diptera; family Cecidomyiidae; genus Obolodiplosis; species Obolodiplosis robiniae. The sequence goes on along the minus strand of CM052015.1, from coordinate 8,650,347 downwards.
AAACAATGCATACATATTTAACGTTACATTGTTGCCTGCAACAGATTTTGAAAACGAGCAAAAACATCATCGGCACCAGTCTCGATGTCTATTTATATATGAAAAAAACGCGATCAGTGTTTCTTCCAGATTTCAAACTCCAAAACAAGCGTTAATTGATGTCAACAAATTATCAAACAATGCTCGTGGAAAGAAAACCGATCGTTTTCACAATTGTAATGTCGGCTGAGCCGAGGCTGAGAATGGCACTTAATTTCCATTGATATGTTTTAATTGTTACCGAAACCCACTTATCGTATTCGTACTCGGATAAAAAACACAGAATTCCATTCGAATATTTTCCATTGGAAATGCAACTTTTTAATAGACATCGTTTTTTTTATTTGAGTTTCTCATGGCAAATTCATGGAATTCACAAGCGAACAGAATTGTTTGTTGCTTTGTGAATTGTAGGCAGATGAGCAATTTTCCCTTCCATCTATTCGATTTCAATTCGAATGTCATCCGCTTAATTTATGACTACGAAATAATTAGAAGAAAATAAAACAAATCAAAATCCGCTGTTCAGCTTATTTCCAGGGCAGTGAGTTTTTCGTGCGAAACAAACGACAAAATGAAGACGTAGATAAAACCGTAAACATCAAACTGCATTAGCGTTTAGTCAAATTAGGATCAAGCATGATTGTGTGACCGCAAATTCAATTAATTGAACAGAACTTGGGAAACAAAAAGCGAGCAATTCCGAGCTGAATGTATCAATTTAGGTGCATAGTGATCGTTTAGTTTTGCCGGCAGCGGCGATGCAAAGCACGAGCCTACAAGAATCGGCGATAAAAAAAATCTCAGCAAATGCTTTTCATGTCGCAGCGCATTCATTGTTTGGATTTTGCCCAACTGGAACGACGTTCATCGCGTGGCTTAAACAAAAGGGGAATGTTTCAGAGAGAAAATGATTCGAGAGCTACGAATACACAATGAAAAAAAGATTTTCGCTCACAAGAAAGTCACGACTTGAATAGAATGGTTAACTCTTCCAGCTCGATATCACTTTCAATCGGCCCAAAATCGCTTTGTTAGAGTACAGCCCGTGACATTGAATTTTCACAGCACAACGGCTCGGACAGGAGCATTCAATCTGTATTTTCAATTTAACAAACAAATCTGCCGCCTACGATCTGATCTTCATCTGCCTCACTCAATTGACTTTCAATTGTTCCTGTTCAAATTTTGCTTTTATTCACTCATATTTACCATTTCTCTTTTCGCCCATTTATATCATTTGAACTCTATCACATTGTTTCAACTGTTGTTATCGCGTCGCTATTCTTTAAAATTTGATTCAATAGACCATTTCTCTTTCATTGTGCTTTCAGTTTCTCGATTATTACGATAAATACCTGAAATTCACGGTTGTTTCGAAAAATTTGATAAGCAAAAGCCAAACAATTACTGAGCGTTCGTCGTTTCTTCAATTCGTCGGCAGCATTTTTGTTATGTAATTAAAATGACGATGCAGAGCGATGCCGAGAGATTTGACTGCTGTGGCTGTTGATGAAAACGAATGGAACACTCTGATGATAAATTAAATAAAAAATGTAATTGAAATCTTCGAAATTATTGGAATATCCCATAAAAAGTCAATGATTTCGATGGAATCTTTTGTCGAATATTGACACTACATTATATTGTAAAGCATAAAGCGTTGTGAGAATTCACTCGAGTTATTCCATTAAAGCGTTTTTTTTTTCAAATATAATATATTAATTCGAGTTGCAATTCACATGCAAAGTATTTAATAAATGGATTAAGCTATGCAGATCATTTTCGGAATTAAAAAGCCAATGACTTTAAGACAACAAATTTTAGCTGAAAAACTCCTTAGAAAACGTCACTTTCTTCAATTGATTCGAATATTTGTAGAATTAAAAATTTTCCGCTCACGCCTTTCTCGTCCGAAAACAAGCAAAATTCAATAAAACACAACCAAAACCAGCGAAACTCACATTTTTTATTTGATCAGCTCAAGTGAGCCGATATAGATCATTGAGAGTGGTCGTTATGAAGCCATAGATCCAAGCGACATTAAGTAAATCGAAGCTTGACTTAAAACCAGTTTTCGAACTTGGCATTGCAATCGAACGGTCACATTTCAGAAAATGGAAACAAGATAGTCAGACAGTCAAGTTGAAGAGCATCGATGCCGATGCGAATCGAGTAAGTGTATTTCCAAAATCAATACACGGCCGATTAAATCGTTTAATTTGTTTTTAACCAACTGAAGCCAAATCAATTGAAGCGAAAGTTTTCAAATTGATTTTCGTTCGTTGTTTTTTCCCGTTGAGCGCTTTACTGTTTATTTCGCGCGTTCATTAGAATTGCTCATATTGAACCGTAGCACATACTGAATGAGTTTCAAATGAAATGAAACTTTCTCTCTTAACGAAGTCGCCGACTGCATCGAACGCATTCGATGAAAGAAAAAGGAGTCATTGCTATAAATTCTTTTGATTTCATTCAAATAATAAGCGGTCAGCGAACATTTCTCTTGCGGTTTTTGATCGAAACGAACAGATGGTTCACTGTCACTTATTATCTCTCTCTCTCTCTCTTTCTCTCTGACCCTCTTCCTCTTAATCGCTGTATGCTAACGGTTTCATCATGCAACATAAGTATATCCTGTTCATTGTTGTTATTCTGCTCGGTGGTTTCGTTTCCCTTTTTGTGCGATTTCAATCTCTTATGAGGAATTTCTTTTTGTCCGTTAACATCAAATTTTGAATTTTATTAACCATAAAATGCAACTAAAAATAGCATACGGGCAATTGACTGCAGCCCACTGAAGAACAATGCATGCATATCGATTCATGAACATAAATAATCACATTTTGTGCTGAAAGAAACATTTTTTGGGAATTGACGAGTTTTTCTTGAGAAGATACTTCGAAATGCTGTTGGACAATGCTCCCCTACGACACCAATATGTACCGCAATGTTAGTACCGAAGAGCCATCGTTCAAAAACGCTTCGAAAAAAGCTTGCATGTGTAAAATAATGTCGTGTCGCCAACCATATCATTGGACAAAGATCAGTGTAGCCGCGAATTTTAGGTCATTTCAAGTAATTGGATCCTGAGAATATCCGATAAACACACTACACAATCTATTTTCATTGCTTTCCATTATATTTAAAACTTCAATTTCCGGCGATCAAATGACTCGCAGCATGCAATATTTGTTCTTAAGCGTTTTCAACACTAATCTTCTATTCTCTCTACAGCAAAAAGAGGAATCAAAACACTTTATTGCGTAATTATTCGATGCGCTTACGACATCTCAGCGTTGTACACTTTGTACACACTTTTCGAGACCTACATTTTGAGCATCCAAAAAAACATTGAACAATGCCACTTCGTTGCTTGCTTTTCCGTGAGTCACCGTGATCTTTTGTATTCCTCGTATTCGTTTCAGTTCTAGAAAGAAGCGAAAAACATGAGACTAGCATTTCGTGAACATGAAAAGACAATGATGCACGTGCTTCTTCTGTTCACTTGGCGAGGGCCAACGTAACATAAGAATAAATTGTAGTCAGTTGCACAATTTATACAAAAACTGAAAAAAAACAGAGACGTGCTAGACCTTGTTTTCGGTCGTTTGGTTTATTTGGAGCAGCGCAACAATGCGATCTGTGATGAAACAATTCGCTCTTATCGTCGGATGTAAATCTTCAAGGTTCATGTCTTTCTGGCGAATGCAATTGCATACATTTGCCGATTGAAAATATGTCACTTTTTCCCGGGAATACGATTGTTCGGCAGCGAGACTCGCTTTGATTAGCTCATGCGTGTCTATGTGTAGCTTGACTTGAGGAGTTTATGTCTCGGGCCGAGAATGTATTACGTATTTTCCACTCCAATAACAATTGCATGGAGAAAGCAAAAAACCCATCAATCATATACGGGCCTTTCCGTGAAGCAAAACAATAAATTATTCGAAATACGGCTACCAATTTTTCTGTAGTCTCGATGCCAGTCTGCTCCCGATTCCATTTCCATTATTTCGGAAACGCACACGAAACACACATGTCAATCAACATCGGTCAATTAACATCGAAATTAGCGCTCGATCTGTCGACAATTTTCTGTCAGCTTCGAATTTGAATTTATAGATTGAAATTTCCGCCGATTAAATCAATTTTATCGATTGCATCGATTTGCCCACAAAATTTCGTATGATAAAAAACGGTGATTCATCGATTCTATTTTGAACCAGGAAAAATGTGGGAAAGCATGCAATCATTTATCATGTTCATCGCACTTTGCAGCGGTGCATCAAACTTTGAACTCAGATGATGATCGTGTTTAATTTCATGCGAACCAAAAAGATGCAAATAATTTGATATTGTTGACTGGCATTTGCTTTCATAGGTTCAGCGAACCAAAACCATTTGAGGTATTTTTGTGGATTTTCCTCGCAATTTTAGTCGCGATGAATATCGCAGTTTATTATCTTCTACTTCTGCTCATATTTCGTTCAAGGCTGTTTTAACATCATTTCTGTTTTCAGTGAAAAAGTGAAATTTTTTCTCATTAAAGCCACAATTTCCTACTACCTCTTCAATTGGTTTGACTTTTGAATATTGTTTTGTGTCAATTTTGGCTGTTCAACTCATGAGAAATGGTTTGGATGATGTTTGGCGGGTGCGCGAAAAAAAAAACAAATGATGAAATATGAAAAAGAAAAAATGCAATTTCTCATCATACGCGCTGAAGACAAAATAATAACAATCACAACGGAACATGAGTCGAACTTTTGTTCGTCATAGAAACGCAAATTAAAACTCGTAATCGTATTCAATTGTGAGTGTAGCAATCAAATGTATTTCGTGCGTGCGGTGCGCCAAATTGAGTCGTCGTCACCACAATTGAAATGGAAAGTTGTGTGTGTGTGTATAAATGTCAAGTCATTTAAAGTAGATGGAAAAACAGAGTCATTTGAAACATAAAATTTTGTTGCGACTTGTTTTTTTCCGCAGAAGAGAGTAAAGAAAAAAATGCGGTATGCGATCATAAGTGCGATCGACATTAGGGCATGCTGAAATTGTGATATAAACTTTCTCGCGCCAGAGAGTTCATTCATAATAATTCTGCCACATGGGGCGCGTTTTTCCGCGTGTAGTCTTGTTTGTTTCTGGCTGTCATTTTTTTTCCATCTTAAACACTTTCATCAGTGTTAAATAGTTTCATAATAAATGTGCGTGTGCACGATTTTCGACAATATTTATGCGTTTAACTCATTTAATTGTCATTTTTTCGCCATTTAAATCGTATAATTTGCTGTGGTGATGTCATAGGCTGTGACCATCTCTCAATTTTACTTCAAAAAATCGATGTTTTTTGCAATCGAAATTGATGCTTTCTATCCGTTTGTCATCATCCGGCCTTCGCTATTGTGGCAAATGGCATTCGCAAAAAAGAACGCCAACAATGGGAAATTCCAATTTTGCACACACACAAAATAGCTGGAAATAATCAAAAATTGTTATTTATCGATCGGAATTTGAATCGATATTGTTGTCGCGATCTTTTTAAATGCAAATATCATAGTGAAACGAAAAAAGTTATTGAAATTCTAAGCGTACAAAAGCTGTGAAAAGAAAAGGTGTGTTTTGTAGGCCAATAAGATCGACAAAACCAAAGGAGTCAAAATATGTCGTCAGTGTTTATCTTGTGTTACTTTAACGCAGTTAACGTCGCTCAGCGACTTTCTTCCATATATAGTTTATCTCAATGACTGAATATTCAAATGTTCGTTCCACAAATATCTATCTGAATGCATAATTGAATGGCACACACAGATTGACACAAATCGATTCTTCAGCAAAGCTAAATTGAATGTGTCGCTGCGATTACTGTGGGATTAAAAGATAACTAATTTATAAACAAAATGCATTCAAAACAAGACGTAAATTCATATTGAAAAATGGAGGAAATACTTTTGGAATGTCCAACTAAAGCATTTTAATACTTTTGTTTTCATTGACTCATAATTCATTTGAGAAGATTCATTTTCTCTTAGCGAGGTGCGTCAAAAAAAACAGCAGCTGCATAGAAACTCACGTGAAAACATCTCGAAACTATTATTCCAAACTTTCTGTAAACAAATCCAAAGAAAAACACGTCTTAAAAATTAATCACTTTCTTCTTGAGTTCTATTTGATTCCACGTGCTCACCGAACACCACACAATGGATTTTTGATTGAAATTCAGGTTAAGTGTGAATGTTTTGACTTTTGCACTTCAATGGCTGCATTCAGCGGTGCTACATGCACAAATAAAAGCGCGCATACAAGTCATTAACTAGCGTGTCGTTCACGTTTGTTTCTAATTTGTCAGCATTAGAGAATAATCATAGCATTTTGAATTATGCTCAACAAGTGAAAACGCACTGCGTTTGTGGCATGCGAGCTTGTTTACAAGTCAAAACTGTTTGAAAAGCCACTCAAAGCGGCCATTCCTTGTTACACGTGTTAATTGATCTTAATTCTGTTCCTTGTGTTTGGCCTTGTTGGATTTGATTTGAATGAGCCAAAAGTACAAAGCAAATTAACAAACAAAAAAAGAAGCGAAATTCAATGGGAATTCATGCGCTCTTCTCCATTTTGTTCAATTTTTTTTTCTTTTTTTTGGAAATGTTCGAAGCCACTTTGTTTTAATGAAATGTATTTGATTCTATGCGCTTTGTTGACGCAACGATGCCGTGTAAATGTAAAGAAAACGAAGTCGCTTTTAATCCGAACACTTTCACTAAATTTCAGTTTCGCCTAAATAAAATACAAGCATTTAAATAAAATCTACACCGAATTGAATGGTTTTAATTGTTGGATAAAGCGCAAAAAATTTCGCGACTCGAAATGAAGTTTTACATTTAATTGATAGTGAAAAGGCTAGTGTTTCTACCAGCAATTGTGGTGTGACGTTGATGAGACGTGCTTAATAACGTGCTCAGATCGTACATCAAATGGGAAAACCTACTCCAAATGAAAATGACTACAATTTGCGCCAAACATGGTGCTCGAAATGAATACACACAAAATCTGAGAAAGAGGCTGAATATCATGATAGCGGCGATTAAATGGATGTATTTCGAATTTATCATTGTGATGAAAATTATCTTGAAAATTGCTGTAGATCATCGCACGAATGATTACGGTAAATTATTATACATACATACAAAGTCATTAGACCTGTCCTCACAGTGTTTGCCATGACACTAACCGATTTAACAGAGCAATTGCAAAGAATTGAATTGATTTTAATGATCGAAATGCTATTCAACGATGCCAGCGCAATGACAACTCTGTGTAAATATTGGTTTCGGATAAACGAAATGTAAACACTTTACAAAAGAAACATCGATCTTGATGTCAGATTTCTGGGTGCCATCAGCCACCGCACCAACCGAGAAGAGCAAATAGAAAATCTCAAGCAAATATAACGATCAACGATCGAAAAAATGCGTTAAGCAAAGAGACGTTCCTCTGGCAGCCATGTGTAATGCTTGAGAACGTCTTGCCAACGCTCAATGGTTCTGTATCAGTGTATCAGTAGGTTAATGGAACACCATTCATATTTTACCGCATATATGCATGCCATAAACATTACGTTTACGCCAAGTTTTTGCTGCTACTGCTGCTGCTTGCTACTTCTTTTCTTTCATTGTACAACGACGGCATTGCTGGTGTATTCTCGTTGGTCGGTTGGTCTCGTCTTCTTTCTGGTTTCTCTTGTTCGCGGTCGCTCATCTCTCGTCTTAAACAATTTGAGTCTTCGTTCGTAGCACGTTCTTTGTTATAATTGGTTCTGGTGATATGTCAGTGATCGAGTATGTTTAACTCACCGTACGCAGGCGCACACTAAAAACGGAGAAAAACAATTTATTGGGAAAAAGTGAGCGATGCAAAACATAAAAATGTCCGAACTTGCTGAAAATTACAATGATTGGGAGTGTTGATATTTTTTTCTCCAATTGATGCGAGTGTCATCCTATTCAATTGATATGGCGATGAAGAAATCAAGATATTAAATGTTTGCGGTTAAAACTGGAATTTCTAACATTTTCAACTCCTTCTCTCTTTTTTTGCAAACTCTGTTCAAAAACAAAACATGTTGCGCGCGAGTAAATAATTTCGCGCATCTGCTCAACGCATCGAAACAATGAAGTTTGACAATGTTTAATGCATGTTCGTGTGTTTGTTCTTCATTTTCTCTCTCGCTCTTTGTCTGTCTTCACACATGATAGTTTGCCAATGCGGCGTAAATTTAACCCGTTATAGAAATGCCACACTCTTACCTCTTCTCTTCTTCTCTCCTTCATTTCGATCGAATATTTCGTGTGTGCGTCTTGAATGCAACCTTTCACACATTTCACCGGTACAGGCAATTCAGACCATCAGCGCAGTCCTCATTCGGTCAACCGCATCAGTTGCTTTCGGATATTCGACGGTCGATGTGCTCTGCCAATATTCTCTTTAATTTTGTACGATACCAGTTTCGATTCGATTATTTTTGGACGCACTGAACAATTGCGCACGTGGCCATCAATTTGACACTAAATCAAGCATGAACCAACAATTCCAAAGAAAACTATCGATATTCTAATGTTTATTACGGTGAATAAAGTGAAACCGATCATGTGAGTGAATCTGAATATATTGACTAAATCAGTGAAGAACGCAGTTCGTAATCGATTTTATGTGTGTGTTTTTTCAATCTATGTCTCTCTCTCTCTCTGTCTGTCGCTCACCGAATCGAACCACTTCATTGAATAAATTAAATTGGTGCGGCGTGGAAAATATAATAGAAAAAAAATATCAATACTGGTTTCATGATTTCGAATGCCGAAGTCTGTGAATTGAATGAAAGCATTGATACATTTGTTCAGCCCATTTGTGAGATTCTTGCGGTCATGCTCATTTAATCAATAAGCGTGCGAAACCATTTTTTTCTCGCTTCGTCTCTATCATCTTTCTTCAAACTACGCGCTTTTACTGGAGGTGAAATCAATGCGAGTGACTGAGTGAGTTCCGTGTTCGAAAAACGCATGAAAAAAAACGTCAAAATCCACAGCGATTTTCTCGATATTGATTTTCAAGTGAAATATGATTTTGTGACTGAATTGCGGCGTACTTGCGGACGGTTTTTTGCTATCAATCGGCCGCAGTCTGATTTTATCCTTTCTCTGTCTTTCGACAAATTGCAAGCAGCTAGTTTTCCATCAAACATTTAATTGCTAGCGAGCAAAAATTCATAATGATTATTACTAGTTGTCTGCATGCCATTGAACTTATGCTATGCATCGCTAATTGGTGGATTTGCGGTGAAAAGTTTCTAATTTCCTAGTTAGATGATTTTTGCGCCGATGGAAAGCGCTCTCGGCGAGGAAGTTTTCCATTGCAAGAGATCTTCAGCAGTGGGTGTTGGATTTGATTGAAAGTAGATTCAATAAACGGCACACACTCGAACAGTGAATGATTTCGCTTCATTGATGCATGTAATCTAGCTCGCTCTCTGTCGCTGGGCCCCATCGCGCGTGCAAGCCATCTTTCTACACACCGAAGTGGAATCGACTCTGTTGAATGAAACAATGGCGCAAATTTTCACAACCTCTAAATATTTCAATGATTTCAATTACTTCTGGTTCAATCTATTTTGTTCCCACACTTTGAACTCGCGACAAATGTAGCAATGTACTTATCCAATTCAAGGGAATTAAAAACGAGAAAAAGTTAAAAATAACGCACACACACAGACGTCGTCGCCATTTAAACCGCTTCTCATTAATAGATATCTATCAATCTCTCGTCTAGTTTGCATAAGTTCATTTGCTCGGAACCAGTCTCCATAGTGGTACTAGCTGTTTTCCCCAAAAATTGATTTATATCATTATCGCGCACACAAAATTATACATGAAAATGGAGAATTCGAAAACTGTGCACGATTTTCGACATACAAATTGATGAACATGGTTTTTGCCGGACGAGACTCGAAACGTATTGATCGATTTCCTCTCAAATGGCACACTTGCTTCTGTCTTTCTCAAAATTCCGCTACTTTCTCAATCATATAATTCTAATGCGCAAGTTTATCACACATTCGCCACTGTGAGACATGCAAATTTAATAGATGCTTGAATTTTGTTTACCTTAAGTGGTCTTAATTTGTGTGAATTAAATAATGAAAGATGCGAATGAATAATAATTTACGATCGCCAAATGAAAGATACTCACTATTGGTGCGACTTTGAATGAACGCAGCAATGGGCGCAGCAATCAATCATTTGGCTTAGAAAAATCATAGAAATAGCATTTCACTGAAATTGAAATGATATCATTAACCTGTTCTTTTTTTATTGCAGTTTGACCAGAGGTTAAAAGAAATTCCAACGGATCGTATTCGAACTCCGAGACTCCAGTTTCCTAAGCATTAGACGTAACACCTTCAAAAATAAACACAGACATACACACCAAAATGGCTTGCCGTTCGCGATATTTCATCGCGTCTATATTTATCACATTATGTGCTTTTAAGGTAAGGACGAAGCCGTTATTTCGGCTTAAAATAAGTCCCTTAATTTTCGGCACATTTGTTTGGGCATTTGTAATTTGGTTATTCCGTCGAAATGGTGTTCGATTCAAAAGAAGTACGGGCAAACGAAGCAAACGAATTCCTTTCGACAGCGCAAAGGAATTACGGAGCAAAAGAAAGAACGGAAAAATGCACGAAAAAAGCGGCGTTGGTGCATAAGAATGGTACCGTTATCTGAAACCTGAATAGTGAAAGTTATTGTACGGTGCATCTCAAGGGAAAATCATTCATGCAGCTGACAACATGTATGCACAAGTACATTGCCAAATGGTTCTTGTGAGTGCGTGCAAGGTGGTCGTCTATCACACATGACTCTTTCATTCTGCCAATTCCATTTTCCCCCGTCTTCGGCCGAAAACAAAAACCAATTTTTTGGGTCACACCATAATCACAAAAAAGAAAGCAATCGTTGTGAAAAGGTTCAATTCTTTGGGTATTATTTTTTCGTCGGAAATGGCGAATAAAAGTGAAAATAATAGCGGGAATTCTGAGTGCGTAAAGCCATACAAGAATATTTTATGGCTTTGAATAATTACAGACGTTGTGTTTTTAAGCACGATTCATTTGCGTACGATGATCACCATAATCGGATAGCAAATACGACCAAAAAGAGGGAAAACACACAAAAATAAATGCTTTAGCAAAAAAGAATCGAACCGATTGATATGCAAAACATTGTGGAATGAAAGAATTGCTCGAAAATAATCTCTGGAATAGAAAAAGTGAGCGTCTGTTTGTTCCGGCGATCTCTACTAGCATATGCAAATTTGCAAGTAGTGAAGTGAATGTGCCGATGTGCGCTTATCTTGGTGGCTTTCATGCATTCTTTTACATTCGAAGGACTGGAACGAAGGCTAATTGTTCGAGCAACATTTTACACAAACAATTGATTCATTGTTTCAATGATTAAAATAGAAAAGCACACCGAATTGATCTATATTTCAGACTTTTGTCTTTTTTTTTTTCATGGAAAACAATCACTTTCGCTAAAATAGAGAAAATAGCTTAAAATGTGGACGGTCGCTTTTTCTCATGTTCCCCTAATCAGATCTGACCCCATAAAATGGCAACAAATTATACGTGTTACAAACAAGTCATGACAATCATTCAGCATTCTCTGGTGCAATTATGGTACGCGAATGTTAAACACATGACGCCAGCATTCACTTAAAGAATTGCATTGCATTTTATCAGCTTGCCATTTTCATTTGCTAACAATATATGGATTCCAAATTGGTCACGACATACTCGATGCCATGTGGGCGACATGTTGTGCTTTTACTTCATTTAATTTTCAATTTTCAAAACACAATTGCCATTCTCATGTCACTGTGTTTATATCCGGTTTTGACGTGCTCGTCAATTGTCTCTTTTACATAACGATTTTCGGTATGTTTTCGCCACAATTGTAGAAAAAACATATTTATAGTCATCATCTAAGTAACTAATATGATATTATTTGCGCAGCGTTTAGAGCTCGGTGGTGGCATATAATTAGGCGAAAGCTGAGTGCGGTTAACCATAGTGATTAGTTTTAATAATATATAAATATATTTGCAATTGTCTCTGGCTTTTTGTTTGGCGTCGAATTCGAAGACAATTATTTCCGTTCATGGAACGGTTCTTATCGCCATTTTTGCATACATTTTACCTCGTCGTAGCTATTCATTGGTTTCACCAAGCCGCTCAAAATCTAATTCGATCAATTCGAAATAGGCTCAAAATCTCATGAATATTTCTGTATTTATTAGTTGAAAGCTCAATATCTTTCACTGGAATGCTACAAATAAACAATCATTCGAATTTCGTTTCATCAACTTGGTTGCGTTCATTTTCATTGCTGCTATTCGTTTTTGATGTTTCTTTTCTTTTATATTTTGACATATTATGTGTGCCTTCTGAATCGCCTTGAACGAATTTAAATAAAAATAATCGTCCCGATCTCGATATATTGATCAAAGCTAAATGTTCTGGCGTTTTGAGAAGTGTTTACTTTTCCTTTAGCTGAAAAAATGCCGATCAATTTTCCCCTGTAATTTATTTGTCGCTTTCCGCGTGCACGGGATCACTATGCTGTGAAACGTTGTCGGATGGAAACTTTTGCGGTCGTTCCTAATTGATAATGATACGGACGCGCTGCCATTAAATGAACTACTTTTTGCCAATTCCATTGAGATGAGAGATCTGCCTGTCAGTGTGAGAGGTGTTTCGTTGCATTTCTTTTTCACGAGCTTTCTTTTAAACACACTGCACTTATCTGGATTTTTCGTAAACGCACTACAATTTGATTTCAACGACGAAAAGAGTGAGAGAGAAAGATGGGAACGGTGCATACAGAGACCAGATCCAATCGAGAGAACCGGTTGTACCGCACCAGCTCGCTTATAGCACTGTGTCAATTTCTGTCTGTATTTATCATTCTCAGCACAAGAACAACACTATCATCGGTAAAGCGATGATATGTGTAACAAGTGCTGGCTGACGTTGTCTCTAATCCCATTCGGAAAGTAGGTTTGATATTGTGTGCATGAGAATAATAGTGGAAAAACATATTCGTACCGAAGTCAAATTTCATCATGAAAAGGAACTGCCAAAAGAGGCAATGTAAATTCATGATGTGTTTTTAAAAAAAAAAACCTTTTTCATTATGCGTTTTCAAGAGAACACTTTTTCTGATGCAATTTGAAGAGAACAGATCTGTATTCCCGCTATTATTCTCATGCACACAATTGAGTTTTCTTCATTTTATTGCAAGCATCATCGATATGCTAAGGCGTTGATCATAATTCGCAATCATTTGAGCCGCGGACCAACCTTTGTCGTGAAGTGCAGCAAATTATCGTTTTTTACGTTTCCTAGTTTTGCATTTCGATCGATTGGTTTGATAAAACGGCACTAGCGATACGAAATTTGCACATCATTTCCATCGTTACAATTGGTTCATAGACCCAAATCAGCAAGCATTTCACTTATTGATTTCAGAAAACTGATTTTCTAGTGGAATTGTTTGTATGAAATAAAAAAACCGTCGAATTGAAGTTGAGCGAGTCGATTAGCGTGACTAATCCGTTCGGATCGCAACAGGAAAAAACTCGATCTCATACGGTGTGTATCACAAAAACAAGAAAAAAGACTCCAGCCATTCGGTACGTGTTTTCATGCGCAAGTTTTTTTCAAGCATGAGTTGATGATACGCGATCTCATCTTTTTTCATGCTGGATAAGCATCCATCGTTACTGAAAAAAACAAATACACTAAAAAAAAAAATCAATATTCAATGATAATGGAAGAAATTATCGAAACCAACAGCTTCACGGAAAAACATGAATGTGTGAAAGAAAAGAAAACAAAAACAAACATCTAACAGCCTGGATGGACAGGCTTACGAAAAAAATCTGTGCCAGTAGATCGATCAAGCATGTGTGTGCATATTACTTGCCAGATTTCGCTTGGATCATGTAGCGCAAAAACGAGGGAATTGAGATAGAGAGAGGGAGAGATAGAGAAATAGAAGAAGAAAGAAGAAGCATTGACGGAAAAACTTATGCACCCGAAGAGGAATGTTAGAATCGAAGCAAACCGCGTATATGGACCAAAACTTGAAATGGTTTATTTTACTGGTGCCATTGCACGATTTTGTTTTAGCATCCGATATAATTTATCATTCAATTTGCTCTATTTTTATTATACCATGATTGATGCGAGCGTTCAGTGCTCGCTCACGAAGATGATCAATGTATGTTCATGGATTTTTTTTTTCGTTTTTTTTATTTTTTTGTTTGCTCTTGTTTCCAATGTTTCACAGAATGTGAACAGTGACGCTCCAATAATTGATTCGTCGGCATTACCGCTAGAGCACAGATCAGTGTATGGTCCACCAGCGCTTCAATCGCCAATTTATGGAGCACCACCGCAACTACCACCAGAACATCAAGTAGCACAAAACGAAGTTCCTGATGAACAATGGCCGCTCACCGCACAAACCAATGACAGTCCACAAATCAAAAATCTGCAAGTGCAATGCGAAAAGACCCATATGAGAGTGAACATTGAATTCGACCGACCGTTCTACGGTATGATCTTCTCGAAGGGTTATTACAGTGATGGACATTGTGTGCACATGAAACCCGGCAGCGGACATTTAAGTGCAACTTTCGAAATCTTCTTGAATAGCTGCGGCATGAGCAGCTCGGCCAATCACAATGCTCAACAATTCGGCGCACCAACGCCGTCCGGAAGCTATGTTGAAAACACAATTATCATTCAATATGATCCGTACGTGCAAGAAGTCTGGGATCAGGTAATAAATATTGATATGTTTGAATTTGTGTGTGTGGTGCAGTTTTTCATTGAACTCAACATGGTTGATAGAATTGTGACATTTACTACCAAAATCTCTGTTTCAGGCTCGTAAACTACGCTGTACTTGGTACGATTTCTATGAGAAGCAAGTTGCATTCCGGCCATTCCAAGTCGATATGATGCATGCGGTTACGGCCAACTTCTTGGGCGACAACTTGCAATGTTGGATGCAAATTCAAGTCGGCAAAGGACCATGGGCATCGGAAGTGTCAGGCATCGTGAAAATTGGTCAAACAATGACTATGGTTTTGGCTATCAAAGACGACGAAAACAAGTTCGACATGCTTGTGAGAAATTGTGTGGCTCATGATGGCAAACGTGCTCCAATCCAATTAGTCGATCAAAATGGTTGCGTCACTCGACCAAAGATCATGAGCAAATTCCAGAAGATCAAAAACTTTGGACCATCAGCATCAGTTGTGTCATTTGCATACTTCCAAGCATTCAAATTCCCCGATTCGATGAACGTCCACTTCCAATGTGTAATTCAAGTGTGCCGATACAATTGCCCAGAACCAAAATGCGCTCCATCGATCGGCGGCGAATTTGGATTGTCTGGCTTGAGCTCTGAATATGGTCTTCCTGCATCCGAATATGGATTGCCACCGGCCGCATACCCAGATCCAAGGCATCCAGCCGATGCTTCAGGTAATTAAAATGCTTTAAATCATTATTCAAATTTTTCAAATCGATTTCATTGAATATCAAATCACTTCCGATTCCATGACAAACAGGTGCTTACTCCGAAAATCAACATGATGTTGTAGCTCCACCACAAGCATCAACATCCGAAAATGTCAACAAAATTGATTCACCGCCCGCCCAAAGCAAACGTGACGAAGTCCATTTGCCACCTCCACCACCGCCAGGCCATTCGGGCAGCTACAGCACCGTCAAACGAAAGGATGACCTAGACGCTGAGGCGAACGGCAATTTGGCTACAATCGGTGGACGACCACGTTCAGTCGAAGGTTTGGATGATTTGCGCGGTGCCCGTAGACGTCGTGAAACAATGGAGATCGTTTTAAAGCCACGCATTTACAAACGTGCCGCTCAAGAAATGACCGATGTCAATACTAGTCGTGTGATTCAAGTGGTCGCACCCGGCGACGTCAACTTTGCTCTCAACAACAATGCAGCAGCCAGCAACGATACGGTGGTTGTGCAAGCGCGAACTCTAGACACGGAAACGATATGCATGTCAGTGCCAAGTTTCGTTGGCGGCTTAGTTATGTTACTTTTAGTTTTAGCAATTGCATCATTAGTAGCCGCATTTTTGTTTGTGCGCGTACGGCATTTCGACCGAAAAGGTATGACAATTCCACGACATGGTTTCGTCAATGAATTCATGAAAGTCAATTAAATTGTAATCGCAATGTGAGAGAGACAGAACAAACAAAAAAGGACAATTAGGAAACATGGTGGACAAAAACACACAACGAACGAACATTTATTATTTTTTGAGGAAACGGAATGCAATGTGCTTGGACTCGCTATGGACACTGTTTGGTGTTACCTCATCCAAATAATAAGAAAAAAAGAACTACATCATTTGGTCTGTGCGCACGCAAACAGATCAATTTGCATAACTTCATAACTTTATTTTCTAAGTGATCTTATGATAAGTAATTTATTCTTACCAAACAACGACTTCTCTTTCTTCATTCAACCATTTTCGCATGATCGATTCGAGCCAGCAAACGACGGCGGGTCCTTGAAAATCTTTGTAATGATCTTTGTAGAAGATAACGAAATAATTACCAGCACCCGGACAAACTTGATTCTTGACGCTGTTGACATTATGGAGGTCTTTTTTTGAGAAAGAGAAAGTGAAATTATCTTAAGAGCTGAGTCTGTCCGGATGTCTGGTGTAGCCTAATCACCCATTTCGTTCATTCCAACAAACAAAACATCACTGAATTTCCTCTCTTTACTCTTTTTTATCTTTTATTTTCGAAACTTCTCCTCTACTCATTGTTCCCTTTTGCTTCCCAAATTATTTATTTATTTAAAATTCTATTTATTTTTCAAAATTCTTTCGATCTATACTTTTCAAAAAAAAAACTTTAATGACCGTTCGACGATAAGTTTGAGTAAATCACTACTGATGTGTGCGTACGCAACAGATATGTGATTCCTTTTGCTAGATAAATAAGAGCATAGCTTTTATACTAATGCAAACTACGGCCTAAATCAAAGAAGTGGTTAAGTTTATTAAGTAAAAATAATAACTGAAAAATCAATTGACACAATCTAAATGCAATAAACATCAGTGTCTGCCCAAATTATAATTAATAGTGACATTTTATTGGCTTAGAAAAGTGTATAAGTAAGTTTCAACGATATCAAATCCACTAGAAATGCGTGTTTTTCCTTATATTTTAGTTTGCAATGTTTGTATTACTTAATTTTTGTTTTGTTTGTCTATTGCCGCACAATTGCTTTGATATACACTTTTCTAAACATGTCAATACTCGAATATTTTATCAATCTATGAAAATATGCAAGTACTGCCCAAAGCGGAACTTTGATGGCCACGAGAAACAATAATTTCGATTCGAGGACAATCACAAAACACATCGTTTCCAACAGCACACAGTTATACTTTCTTCCACCAAATGAGCTGATCTTTAAGCCACTCAACTTTCAAGTCACTCAACTGAAATGCTATTAAGGAAGGCACAGTTTTAATTAATGCGAGCTCCTATCCCCAATCAAAATCCAGAGCGAAACGAATGAATATGTAAATATAATGACGACGAAGAAAAAAAACAATTATTATGATTTAAACATTTATTGATTCGATGTAATGTTAACGTTAAATTTATCATTAAAATAGAAAGAATAAAAATAAAGAAAAACCACACATTGAGAAAACCAACTTTATCGATTTTTATTTCATGTTTCCATTAGGTTCTTTGAAATTGCTTATGCTTCAGGTAAGATATGCTATTCTTCATTGTCCAATATTATTTCTATTTTATGAGGCATAATTTCAATGTTTCTATCCATGAATTAAAACTTGATACACGTTTTGATTTCAAATTGAGTTGACAACTATAGCTCCTAGTATATATAACTCATTGAACAAGAAAGCAATGGTTCCAAAACATAATCCCGAGGTTCCGAATTTAATCTCGTTAAAAGTCTAAAAATAGTATTTCCATTATTCTATTAGTTCAAATTTGTTAATTACAAAAAGGCTATTATTTTAACTATAATTTTCGCAGATAGGGAGACTGAGCCATGTTTCAAGCCTGTAAGCCATTATAATAAATTATCTGCAATATTCCTTATAAATTTTTAAAATGAGAAATATCTTTTGAGCTAGGGGGAAATGACTGCAAATGGGTGGAAATGCGTACAAATGCCGTCAGACACTTTACGCGTATTTACCAATGGCATTGAAATACGAGAGCAATAACACTGTGAAATGCTATACAAATGCTTGCGAATACTTACGAAATCATACGATGAAATATGCCGTGAACATTATCCGTTGAACATTTTATCAACATTGCATCGAATCACGTACGCGTAGTTTTCTCTGTATTTCCCTACTCCTTCTTTACCTTATCACATTGAGAAAATAATAATTAAGATCGAAAGAGCCGTTGATTCCAGAGTTGCTGAAGTCACTCTTCGAATGAAGCCAACGTTGTAAAATTAAACTTCGAGCTCTTCAAATCAACATCTCAATAATAACAATAATATAATAAAATAATAATTAAAAAGAATTCAAATTTAAATAAAATATATTTTGGCCAAAAAATCTTTCATTTTTCCCGTATAACAATTTGAAAAAGCTATAATCGACGCCACAAAACTAAAAATCGAATAAAAGTAAATACAATCAATATTTTTAATCTGCCACTCGGGCATACTGCCACAAAAAATGTGCAAGTTTCGTGTGAAAAGATGATCAAAAAACAACACACAATTTTAGATAGTTTAAGATCAATTTGATTATTATTCCTATTATTATTTGTGTTTTATATAAATGGTAAATTTTCTTCCGAATGTTATCACAAAAATGAACAAATTGTATATAAAATATCAAAAAAAAAAAAAAAAAAAAAAATGCTATAAAGGCATGTCTGTGCATGAAACCATCATCCTTAATCGGCGTACATAATGCATTTTTCCTAGATTAACCATCGCATTCTCTCGTATTAAATACAATGCGCACTTAAATGGTTTACAAAACTCTCTTATCGAATACTGGATGAGACATATTTAGCGTTTTATTTCCTTCTGAATACAAGAGTTTTGCGTGTTTGATGGGCTCGTGCAAATTTTACAATCAATGTTTTAATCTGGTTTTAATCAAAATGCAAATCAATACCAAAATTATCTTTCCTTCTCTGCTTATCTTCCTCCCCACTTTCGCTTTCTTTTCCATTTCTTCATTTTCGTCCCATTCCTTTTCTCATCTTCTCTTCTAATAGTCTTTAAACTTTTAAAGTTCCCTGAATTGATTTTTGATTATTGTTTTAATATTATATTGTGTTGCCTATATATATATTGTCTTGTAATTCAGTCTGATTCATCCGAACAGTCGAATAGCTTCTTTCGTTTAAGCGGCGATGCTCCATTCGCCACGCATATTCCAGGTTGACTGTCACTGTCATCAAACCTATTTTCAAAAAATCGCATTTTCATTGAAAAGTGTCCCTTAAGAGATGGAATAACTGAACAGAATTTCACCGAGGAACACTTACACAAGACTGGTTCTAGATATTTCCATTCGGCTACGGCGAAAACTGCCATGCGAGTAGTGATTTAATGGCGTTGAATTCACGATCAACGATTCGGGCGGTTTTCCATTCAATCGATTGTTGTTTCGGTTTGGGGAATCTTCAAATTCCGAAATCTTGGAATCATTTAAACCGAAGAATGAATCTTCTGACGTTTGCTCAACGGCTATCGTTGGAGCTGTTGGCGTCGATGTCAGTGCAAGGTTATACAGATGATTGGGTTCTTTAAGATGCCTCAATTTGAATATGGAGAAACATGATGCGAACAACTTCATCAAATAGATCTTTATCATATGACATCGATTTAAGAAGGCTCGTGAATATTTTTTCTGCAATGAATTTGCGAAAATAAAATAATTTCATTTGTGAATGAATCAGGTTGTTTTGATTTGAAGCCAACCGAATGTGGAGCTTGGTACAAAAACTTACGATTTTGATGAAAGGCTTCATCAAACGACGTCGTTTAAGAATTTTACGAATTTGCGGTACCGCCAGCAAGGCATCTACATCCGGCCGTTGCTCGGGCTTTTGTTGCATCATCGATTTAATCACATTTTGCAAGTCGATTGATAAGTCTGTTTGAGAAAAAGGCGAATCACTCAATTCGTTGGAGATTTCCAAAGCAGAAATTGAAAAAAAAATCATAATGAAAACGGAACTTACGCGGTAGGAAATGGTCGGGTAGGACGCCGCTCCGCAGTGTGTGCCAGAGGTAACCGTTTTTGGGTAGTTCCAACTTCGAAGCTAACTCAAGAATTGTGATGCCAAGACTAAAAATATCAGCCGCTTTTGTAAAGTGGTGTTGAAGTGTTTCGGGTGCAATGTATCTGCAATCACCTTCCGAAGAGTTTCCCAAATTTGGCTGTAACAATGAAATTGAAACAAAGGAATTTCCATTAATGTTCATTGAACGTTAGGCTTAATAGAGAAAATTGCTGTTATTTTTTTTTTTGTTTCTACTACACACACTCAAATGGACCTGTGAAACATAAAATTCCGATATAAATGAGTACTCACCCCACGTAAATCAGCAACTAAACCGAAATCACCTAATTTGCATACATTATCTTCGCTAATCATAATATTTTCCAGCTTAATGTCTAAGTGAATGAGATTTTGGTCGTGCAGAGCCTTCAATGCGAGTAATAAATCCACCAAAATATTCCAAACCTCTTTCTCGCTGAGTAGACCATTTGTTTGCATAACATACGTTTCCAAATTGCATTTACACAGTTCCAGCTGCATATACAACAAGTCATTTTGCTCCCAAGCTTTGTGCAATGTGATGCAATTATCGTGTTCACTAAATTGTTCATATCGTCGCACTTCTTCGATGCGTTCCTGTCGTGACGTTTCGCCGCGATATAATTTCAATGATTTTTTAATTGCATACAATTGGCCATCCTCTTTGCTGCGCACTTTGAACACTTCACCGAATGATCCTTCACCAAGCCGATCGACCACTTCGAAACATTGCTCAAAATACGATTCACGCAAACTCGGCCGATACACGGAATTTGTTATCGACGAATCATTTGATAGCGAATTGTTGGTATTATTGGTTTGTCGAAATGAAATTGCATGCGGAATAGAATGATTTAAGCTTCGGCTGTAAATGGAATCATTGTGTTTTTGGGTCAATTTCGGCGGTCGCCGGCCACGAACTCCATCATTTTGTGTTCTCTATTGAGATACAAGCGAATATTGAATGTTGTGATTCTTGATTAAAGCACCTTCACGACAACTCACCTGTTTGAATGCCCTTTGATCACCGAACTCCAATTCAGGTAGCGGCAGCAAATTTTTCGTTGACATTGTTTGCGCTTGTGTGTGTTATTTACCAAAATATTTACATTTACTGGTTTAAATCTTTGTCTTACTCTATCTAATCGAATATTTACATAGTGATTTGAGGTTATGTCTCAACGCTTTTGATATTATTGAATTCTTTTTTTTATATTTTCCTAATTTGGTTCACATTTTAAATGGGTTACAGTTTTGTTAATGTCAAATCTTTGACATCTTTTAATTTTTGTGCAAAAAAATTGTGAAGTCCAATGAAATTCTAAAGACGCTTTGGAGCAAATGAATTTTGACTGAATAAAACTAACAAAATAAATAACAAAGCTATTAACAGCTGAAATTGTACAATTGCTTTTCTTTATTCCGTTTCGAAAATATCAGTCGCGTCACTTTCACATTTGCAATTCAATCTATGTTCCACTTTATGACGTTTTAACGATAATTTTTACGTTGGTTCCTGTTCAAATGCGTCGCAATTGATGTGCGGTGGAGAGTGTTTGTGTGTTGAATGTTGTCGGCCCTGTCATGTTAAATACTAGTTCAGCTGTCACATGTACCGATATAAGTACTCATGAGCATGTGTGACATTTGAACATTAATGCAAAAAACTATTGTGAAAACGGGAAAGGACTGGAGCCAAAATATAACGATTTACTGGCTTAAAACGGGAAAATGAGTTTACGGTGCTGCAGTTCCTTTCTTACGAGGCTTCGATATTTGCCACAAATTAGACAACCGTATCGCAGCGCACAGCATATTTTGCATTTTAGCCCACCACAGAATACATCGCAATTCTATCGAAATTTTTGCAATCCTGCGTCAAAAGGTGAGGTTAGAATATGTTATGTTTTTTTCCCCTAAGGATTGGATTTCAATGCAACACTTTTGTGAACATATTTTTAATTGTTTTTTTTCCATTGTTTATTAAAAAATGCCTATAAATTAATCATTGATATTAATCAAATTCATACAGATGAGTTGAAGAAGCCCACACAAATTATATCAACATTATTTCCACAAACCTCGCCCACTGCAGAGTCTGAGGTGAAGGAACAACAGAAAAAAGAGGAAGAAGAAGAGAAAAAAGAACAGGACAAATCATGGAAGCGAATGAAATTGAGGTATTTCCATAAAATTGAATAGTAAAATTTTGTCGAAATCATGTTTAACTAATTGAATATGTTTGTAGTTTTTATGTGTTCGGTGTATCATCTGTAGTGGCTACAGTATGGTTGATAGTTGATTTGGGTGGTCCTGAACGGGACGCTGAAGGTCAAGTGATTGAAGATGAATTTAGTATATTGCCATTGCCGAAACAATACTTTAAACGGATGTGGAAATCGTTAACTTACTACCAGAAAATTATTCAAGAGCCATCACGTGACAAACTGTTGCCAGATCCAGTGAAATTCCCATATATCCAACCGAAATACACACTCGTTCTCGAAATGAAAGATGTGCTTGTACATCCGGATTGGACATATAAAACTGGATGGCGATTCAAGAAGCGCCCCGGCGTCGATACTTTCCTCCAAGAATTACACAGCGATTATGAGATTGTTGTGTATACAGCTGATCAGGGCATGACTGTATTCCCCATTTTGGATGCTCTTGATCCAAAACAATACATTATGTATAGATTAGTTCGAGATGCAACCCATTTCGTAGATGGCCATCATGTTAAGAATTTAGACAATTTAAATCGTGATCTAAGCAAAGTTATTGTCATCGACTGGGATCCGAATTCCACAAAACTGCATCCCGAAAATACGTTCCCGCTCGAACGGTGGACTGGAAATGATGACGACACATCACTTTTGGATTTGGTATCATTTTTGAAAAGTAAGTGTGTTGCGATTTTTAAATCGCCCAATCAATTTGAGACGGTCAAATTGTTTTACTCAAGCCAGAAAAGTGAAAATATTTTTAGTTTCCGATAAGAGAAGAAAACCGTTCGAAGCGGATTAAAGTCAATCAAACGCATTCCAGAAATTTCCCGAAAATCGAACTAAATCAAAGAGGAACCAATCTAATTGCAAGTTTTATTTCATTTTTCAGCCGTGTCCAGTGCAGATGTCGAGGATGTTCGTGAAGTTTTGCGCTACTATAGACAATTTGATAATCCATTAGCTAAATTCAAAGAAAACCAACGCATTCTATTGCAACAAATGCAAGAGAAGCAACTGGAGGAGAAAAATGCACCACCATCGCCGGTTAAACGTTGGACACCCAGTTTTCTTCATAAATAAACATCAACTTCAGCACGCTTAAATTGTACAAAATACACTTTTTTAACCAACCAACCATTGTATAACTGGAGATTTATCTCTGTCAATCGACTTCATTTTGCTGCGCAAACTGCTCATAATTACGATTAGCTCATAATAATGGAAACAACAAAGCAGAGAATATTGTTTTAAGCCAAAACAATATTGATCAGAGAACGTGCGAAATAAAAACCAAATTCCAAATTATTTTATGTATTTTCACACATTTATTCTTGTTTAAGATACACTTTTTTATTTCAGATTGCTATTAAAGAATTATTAAAATTTGTTGGATCCATTCTAAAATGAATATTTTTTAGTTTCTGCTCAAATCACATCTAAATTTTAAAAAAAAAAGCATTTTCTGAATGTTTGTGAATTCAAAACTGAAGATGCTATTTATAGGTTGGGGCGTGTGAGTGTGTGAAAACATCAGATTCGGTACAATTCAGACCAATCTTATCGGGATACTAGCGATTTGAACACAATTTTCTAATTGCTTTTTTTTTCATTTTGTACGTGTACATCGATTTTGGTGCACAGCATTCACATCAATAAAGTGAATTTATTTCTATAAGTACAAAATATTTCTTCGGTGTAATTTAAAGCATTTGTTATCATTTTTTTTTTGTCCTTTTCATTTGCTCCTGAGTGATTTTTAACTTTTTTTTCTTTATTTACATTGTTAATTTAAACATTTATTTTTGAGAGTTTGAGAAATGTTGAAATACAATATTGTTGTCCATCGGAATTCTACGGGGCTTAGATTTACATCATTTAAATTCTAGGCAATTAACCCAATTCAGAAATACGCACAAAGAACGGTCACGCGCTTCAAATTCCGATCGAAACCAATCGTTGCAACGTGTATTTTGTTGAATTTCATACTAACAACACGAATTAGATGAATAGAGACAGAGACATTAGTACATATCAAGATTCATTTGCTAAATGTAAACAGATTTCCTTTACTAATCCATTAAAAGTGACCATTTTAAACATACACGCGAAAATCCGAACAGGACTCAAATCACTAAAAATAGCTGATTAAATGAATCAGTCAATACATTGGGATATGGATAGCATTAATGATATATCCGAAATAGCGGCTATTTCGTATTAAAGTCCAGGGAGTGAAAGAGATGGATAGAATACTATCGATATCCCAATGAATTGTCTGAAAAAATATTTAAAATGTATAGTTTCGTATGAATTGATTTAGTCGTCATGTCGATGATCGTAAACTTTGACCAAATCACGTTTTCGATCTTTCTTATTCCATTTGCCGTTGTTTTTATCATTCACATACTTTTCTTTCTCTTGATTGAATTTTTTGCGTTCATCTTTGCGATCAATTTTTCTCGAATTTTCTTTATCATTGTCTCTATCTTTACGGTGTTTTTTATCACGGCGTTCTCGTTTGTCGAATTTCTCCGCGGATAAGTCATTGTCGTGCATTTGAATGATATCGTTATCATGTTTATGATTTTTTTCCTTGTTTTCCTTGTTTTCCTTTGATTTATCTAAATTTGTATGCTCTCTTTTCTCTTTCTGCTCATTTTCTTGAGTTGTTTTCAAATGATCCGCTGTGAAATGTCTATGAAAAGTTTTCATGAGTTCTTTGAGGTATGCGTCGTTATCGCCATAATTCGGTGTAAATAAATTATCGGCGTGGTCATAATCATAACTAAAACCAACATCGATTGGCTCAAATGCATCAATTTCCTTGTAATAATATTGTGTTGAATAAATTTTTTCCGATTGGTCTTCGCGATGTTTGTGGATGCCGCTATATTCGCGATTGTATACGGAGAAGAGGCTACTGTCATCATCACATTCAGATAAAAAATGTGGTTCTTTGGATTTGATTGGTTGTTTTTTGGCTTGAATATCAGCTCCATCGCCGGTCCAAACGGTTTTTGCGTATTCCATTGATGCGATATTTTCGGCATTTTGCGCTTCATCGGATGACAAACGGGTTGGTTGGATCACACATTCACCAAGCAAATCACGTTGACAATCCATTTCACTATGCACTGCTGGCATTATTTTATCACGAATTTCAATTTCCGCTTTAAATTCCGGATTTCCGGCCGCTTGTTCCATTTCTTGCTCATATAGATATTCGCAAGTGGCTAAATTCCCTTCAATTTGATATTTTTCCACTTTTGCACTGTACAATTTCTGTTCAAGATCCTTGATCTCGAGCTTACAAGCCGAGTATCGTGAATAGATGACTGCCAAAGCAGTGACTACGCCGGCAGTTAAGAATAGTAGAAATACTTGCAACAGATAAATACTAGACATAAAATTGTTGAGCCGATCCAAGTAATTGAGAATGTCTTCGATGAGATTTGGTGCCGGTAGGCCAAGCTCTTTGACCGATGATGGGCGTTCGCATCGATTATCACGTTGCCGAGCTTCAAGCGGACGTTTTGCGCAAATTGACAAGTCAATAGGTGTGCATCTCAACCACATTTGAATCGGTTGCGTCGATGGACGATGCTCTTCCGAATCACGTCGGTCTTGATTCAGCTCATGGTCACCAACAATCGAGATGCTGCCATCCGTCGTCGAACCATCGTTCAAATCATCCAACGTTTGCAAGGCGCTACTCTTTTCAAGAACACTAAAACAATATAAGGCAAAAAACAGAAATGAGTCAATACATATTCCTTTTGGATATTTGTTTATATAAAATTCATTGTCAAGCAAAATACTCTATTTGCTGCCCAAACAAACACACATCTCGTTTTTTCAGTGATAACCACATAACAGCACGAGCATTTTTTGTTCACAACACGTTGTAGTAGCGTTCGCTTTCTCTCTCTCTCTCTCTCTCTCTCTCTCATTGCTTTGTGTCGAAACCTTCACACAAGCTGATTCATATATAAAATCAAAAATATTGATAATAAATGTGATTCGAACTTGCTTCGGGAACAAACACCATCATCAAATCAAGTCATTTAACGTTGATAAATAAATCAATCAGCAGTTTTCGCTATCAATATTAACGCCCTATGAATCGAATTACTTTTCAATTTCAACAGTTATACTAAGTGTCACTCTTACACAACAACGCATATTGTACAGACAGAAAACAAACTCAAATCGCCGCACGAATCAAAGCACTGTAAAAAATAACCTTGAACTATTTTAAATACAATAAAACTAAGTGCGCTCTATATCATCATCATTAGGTGGCATCACACAATTTCAAATACAATTCAATTTATTTTTACACTTGAGATTTGAATCGCCCGTTTGAGAAGTGGGTTTATTCGCAGATAACCGTACACTCAACTCGCACTCTTTGGCAGCGACTGTTAAAAATAAAGCAAACGAATAGAGGAAGGCAAACAGAAAGTTAGATTGTAAGTGATTGCAATGAATTATTGAGATATTTTCACATGTCGTATGGCATCTCACAATAGCAACATGATTGAGGGCGATCTGTTGAAGAACCACACATTTTGAGTGCATTTTTATTCTCATAAAAATTCATTCAAAGTGGCTGCTGCCATGAAATCGTCGTTTTGATGTGCATTTCATGAATCTATGCCAATGTATACGGCATGTAACGGGAGAGCAAAGTTGTGATTTCTATTCAAATATTTGCAATTTAAATCTCGCTGCTCATTGTTTTTGTGTGTGTTTGAATGTGAGAGCACAGTTCTTTCGAGATTCGATCAATCTTGCCTTCTTTCGATGCAGATACTGTCGAATGCAAAATCAAACAGAATTTGTGTACCGCCCCACTGAGAGTTACGAATCGCCTCTTTAATCGCACAAAAATGCGAGTTGATGTCTCGTGCAAATGCATTTCGTTAGATGAGTCACACTCATCATCAGTGCTTCATCGACTGTACAAATAAATACGGCATGCCGCAAACGTGATGTTTTTATCTAAACTGACTGTTTTCCCGATTATTTACAAGCGAATTTGTGGCAGCTTATAAATTTTACATGTTTATTTTTTTCCCCCATTTGAATGCTATATAATGTGCAATGCGACCACACGACGGGTAATAAAAACAGTACACAAATTTGGCGATGGATTAACATTCAATCATGGAAGGTGTTAAATTTACGTTGTTTATTTTTTTTTAATGTGCTTTTTGATGTATATTGTGCATGAAAGTAAACAAGGCTCTAACCTGTTAAAATGATCAGTATAATCGATGTTGTCATCATTTGATGGGTATGTGCTGATTGCTTCTGTCGAAATTGTCTCGATATTTGATGTTTCTTCGACCGTTTCCTTGGCTACGACGACGGCTTCCTCTTCATCAGCTCCGTCTTTAACTTTTTCGTTTGTTTCTTCAAAGAAATTCGATTCATTCAAAGTCTTAGTCGAAGTGCTTTGTTCAGATGCATCACTTTGATCGTCCGTCGACATGCTAGTCAGCGCGAAATCTTCTCGCATTGCTTCGTCCATTTCGTCCAATAGAATCCATGAATCCTCGCTCGCGTCCGATACTATCGGATCATAGGCTATATTCGCATTTTGTTCGGCCATTTCAACCGGTTTCTCCTAATGATCGTCGATTACAAAAATCTGAAAATAGAAATAGAAATCGATGAATTTCTGGAGGCAATTTTCATTCTGAATTTTCGGCAGCAAATCAGAAAGCCAATAACTTGAACTGATATTATAAATAATTTGGAGTGCATTGCACTCATAATGACTTTGAAAGGTGATTTGAAATGACCCTTTAGCACAAAAGACAGGCTCCTACTTCGCTGACTAATTCAATAAAACTGAGGAAAACCGAAACGAAAATTGTGCAAAACCAAGTCAAACACGAATTACGACGTTGTTGAAAAAAAAAATCGAACAAAACACCTTTTCTCGTGGAGAGCGCGAACCATATTCGTTTGTTTGCTCTGACTATTTCAGAATGTTTGAGTAGAGTGCTGACGAAACGCATCGCCGAAAGTAAAGGAAGAATAACGCAAGATGATGGGCTTCTGCGATGACACACATGCAATTTACGCTTGCTCGAAAACATTCAAGAGCAAATTCAGCCGTCGAAACGAAAAACAAATTGACATGAATTTGTTTGGCAAAAAATGTTTTTGGGGGGGGGGGGGGGCAGCAAAATGCACGAATAATGGTGTGATTTCTTTGTTTTTTACTGCGCTTTATAATTTGCGATAATAATCAAAATAGTCGAGTGATGATTTTGTTTATTCCGTTTATTTATTTTGGTCCAAATGATTTGATGGACGGTGCAAGGCGTGTGTCGCAGCCAATTTTTTTCTATAATTTTTGTTTACAGTTTTTTTTTGTGCTAGATTCTTCGAATGCACCAATGTCTCTGTTTTCATGAATGAAAATTCTTTACGGCATTTGTGTGAGAATCATGCGATCGCACATAATATCATTAGAGATGATTTGACGCCTTTTTCGACGGGAGATGACGTTGAAACGAATTTTTCTTTTGCGCATTTGAATTTACGACGAAAAAGCGCAAGCCATAATAAATAATATTACAGCAAAAAATTTATTTAGCTCATATCGAACAATGAATGCTAATAATCAAGTAATATAACTCGTTTATTAACCGACACTCGAAAAAAAACCGTTATCATCATACGATTTTATCGAATTATAGGTTTGGATATGATCGGTTTGGGGGAAGCGCTCGTACGCAACCAACTTAGCATGTTAACCGCAAAACCGTTTTGGAGCCATTAAATAAATGTGCGACGCAAAATAACAATAACCACAGTCAGATGTTCTGTAAGCCACATCCATACATCCAAATAAGTTTTTTTCACTCCTTTTTGTCAAAAAATCGCTCGTGACAGACATGCTCACATTGCATTTTGGATACTTGCCGAAATTCATGATATTTCTGCGAAATAGATAGAGACACTCAAAGCAAAACCGAGATGATTTCTATGTTAATGCATAGTATTTATAACGGTTTTGCTTTGAGAGTCTGATATGGCCAAACGCGAGAAAAATTATTTTTACATTCGTGATTTATGGCTCGGTGCTAGTTCGTTTGCCATCACATCGGCAATTTTCCCTAATATATAGTCGACAAAATGAGATCACCATTTAATTTGAAACGTCCAAATAATTATGATTATCGTCGAATTTACGATGCAAATGAAAACCTGATGGAAAATATGATGATCAACTGCGTAGTGTTGAACCGGTTTCTCAACGAAATTCCAACGACATTAGAAGCTCCAACAATGTTTTTGCACAATTCTAAGCGTTTTTGATGACTATCGTCCAAGTAAAAAAAGGAGAAGTCGTTTTTCGTGCGACATGCGAAAGCAGTCATCTGAGAAATTTCGTTCAAGTAGAAGGTTCAATGTTTGGTGGGTCATACTTCGTGCATGCCGAGTGATGACTGGATTTATTCTAAAAATACACGCAAAGTCGTATTAATCAAACACATCGGCGGTCGAAAGGCTTGGCCAACGCAGTGTTTTTTTTTTTAATTCAAAATACCTACTTGATTTTGCATAAGTATTTTGCGATAAATTAAATGCGAAACAAAGAAAAATGCGCAGAAAGTTCGCGTATGCCAAATGCTTCGATGACATTTTATGAAGCTCAAAAATTGTTTACATTCGCTGTATTTTCAAGCAACATTTCAAAACAAATGTGAGAGAGAAACGAATTAAAAAGCAAAACAAAACGACGCTCGAATAGATTTGTTTATTCAGGTGGAGGTGTGTGTGTGTGTATTTCTGTTGGAAATATGTCAACGTTTTCCGTAAAAAAATCTCTTGTAAATTGCGGCTCATCTGAAGCTTTAGTGAAGTGTGAATGCATGAGTTAGCATTTTAAACTCGAATTCCAAATGGTTAATATGGGCCAGTTCAATAATGCGTTTCACGCATAATTAATGATCGATGAAAATCGGTCAAAAGCAACTGCGTGGACCGAACAATCCACTAACTTCGTTTTGCGGTCGCCACACATATTTGAAATCACAATCGCGCTCTTTCGAGCTATTTCACCTTGGAACTGTATCAACTAAACAAACGTTCACTTGCATTTTTTTCCCTATTCGTCGCGTTATAATGACTAGATACAAAAGTCAAAGAGTCGCATTCTATTCGACAAACAGAGAAATATTAGAACTCTTTAATATAGACTCTCTACACATATTATATTTATGGCAGAGTCGAAGTTTAACACACAACCAACCTGAAATGAAAACAACAAAAATCCGCTATCAGCTGTTCGTATTGATACATACATACACATACACACGCGCGGCCCGGTTTTGAAAACACAGACATGTGTTCGTCTGTTCGTGTCGACCAATACAAATATATGTGAAATGGAACAATGAAATTGGAAGCGAGCGTGTGAGTTTGCATTGGCCTCCTACTAAGCCATCAATAAATTATAATGCGTTTGCGGAAAATGTGATCTTAATTTGGCACATTATCTCAACTTCATCGATGGGCGGTATCGCTAGCAGTTTTTGATGACATTTTTCTCTCTCTCTGGCTTGTCAACACAAGACATTATGGCGTAACACAGGCGATCAGAATAATTTTATTTTCAGCCGATTCAGCGCAATGTTAGAAAATCTGCTTACAAGCAGATTTTATTAATATACTATAACATAATAGAGAATCCATGTTTTTTTATTAGATCAGGTTTTTTGTCGCCGTTCAACGGTTTGCTGTAGAAATTTATTGAGAAAACTGTGCACGAGAACCGTGTCAATGAAATCATTTCAATTTTGAAATCACCACCAACTCGTGTCGTCAGTAAATCGAAAGTCAACGTTAAAAGTCAAGTTTAGGTCTATTGGCAATGCGGTTTTCCCTATAAGGAATTTTTTCAAAAATGCAAATTTCAAGAGTAATTTTGCATGGCAAATGCCTATAATTTGCATGAAATATCGATTTTATGGTTGCGTTTCAGTTTGTTTACCATTTTCTGCAATTCAGTGATCAGCTGCTTGAGAAAGAGCCATGCAAATTTTGAAATTATTTCGTGCAAAAATACCTACCTCAATGTATATATCGATTTTTTCCACGTTCGGAGGTTTGTGGCAAACGCAAACACATGCACAACTTTCACAAATACATGAACGTATTCAATGCTGTCTGTTGTCTGTAAGTCCTGGATGTTTGTACTTCCTTTGTCTTCAATACACGTGCAAATTTGGGCTCCTTTTACTCTCGGTCTCTTTGTTTGGTACGCTCTCTCGCACATACACAAAAGCAAATGCGCCTGTCTTTTTCGGTTTGTATATTGTATGATTCTTTCCGTTCAGCACAACAACACTTTTCCCCGAATGAATGAAAGACAGAACATGTGTGTCCTCACAACTACATAAATAAATGTTATTCTATACTCTTATCCTGTTGTGACGACAACAACAATGAAAAAACTCAAGCCAACAAATTGGTATTGCGTAGTTATTCGCAAAAAAATTTATCGTCTTTGTTTGGGTTTCCAAATGTTGTCTTATTTATCGATTTGTTTCCTGTACATTTTCTCGCTCGATTTAACGCGATGCTTATTTGCACATGTTTCAGCTAGCGAAAAAAAGAACGCAATTAGCACTTAATTTGCATGCTCTACAATAGTTTATGGCCTCACACTTGAAAAATTAGCGTCAAAACCATTGAAATTCAAGTTTAAATTTTTGTTTAACAGGAAAGCTCATTAGGTTAACGTCGCACGTCCTGTTTGCCTATCATTATCACGTTTCAGTTCTCCCGAACGAATTGTTCAAACACAAAATCGAATTTATAAAATCGCACATGCGATATGTGATCGCTGCACATTTATACACCAAATGATACACTGAAAAGCGACTTTCAAGTCTCGTCACTTCTTATTTATTCGGTGAAATTGTGACTTTCGATGCGCTTGTTCCAGAGATATTCCGCTAAAACAATTCACAAAAATATATTAACAGCAAAACGAATTGTTGTTAGTCTCTCGGTTTGGCAAACTAATATTCAATACGCGTGCGACGACACATATGTGTATGACTGCCTCCAACAATATCACTCAACGAAATGGTGCTTGCAGAATGAAAACAAAAACAGTGCCGACCGAATGAACGCTCGTTCTTAACAAAAAGGGAATGAGACAGCGCACAACATTTGTAATATTATAATAACAGCCTCGATGAACTAAGCGAGTCGGTGAGAAAAAAAGAACACGCAGAACACTCGTCATTCGTTTGGATCTTGCGACCAATACACACATAACCAAAAGCATAGGAGCATTGGACATCTACAGCGCACTCCTGTTGGTGTACAAAACAAAACGACAACATACGGCAATGTTTCTCTCACACGAGGCATCGATGATGAACTCTTCCACAGATGAGACTGCAATGATTTTTTGTCAGACTTGTTTATGCGTACCGGATATTTTTTTTTTATTTGAATCTAAATTTGTCCAATAGTTGGTTGATCGGACTTGAGCCTCCTATTTACGTGAAATTTTTTGAACTATTTAATACAGCCTATTTTCGCAACAGAAAAGCCTCCAACATTCGTCATTGCTTCAATTATTTGCCCCTTTCAAACATTTTATTCATTTATTCATGATATATTGATAATCCTCACATGTTTCTTACACATGATGTTTACAGGCTGTTTGTGTTTGTGCGTACTTCAATTCAATATATTCGATTCGTCGATTTTGCAGTATCACACGCACACCAACAACTTTTAAACGAGAAACTGAACGAACATTTCCCCTTCAGATAATTTGTTTCAGTTGGAATAGCTACAATTATCTAATAATAACGCGTTTTTGGAAATTTTTCCACAGATGGAGCCATTACGAAGCTTTTTACTTGGGTTAAAATAAGTTTGAAAAAAAAAACTTGTCAATTGCCAAGAAAAAGTTGCATGTTGTTCGATCGGTTTGCCGCAATCCTCAACAGATGTCATCTTCGAAAATTTCAATTCAACAAACTGATTCTGGACAGTATCTGTTCAACAGCTGAATAATATTGACGAATACAGAAGTAATGAAAATTTAAACTTAATTTCTTGCGAGATTATTTTGGACCACTCGACATCGAATCTTGCTTTCGGTTGAAAATCCTATATTGAAACCAGGAGATAACCTTGAAATTGAATCGAAAGATGCATCAAAATTCAGACTCAAAGTTATTTTCTAAGAATTTATATTTTCATTAAATTTCCGCTTATTTTACGAATATAATTTCATTGCTATGATTGAATTTGTAGATTTTGAATTCATGGATTTGTGAAATTGACTGGTCGATGTTGTCAATTCTGCAAGCAACAAATAAAAGTTGACAGAATTTTCCAGCAGAAAACCTCTCCGGAGCATCTTGTTATGATTTCCATTTTATAATTGAAACGTATTCTCTAAAAACAATCCAGAACGAAAAGTCATTGGTGTATTTTGCGATTTCTGGGCGATATAATGGGAATTCAATGGAATCAATGGACCTGAACTGTGTGTGGTTTAAGTTGCGTATTTAATGTGTCACTTTTAATTGCTCGTGCTCATTTCATTGGCCACACATTGTTTTTAGTTAATCACTTTTTGCGTTGGCCTTGCATTTCAAAGAATCGATTGCGATTGAGCCAAGAGGCATGCTATTTGCCCAATCATTCACCATTCAAATTGGCCCATTCCCATTGGATGGTGGCGTGAGCGTGCGAAGAACAAGGAAATTGACAACAACGGTCAACTAGAAAAATAAACACACAGAAAAGAAATGTTTCAGTGTTAAACGAGCAACAGCTATTAATAGGTTTTGCTCTTTCGTCTGATTATTGATGGTTTCGTGAATGGTATTGCTGGCGCGATTTGAATGCCAATGTCCATAAATTAAGCGAGAGAGAAAAAGCATCGAGTGAATCTAAACAAATTGGATCTGACCGATCTGGCTGTCGCTCATCGGTTCATTTTGATCATGTCATTGAGGTAACACAATGAATCAACGAATCGCAAGATGGAGAAAAGAAAACAACAAGTATCAAGTAATTTTAGTGCGTGGCTCATTGTGGCAAAAGTCTATTTTCTTTTTTCTTCAATTTTCTGATATTCGAAATAATGTTGTGTCTTTTCTTGTTTTTCCCTTCGTTCACCATTCGAACGACGATGACGATGCGATGAACTTGTTTTGGCGTTATTTGCCATTTGATTTGGTATGGTATTGTCACCAGAATTTTACGGTTATGGCCAGCGAGCCATAAAGAACTCTTGCACAATGTCCTCTCTCATCTCATGTGAACGCCACTCAATCGAACACTCGTCAATTTTCCAACAAACAAAATCCATGCTCAATTTACATTTGTCATTATTATTTGAAACGATTTCGATGTGACTTGAAGGCATCTCTTTGTGAGGCTCAATTTCGACTAAACAGCTTTAATTATAATTACTTTCAATGAATATATTGAATACAGCTTAAACGAGTACAAATATTGAATTTGTTACCGCATCGTTCGATCTCAAGTCTCCTGCTGCTGTTTACAAAATTTTAATCAGAAATATGTTTAGTTTCCC
Organism: Obolodiplosis robiniae; assembly: GCA_028476595.1. Classification (NCBI taxonomy): domain Eukaryota; kingdom Metazoa; phylum Arthropoda; class Insecta; order Diptera; family Cecidomyiidae; genus Obolodiplosis; species Obolodiplosis robiniae. The sequence goes on along the minus strand of CM052015.1, from coordinate 8,615,013 downwards.
GTATTCAGATTCTGATTCGTCATCCATTCCTCTTTCAAGATTGAGCTCGAATTCGGTTCTAACTAATCGATTAATACTCGTGCAATCCATATCTAAGCTCTGGTGTGTTATATTGTGGAGCATTTTGCCGCACGTTGTGCTATGAATCGAACAAACTACCAATGTCAATTAGCTGCAGCATTTTATCTTTTCGATCAAATGTACAACTGTTCTTTCAAAAATTCAATCAATATTTTTCATGTAAAGATTAATTAAATAACTATAAATTGAAAAGGAGCCGGAAAAAAATGAGTATTATTTCTGTTGCGAGGAATTTTTGAGATATTGAATAGAACATGATCGGAATTTGTAAATAACACCATCGAATAAAATGTTGGAAATCGTCCTGTTTTATTTGAAGTCAATTTTAATACAATGAAAAAATCGAATCACCTGTTTAATCTATTTCATCACTTAATATTTAACAATGTTAAATTGACATCACATAAAAACCTCATTATTTTATCCATATTTTCAAAATCAAAAATCTTGTAATTAACATGAGATGCTTAAAAAAATTTGTTTAAATTTTCTAACTCAATTTTGGGGAGCCATTTTCATGATAGTTTTCGTTGTTTTCCGATCAATACAGTATCGATAAAATACTCAATACATGACTCGAACCGAAATATTAATGTGCATTTACACTTTTGGAAGTTCTTAACTAATACACAGCTGGATATATAGCGCAACAGAAGAGCACAATAATTTTACACACGCACATTTTAGAAATATGACAAATAATATTTGGAATTATTAGAGTTTCATTGTGATACATGCACTGTCTGTTCAGAATTTAACGAGCAACTCAACTCATGTGGTCAATATGAAAAATTGTAGTATTCAAAAAATTCACAATATTTAGTAAGTAATTTGTTTTTCCGAAAAACATCAACACTTTTGATAAACACCTAATTTTTTTCTGCATCACCTAAAAATTGAGTAGCTCGTTTATTCTGACCCGCACGCAGTGTATTTTAGTTTGTTCAAAAGCTATGTAATGTAACAATATATAATCTCGTCGTTTTTTCATTCTCGTTAATTTATTCTGCATTTGAGATTTCGTTAATCCGAAATAATGAACAATTGGCAGCAATCGAGTCTCATCATTTATGCTATCGTCGCTTTTAATTGTCAACGTAGGTGGGACACTAGAAAATACACCGCCCAATTTTTGTAGGGAAAAATTATTACATATTTTTTTCTATCGCAAAAAAATGGCTGAACGTACAGATGTTTTCCAGAATTTGTGAATAATTATTTGCTGTGAAAGAGCGCTATTTCCAACCCGAAGCATATATTTGCGCAAAAAAATCTCGCTTCTATTCGATGTATAATCCGATTAAACGTTGAAATGCTGTTACAGCAGTGAAAAGAGAGGTGTTTTAATCGGCGAACGTTCATATTGTGTGGATGTAAGGTTCAATTGAAAAGGCAATTGTACGATGTGTATCACTTTTTTTTCAATTATTACTATAGACAGATTTGGGCGGAGTAAAAAGTATCATTAAAAAGCGGCTTCTGAACACTAGACATGTAGAGCAATTTATGAATTCTGCGAATTTCAACTGCTCATTCCCGCGAATATCGAATCATATAATGCATAAGATGAGTTCATTGAGCATGTAGTTAAAAAGATCTGGACACGTGAATCATCGTTTTTGTTTTGGATTTGCTCATCCACCGTGTCAGCGATCAGGTCTGCAAGTCAAATGCTCGGCACGTGAAGAGATCGCAACACGAAAACGGCCAAATTATTGCCGACTCTTTTTTTTCTGTCTGAACGTTTCAGCATTTTTATCATTATGAATTTCGCCGAAAATGATTTTCAAATTGATAATTGAGTATGAACAAGCGAAAACGCTTTCGCTCAATGCCATGTCATCAAGAGATATTAAGGGTCTGAGTAAATTGAACAGAAATTTATGCGATTACTTGAAAATCAGCTTTATCAGAAAATTGAATGCGGCCTAAACTGTGCGAGTGTGTTGTGTTAACGCTTTTTTACACGGTGATATTGAATTGAAAACAGCAGAGCTGTTGATTTGGTGAAAGAGTTTACCGCACGCCTTGGCATCCAGTATATATATCATTTCGGTCGTGCACACAAGCAACAACACACAAAGTTAATGAAAAGCGATTAATTAGGCAGATGCGGACGCGTATCGTAGATACACATGCAACACTAAACATGGATTGGGGTTTTTCAACTACAGAAAAATTAGACGTTGAAACAGCTGCATCGAAAAACAATAAATGAACGTTCGCATTTAATGAAACGCACGTAATCGCGGAACATGTTTCTTGTCTTTGGCTCTTCTTCGCGTGCGCAGACTTTTCACAATTACGGAGCAAATTCAGTGATTATTTTGTTTGTTTTTTTGGATGCTGTCGCGTGGCCATTCTCAAGTGTTCGAAAACGAGTTGGGCCTATCAGATATCAGATGAATTGCCGATTTTTGACTCTGATTTCCAAAATTGAATTGCTCTCAATTCCAACATATACATTGAATCGCTCAGTTTTTGTTATGAATGATTACTTATGACTGCTTGTTCAAAAATGACAGCTAATTGCTTGATCTCGAGCCAGCTGAACGGACTTTTATTCGTAAAGTTTAATGTAAATTAAAAGCCGCATATATTTGTGCGTATTCATTTCACATGTTCCCATTGAAAAGAATTATTACTGAACAAAAATACAGTAATGTATTCAAGCTCCAAACAAGTGCTTATCACATCAAACATGCGAAACGATGCAATTAAAAAGCTATCAACTACCGATTCTGGCGGCCCATACTTTCCCATTTCGAGAAAGGTGATTAAATGCCATAATCTGGTTAACTTTAACGCTGATTTGACTACTGTTGGCCTCATATTTACGCTCATCCAAACGAAAAAGTCGCTAACAATGGCCATCGGTAGCTTTAAAATCATCATGCAAAGTCACAAAGCTGTAAATCTCTCTTCGCTCAAACTATCTGGAGCTTCTGGTAATACTGCTCTCTTTTTTCGGTATCGAAATGCTTTTGTTCCAAATGTCAAAATATGGTGTGTTCGACTTCTTTAATCTCTCGTAAGTGAAAATTAATTATGATTGATTTCAATGGCGCAGCTTTTGTCAGCCTTTTGTTGTGACAGCCAGCCAAAATGAAACACCACACCAACAAGTAACAAGCTGGAAAACTATTGTCATCCTCTATTGCATGAGATTAAAAGAACTGAAAGACTTCTTTGCGATATTTTTTTATTGAAAATTGGAATAGATCTAATATTAGCTACTGAACGCTCGAAAAATCTCATTGTCACTTTTGTGCTGCGGATCTTATTGGAATGTTCAGCCTCAGCCGCTATTCTATCAAACACTTCTTCATGTCAAAACCGCTTCAAAAGCCTCGCAACCACAAAAGAATTGTGACGGAATGAGAAAGACATTAGGTCTATTGAATGCAAATAGAGAAAAGTCACATGTGCCGAAAGAGAATCAATGTAACGATCGAAAAATAACGTAAATGGAACAATCATTACTAAAATTAATAGAATGAGCTCGAAATGGCAAATGAAACTTATTTCATAAAATTCAAAGAAAAAAACGTTTTTGCACTGAAAAAAAGGCAGAAATGAAGTCGATATGAACATTCATTGCAGATCAAAAATCAACCCCAAAACAAATTGTTTAGTATTATTTTTGAAGCATCCAAATATAGAAAACATGCCGAAAATCAGAAGCTGAAATACTGTTTATTTTAGCTTAAAACTGAACATTCATGTATATTTGCAGAAGGTTTAAAGTATGAAACATATCTTATGATGGCTAGAAAAACAATTTCATTGGGAGGAAACTCGCTTTTTCACTCGTTTTTGAAATCGTTGATGCTACTTTTATCAAATTCATCTCAGAACTCATTCGAATGCTATATTTTTGAAGACAATTTTGAAATATTGTATTGAATTGGGCTTGACCAAGCGGTGTGCGGTTGGAATGGATAACATTGTTTGACTTTAAATTGCAAATTCTGCTGATCTCACACCCAAACATGGATAGCTCGATCTACTCTTAGAAAAGCCTTCAAATGATTCGAAAATAAATATTCAAGAACAGAGAAAAAAATCTTCACCAACCACAAAGTATCGCAAGAACATGGCAAGAACCATGATTGTTCTTGATCTTCGTAATAGCGAGCACTGAACTTTGTTACAAAGCATAATAAAAGTATGATAAATGACAATTCAATAATGGATATATTTCAAATCTGTTCATTGACTGGAATCGCTCTCTCTCTCTCTCTCTCTCTCTCTCTCTCTCTCTATCTATCGAAACATCTGTATCTGGAATCGCTATAATGCCAATTGTATTTCGAAACATACACATGAAGATACATTGTATTGCGAATGAATGAAGATCAGCAGGTGAACAGATCCTGCACCGCACAAATCTCAACGCATTCAACGTCAATTATCTATTGGTAATCGTTCTACATTTTGTCATTTCCTGGAATACGAGTTAGTGGTTGCATCGATACATTAAACTTCTGTCCTTCAAGCTGTTTCAAAATTGACGGCAGGGAATATGACACGTGCAAAACTATTTGATGAGACACTCCTTACGCTATCAGCCCTTTCACAATAGTTCATATATCACATTTTTTGCCGTTTACTCGTCAGTCTATTTGGTGCTGACAATTAATGAAACGTACACAATTCGTGCAGTTCCTGCCGTGCACCTGAAAAGCATTTGAAGAATTTCTCTTCCCAATTAAATCACATGGCAAAATAAGTATGGCAAAAATAAGTGCTTCCGAAAAATTGCGTGACGCATGAAAATTTGTTGTGAAATAAACATTTGCGATTTATGACTTGCCCAAAACAGCAAACCTCCCAAAATCAACGTGAGTTATTGGTACCGCTCATGAAATTTTGTATTTTATTCTAATGAAACGACTTATGTCAGACGAATTTGTCGAACATTTTTTTTTGTTGCAGGAAAGCCTTTTTCGTTTCGCACTTGAAACTATCATCGCAACGAATTTATGGTGTCAAAATCAGGGTAGCAAAATATCGCATGCTTTCGCAAAATTCTATCCACTTGAATAAACTCAACAAACATATCACAGAAAATGCCGAAATCCGTCAACAAACATGAACACTCTGGCACGAAAACCTTTTTCTAGAGCGTATGTGTGAGATTCTCGGAATGAAATTTTCTATTTCCTTATATAAATTTAAACATAATTCGATTATAGAAATTCGGTAAAAAGTATTCTTCGTTCTAAATCATTTTGTTTGTTCTTTAAAAAAACAGTTCTTTTAACTGTTCTTGAACGGTTCTAAAGTTTTTCCAGCCATCGGGTTGTTGTATCAAATTTCAAAACGATGAAATCAACCGATTGAATCGAGCTAACGGTGAATGATATTTAATTTGTTCTGGATCCTTTTTAATCGGAAGGAAATTATAAACTGAAATGAATCACACGCAAACCGAATCCACTTTTTCCATGTGTTCGAAAACTCAAAATTCGAAATTGCTCAAAATAAGCGATCAACAATGAATTTGCAAGAAAACGAAGATTGAGCTGCTCAATTTGAGTAAATAGCTCGTGAATATCGGTTACGAGTGGTGGAGGCTGAAAAAATAGCGAAGAAAGCAAAAACGGTAACAGAAGGTCAAGAAAACGAAATTGTGACGAAAACCCAAAGGCAACTTTATATTTTTTTCTCTTTCCATAAGAAGTCAGGATCGAACGTTCAACTTTAAGTTCAGTGCAATCCGATCAAATGCTCTAATATGTATCTGCATTTTGCTTTCAACGTATCACTTTATAATTTTGTAGAGGTTTTTTCTTGGACGCCAGAAAATTCAGAATTGCAATGTCGTTTTATCAATATGCGCTTCGGTTCGATTTGGATATAGTTGAAGTCACGCAAGAGTAGCGTCGATGAACAAACATCGAATGTGATTGTGGAAAAAAGTGGTCGCGACGATTCGATAATTTCCATTCTGTTGTGCCTGTCGAAGTTTCTACGCTAAACATACAAAATTAGATCACGTGTTAAACGCTTTTAATCAAAATTGATTAAACGTGAAGAGCGTTCCGTTCCTTTCTTTTCATTTCGTTTTGCGTCTACGTTTGAAAATTGAACAGTCTGTTCAACAGAAAAAAAATATGTTGATAGAAAAGATTCAAGTTTAATCAAGCCCAATTTTCATTAAATTGCGTGTTGCAACCAACATTTTACCTTTATTTTCTAGGCATCGACATTGTAGTAATTGTTTTGACCAAAAAAATCGTTGATGTTTTTGTGTGTCTGCGTTTTTGAGCGTTACTTTTCTGAAAAGTAGCGACAGAAAAACAAAGACACCCGAAAATAATGAGCAATCCATAGGAAAAGTAAATATTGATGCATTTTATGAATGAGATGGAAAGAACGAATCGAGTCGTTAGAATAAATGCGCTAACAATCCATACAAAATCGATGCGCTGCATTTCCATGGAATACCGAACATGACACAACAAATGAGCAACATTTTGTTAAATAGGCATTGTAAATTCATCTGATTCACGCTTTACCATCAACAATTCGTTGCGGTTTCTCGCATTTTTATTCACTATTTTTACCGCGCATTTCATTAATTGCTGCTTCCAAACAAAATTATGAGCCAATCGATCGATGAGAACTAGGGAACCGAACAATTTACGTTTCCCATATCGGTACACATCGATTTGATAAAACCAAAAAGAAGAAAGAGAATGTGAACTTCTGGAAGTGCAACTCTTTAAGAGCTCTTCATGCGAGATCAGGCTTTAACAAAATAGGAAGAGCAAAGGAATATTTTCTTTATTTCAAAGACATTGCCTTAGCACATAATGATGCGGTAATGCTTATTTCCGATATTGACTCATCCAATTGCAAATTGCAGACTAGTTCTAATTTCAAGTTTGAAAAGCGCTTCTTTTAGCTCTATTTGTCACCATTTTCAAGCTCTTAATTGAATAATAACGGGCAAATTTCTAGATAAATTAAAAAAATCATTGAAAAGTAGTTCATTAAGAGCAGAGCTTATTTGTGTATCCAGTAGTGCTGGACGAGCACATGAATCGTCAGAAGTCAGTAAAAGTTAACTTGAAGTTTACATTAAAAATTTCATCATAGCCACGGTTGATACGACCGATGTCTTATGCACCAGATGTTATTTCATAGCACAAAGAAAACAATAAGAAAGAACAACGACGACAATCAAAAACTCGAAATACGAAAATCACGTAATCGGTTAAATGAGAAGGCGGAGTTTCTTTCATTACAAGCCAAAGACAATCAATGCCGTATTGATACTCTTCATCGTGAGTTAAATATTTAAAATGTGATTGTGGTTTTGTGTCGACTCTGTGTATATCTCTTTTCGTTCTTCATTTGACCGAAGATCCAATAAACAGTCGAGACGCTATTTTTTTTCTCGTGCTGTTCACTAGTTGTCGCTATATGTCCCAGGCACACAAAATCAAATTACGATGAGCAATTGGAAAAAAGCGTAATGATTCGTTTAGTACCGATTTCAACGAGAAAAAAAAGAGAAGAAGAAACGTTCGCATGGAAACGCCAGCTCGCTCTCGAATGGTGGTTGTAATGTTTAAGAATTCTTGGTATTTTTCAAACGTTATTATTATCGTCATTATCCTAGACATGTATAATGTATGTTCGCATTGCTTTGACATATTAAGTGGATAAATGCGCGCATTTGTTCATTTCGCTGGTCGTTTTCCTCCCGTCTCCCATGTGATTGGTGTCTTTTTATTTTGTGCGACCCAAAGAATTTTGTTTGTTTCTCTGCTGCAACAAGTTAACCGTTTTTCAGAGGTAGTGATTTCCGTCTCGAGAACCAATCTGTGAAATGAAGACACATGATGCGCCATTGTTCATTTGCGTAAAAAAACACACATCGGTATTTTATTCAGGTAAATTGTGTGTTGTTCAGCACACAAAATGAAGTAAACGAATAAATTGGGATGCGATTCAAACGGCTGCCACAATCCAGCCATATGTTCACAGCCATTGGCACAATGACAACGTCATTGATACCGTCGTTCATTCAATACGCCTTCAAATAATAAATCGATCACATTATTCATGTCTCTTCAAGAAATTAACTGGATTCGTTTAAACGCTTTGGATGGTTAATTTTTATTAATGCCCATATTCCCGGTACTCCAGCCAAGCGATTTCGTCGCGCCACCAAAAAATAATGCATGTTATAACAACAGATGATGGACGAAACTCGTTACTGACTCAATCATCTGCCTCTTTGTTTGATATAACAAATGCTTAAAATGACGGACATCTTTTTCGAAGTCGATACTTTTCACTTGAAATGATCTGATTCACATTCATCTTCAGTTCAGAGCAGATTTCTCAGTCACACTTCAGTCAGAATATTTTTCGACTTGATTTTGATAAAATGAGGCATATTTTTCTGCTGATGGTGATGTTCTGTGCACATACGAGAAAAGAACATCTACATTCAAAAATTTATATCATGAAACACTGTTATTCCAATATGGTCCTCGAAAAATCCTTACGTGCAAAAAGTTATCTATTTTCATGGGCACTTAAATTGATTCATGCAATGAAAATCTGTTATAAATGGTTGAGTGATGATGGCACATTCGGGGGAGGACAACTAAGAGGATATGAAACGACTCAAAAACTCTCGTCACTGCCCCGAAGTGCGTCATGCATTCAAATGTGGCTAGAGTGAAAGTTCGATCCGATTTTCCGTCGTCTCCGTGAATACAAATAAATTTGAAGTAAACGAAAAAATATATAAAAAATAGAGTGCTTTTTGCCAGCAAAGAAGACTCTTGACAACATTTCCAATGATGCAATTCATCCTCATTTTGATATGTTGCTGTTCATCCTAGCTGAATCACGAGGCAATACGCTGAAATTTTTCAAGCGACTACTGATGATCTTGATTCATTTGCGGCGAATCCTTCAAGCAGATCATTGCCAATTTGCATACATTTTTTCTAGTATATGTTACTTTTGAGCCATTTGTCGACAATATTGTTCGGTATGTCTCATTTAAAAGGAATTTCTCAGACATTAACGACAGCAATATTGATGATTAGATCGAAAAATTCTGCCTGAATGTGATTCATCTTCAACATATTATGATTATGCAACATTATTATTATCAATCTATGTGGAAAATGTACTCATTCATTCTCTCATGGCTATTGTACGGTTCCGTTGCTCACTCCCATCCAATTTGGTCGTCGCATTCTCTGTTGGTTGATGTTTCACACAAAACGCATTCATCACTTTATGTTTAAGTTGATGATGAGCATCAACAAATACATGAAATGTGTAACTTTGAATACATTGGCATATGCTGCCGATTTGGTACACATTTCCAACATTTTGTGTTTGGTCAGCATTTTCGCTATGTCATTGTCAATTATCTATCTGATGAGCGGCTCATCATGGCCTCAAACATTGGCGCTTTGAATGAAAACAAACTTTTCCCATCGTTTTTTTAGCATCGGATTGATGAAGAGGTATCGCACATATCCATTTGCTGAATGTTCCGTATTTTTTAGTCTATATTTAAAATATAATTGTCATATGCTATTCAAATCCATACAAGCGATGCGCACGTTACAGCTTCTTTTTCGTCATTCAATGGGATTGCTTTTTGCCGTATCAGATAATTCCAATATGGTAATGTTCAACTTCACATTGTTTTGTTATTTTTATATGAGTGAATAACTCAATCTTGCTCTTTGTTTGATAGTTTTTCCTTTCTTCTAAAAACTGAGAAAATTTGAGACTTTTTGCAAGACTTTGACTTGAGATTGATTTCAAAGTGAATCGGTTTCAATTTATTGAATTAATTTGAATTCCAATTTAAAAATCAAAGAAATCAATCGAAAGTCAATCATTTTACCGCGAATATTATTGGATTTCATGCTATTCAAAAACCAACAAATTTATCCATTTGAGACTTTAAGTTAATACTTTCAGAAGAAGAACCAACATTTGCTAATATTTACTGTCTTCAATGTATGTTCTACTATTTTATTATTGACTTAAACCAAAAATCATTTTTCCAAAAATCTCAAAATCATAATGCTCTTGAGGGACGTCCTTTGGAAAATTTTAGGTTAAGGCAATCCGTTAATAGCATAAGAAACCTTCAAAGCCATGAAGATGTGTCTCCATTATTGGTCATGCATTGTATGACATTCAACCAGAACTCAGCGAGTAATCTCAAGAATTGTGTCATAAATACCATTTTTTTGTCAAAACTAAATTTGGAATCATACGAAAAGATGTCAAAAAATATGATTTGAAAAGGCTAACGGAAGGCGAATTGAAAAAAAAGACCCTTCCCACAAAATATCCCATTTCAAACAATTGAAGTGAATGGAAAAAGTGGTACTCAATACAACCAACGACATTGTAGTTGGAATTATAAAAGGTTCGATTGAAAAATGGTGCACAACATTGCCTAAAAATGCACATCACAGCAGACATGCATTGAGACTCTCATCTAATATAATGCATTGTTTATGCTTTAAAAAATCATTAGGTACATTGGAATCAAATTACTTCAAGCTTAATTTTCAAAATATGTCATAGTTCGTCAAAAAAATATCGCTCCGTACAAATATGGAAACGACAAAAATGATTGGATTTGAAAGATGAAACAATGAGAAGCCACGCTGAAAATGTGTTGACACATTCGTTTCAGCAGCGACGACATTTAATAAAAAACGGCTGCTTTTTGACAAAACAAAAGGGACCGAATTCTTTGGTTTTTGTTTTTAGTTTGCAGTTCAAACCCAAACGAATCGTGCATTGAAAAATGAGCAGCAAGTCGTTATTCGGAAGCCGGCACTTTCAGATACCATATACAGGTAAAAATGTGTACTTTTATCAGTTCGAATGTATTTTGTGTTGACCTTTTCAATCATTATTATTATGCAACTCAATTATTCCTCTGGACATACATACTCCGCATCGATTAATAATCCTGATTAAAAAAGCAATTTATATTCCTTTTCCTTTTGCCTAATCGATGTGATATGTTTTTCGTGTCGTTACAATCAAATATTATTTGTACCCGAAGATAAGAGAAATGATCGAAGAAAATAACATAACTAATTTTGGAATTGAAAATAAATGAAGAGAGAGAGAGAGAGAGAGAGAGAGAGAGAAAGAGATAGAACGGGCGAGAGACAAAGGAGCCGTTTATCCATTGGATGTAATGATTACGATGACTTACAAAACACGCAGATCAAAAGGATGAAGATGGACAGAGAGCAGCCAGCAACGAAATTAATATCCTCTAAATTTGATTTGTTTGTGTTTGAATTTTGATTGATATATGTTTCCCTGTAGGACAAATTCATTCCGATGCGATGGGCTTCGTCAAATCGCTTCAATTCATCAAATGTTATAGACGAAATAATAAACAAGCTGAAAACAAATTTAGAGAGAAAAAGCAATTTAGGAACCTAATTTTCTCGTTTACATTTGATGTGTGATATTTTGGATGCGATGTTTTGTGATCGTGCACAGGCATTGCAAGGCGGCAATTGTAGGCCCAAATCTATTTTTGTTTTGTTTGTTATCTTTTGATGAGCAGCATGGATTGTCATTTTTCATCACAAAGCCGATTTTTCACTGCACACTCGCTCGATTCTTTGAACCTTTCGATTTCGGCGGCTGTTCGGTCATTTGTAGGCATCTTCGAATCAAAATACAGATAATCAATTTCCAATTTAGCCGAAAATATTATCGTGTAATTAGAACAAAGACTTTTGTTCGAGTTTTTGTTTGATAAAAGATAAACGGAAACCGGGCGATTGCGTCAATTGATAGGGACAAACATCGAATAAAAATCAAATTCGGTTCAAATAATGACGAAATATATGGCCAAATAAATGATATTCGAATGTGAGCTTGCCTTTTTCATTTTATTTAATGACATTTCAAAAAATTTCGGTTGTTTTCTTTTCCTTCTTTAGCAATCAAATTAAATCGCATCGAAACATGTTCCACAAATTCATTGGATGATGTGGACTGAACATGGATAAGACAATGCCGCTCAACGATTCAATGCGATGATGATGATTAACACAGAAATATCATTTACACAATAGGTCCAAGCGAATTGAGCACGAAGAATCAAGAATCGGTGCGCCTATCTCGTGTGCCTTGCGCGCAAGACCTGAAACGAAAACAACAACGACGCAGATAAAGAAAAAGAGAGTTGCAACAATTTTTATTCGTCAAAAGAACGAAAATAACAACATCAAAATGCCATTGATGGAATGAAATATTTATTTAAAGATATTCGAGAATTGGTAATTTATCAACAAGAAAATAATAAATCAATGACATAGCGAACGGGCTGGACACAGCTAACAGCAATTGCTCGCAGTGTGGACGAAGCAATGTGCTCACTCACAAAAATTACATGTTAGTTTAAGTAAAACACAGCGCGCTGAAGACGAAATGAAAAGAAGAGAGAATATCAGGAAATTGGATTTGTGATCGAGTTTACGGGCGCACGCGAGCGAGAGAGACAGCGAGTGCGCAAGAAGCTACGTGCCGCAATTGCTTGGCTGAAAGCTGACATTGCTACATTTGAGACTGATTTTCTTGTGTTCTGTGTTCTTCATTCTGTCAGTGGTCGCCTCAAATATGTACCATTCGATTGCGACAACAATTTACTGTGTGCGTGTAATTATTATTATTATCTTTGGAATTGTTTTGTTGCCTTTATTCCAATCTGATTCCAATGCTACGCACATACCGATAAAAGTAAAGTTCGATTGATCGATTTTGGTCAAAGTTTAAGTTCATCATCAAAAGAACATTGCCAGAACAACAATTACATTTTCGAAGCAAGAAAAAAACGAGAGCGAGAGAGATAAAACAACGAAAACAAAAGGAAACGGAATAAGTTATGGTTGGCAAAAGGGTCACACATAACAATCAAAATGATCAGCTTCATGCTACTCAAGATCATTATTTTCAATGTATCGATACATCGCCGATGCGGACAAACGCCGAATGAGAGATAAATGACGTCTGCAGAAAACAATAGAGCACACCACATGTACTCGCTTGCTAGCGCGCTCTCATAAATCTAGCATTTCAGTCAGAAATATATTTTACACGATGTCGGATGCCCAAAAAAATCACGCACACCATCCAATCACGATTGGAATCGGTCGGAACGGCGCGGTCTCCAATTGAGTCATGTGCCAAAAAAAATACCTGTAAATTACAATTATATCGATCGCCATGTACTGAACAAACTGAAACTCATTCGGTCCTCTCTTCAGTCTGACCAAATATAAAAGAACACGGCCAAATAATGATGATAAATTATTATTAATGTTTTTGATTGGATTGCATATGAATAGCGAATATGTCGCGACCGATCACATCGAACAACAGAAAGATTGAAAGAGAGAGAAAGAAAAGAGAGGCCGATGATGCAATTTATTAGAGTAGAATTTATCGGCGATGGTTTTTAAACCACGCTTGGACCATTCCCGATTTTCATCGACATAGGCATTTGTAATTAGATTTGGGATGCGATTTGTGTTAAATCGTTACCATGACATAATCATTCGAAGTTGTCAGCCGTATGATGGTACTTACATCCATTTTTTGAGCATACAATAGTAGAATCACCAATTCTATGTGCATATTGCGCACGATTTTCTAAATCCATGTCAAACAATTGCTCTCATAATTATACCAGCATCAAATCGCTGCTATTGCAAGTATTCGATCATAAAAGATATCTAGCCAGAGAACAACCCGTCAAATCGGTGAAATCATGCACAAAATTGACTAGTTGTTCCCTCGTTTCGTAATTATTGTAATTAAATTACATGTATGTGACGGTCGGTTTTATTGGAGGGGCTGATCTTCGGTTTGGAGTGAAATTGTCGTGAAATGATCAATGTTCAATTCAATTTGTATCAACGTCAAACCCGAATCCCAATTTCATCGAATCAATAGAGAGCTGATAATGCGTAACGCAAACTTGAGTCATCTCTCGATGAAACACCACTTACTCCGCTTAATGTGGCGCGATTTTCTAAAGCCAAAAGCTGATTGAGACTTTTACAAAAATCCATCGGATCGCCGTTGATCTGACATTCATAAACATATTATTAGTGAGACGCAACACACATCCAGAGCACGAGCAAAACAAGCGCTTGCCATTAAAAATATTCAAAGTTGTTTAATAAAATTAATGCGGCTACCGCATTTGCAAATCATCTCAAGCTTCAAAATGGCTAGTGGAAAAACGGCAGCAATTGAGGGGCAAAAGTATCAACAAGCGAGCCAGAATCAAGCAACAACAACAGCAATTTGCTTGCTGCAATCTTCTGTGCGGCTATGCACACAGCAATGAAATCTACAATTGTTTTCTATTTCTAAAAATCCACGACCGAAAGCAACTACACCACTTATAATAACAGAGTTGAGAGTGCATTGCAATGCAGCACGATAAATATTATTATTAAACGGCAACGAAATCGCGGACGAATTGATCGGAGATAGAGGGAGAGAGAGGGAAAGAATGAAAGAAAAGGAACGAAAAAAGGAAAACACATTTTAACCGACCACGTCTCGACGAAGGAAAACAATTTAACCTTGCCCAAAGAACCATCACTTACAAATGCAACATTCGTGAAGTGAGAGAGACAGAGAAAAAAAGCAGCAATGAACTCACTTCAGAAATCATGAAATACCGATTTGTGCGATGGTGAAGTGAATGAACAACTTATTTATATTATCCCGCGCAACTAACGCCTTGGCGATAATTTGGTAAAGAAACAAGTCAGTGGAATGGAAAAGTATATTTAAATATTGCACAAGCCCCAGCGAAAGACACAACGAACAACCAATTGCTCACGATTTCAGTCAACCGTCAATCTTGCACACCTCTTTTGCTAGAGAGACAGCAGCGAAAAAAAAGACTGTACAAAATTTGTCGCACGGCATTCAACGCGTACCGCGCGCTCACCGACTGCACGATAAAAAGAGACACAGACAGCAAGAACGCGGCATGGAGTGGAAAAGACAGCGAATACACGAATCACAATTTGTCAACCAATCGCAAAGTTTTCGAAAAAAATAAAATGTTAAATGTTTAAGAGTGCACCATCGACGTGCGGTTCCCACAAACTATCCGCCTCGTGAGCGCGCACAATGTGGAAATGTCAACCATTGTACTTTACGATCGATACAAAGCAATTGCGCGCATTTGCCATGTGAATATATTGTGCTGTTTTGTGATTTGTTGGCCGTTTGTTGCCGCGACTCGCTGCACTTTGAAGTCAAGGCATTTCTTTCACTCTCCTCATCTCGTCGTCGCTGGGCCATCGGAATTTTTGTCACGCTTTCTCAATATGCTCTCACTACAATTTTCATTTTTGTTGCTGTGCATTTGTCCGAAGGTTGGCGCGGCAGCGTTTTTTGAGTTAAGCGACACTACCTCTTGCTTGGCAGATACTTACCTCTGATTATGATTGTTCGTTTTTTTTCTGTTTGCGTGAACCCAAAGAGTGAGATGCTGAATATATAATATAAATTAATGTTTATTGTTTGTGCTTTTATTTTTAAGGTTGATTTTGCTCATCGTTCGGTTGACTTGGTCGCTTTGTTCACATGAGACACACAATCATAATAATCAACTTTTTACTTTTGCGTCTCGAAAACACCGACCAAATCGCGAAAAGCACGACGACGAGAACATGAATGCGTATGTGCGCGCCAAGAAATTGGCTACCCATTTCAGATGTGTGTGTGTTCTCAACTCTCGATCTTTGACTGATAGAACAGAACTAGTTGAAAATTACATATTTGTATTATAATGCTGAAACCATACGTAATTGCTTTTTTTGTTTCATTCTCTCTGCTGTTCGTTTTTGGAAGAGAGATTGCCGCTTGTGCTACTCAATTCGTGATTGTCGTGACAGTTTTATTATTTTTGATTGAGCTACAGGCGGAGCTTTAAATGTCATGCTTTTTTCACTCAATCCGAACATCACAGTCACACACAAGATTGTAGCTGTGTGGTGTGCCCACAGCAAATATGAAGTTTGACGAGAATTATTGGATATGTCTTTTTCCATTTGCTGCGGAATTATTTTAGTTGGAGGGCGTTTAGTAGTTTTACAACATTTTGATGACCAACAGTGCCACATTATTAAACAGATAAACAGTGAATGACCGCAAACGACAGTCCATTTTCTTCGGCAGAATCATGTTTTGGACTTATTTCATTCTTAAATCGCTGTAATTAGTTTAGAGAATAAACATTTAAGCGAAGATTCAGGTTCGCTAGTCAAAGATTTTTTTTTCAAATGCCACTAATGAATGGCTTATTGGGAGCCTTCTGACCAGCAATAATTTCAGTTTTTTAGTCATTACTTCATTTTCGAGCAACTCTATCTGCTTAAAGTAACTCTTCAAATATTTTTCAGGACAATTTTTGTTTAGCCAATTTTTTCTCAATAATTTTTGCTCGAATTTTTTTAAATGGATTTTGAATATCGTCAAAAAATATATTGATCATTAAGTGAAATTAATCGAAAATTGTTCAGACAATGTTGATAACTCTAAGATATCCAGTAGTCGATCAAATTGGTTGCCAGCAAAAAATATCCGCAAACAAAAAATACACATTTTCAAATGATTACCTTTTTTCAATACTGAATATCGCAGGCCTACGATCTCTCCGTAATTTAACCGAGGAAAAAAAAATAAATGGTGTACACAAAAACTGTTTTGGCTGTGAAAATGATCAAAATGCGAGCAGAAAAAAGTCGTCTACACGAGTCGACACAATGAATGAACTGAGAATGGCGCAAAAAGCAGCAGCAGCAATATGCAAATTGTATATTGTCTAAACGAAAATCCTTCACTTCATAAAAAGCTCTAATAATATGGTTGGCATAGCCATGCCTTTATTTTACGTAATTTGTACATGGAAAGATAATTTTGCCTCTTAATCCTTTCGCTCTGGTTGAATTAGATAGCAGTAGCCAAGCGAGATATACTATAAAGCGAGTCACACAAAGTCTCATGCAATTACGAGTATTTTGTTTCTTTTTAAGTAAAAATTTGGCAAATTATGTACGAAAAAAACGGTGGCCGATGTTGGCACCAATGTTAGTGCTCAATTGTTTAATTTGTTCGAAGAATACTGCGAAATTGAAATTCGCACAAAAACTAATGTCGATTCTAGTTCACTGTTGCAGGAAATTGGTTCGGCTGAAACGGAATTTCCCCCAAAAATGGCTCGTCAAAAAGAATAATGTGTGTGCGCAAAAATTGGCCACTGTCAAATAAAAAACTGTGAATGAATGGCCGGCCGGAATAATAATATGGACTGAGGATGACGTGTCAATGCTTCGCATCATTTTATCATCTACAAACACTTTTGTGCACATCTTTTTCTAACATGTGTGCGTTCATCTTCTATTCAAAGCAACTATGCTTTAATCCGATATACATTGGAAAAAAGTCACCCGCTGGACAAAAGCGAACCAAAGTCGAAAAGAAACATGGAGAGAATACGATTCGAGTCGACGTTTGATACGTTGCCATGCAAAAAATCCATTTTGGTCGCCGGAATAAATGATTATTATCCATTTTTATAAAGTCATCGCCTCCAGCGAATATTCACTCTAAAGAAATGATATTGTGTATCGCTTTCAGTTTATACATTTTGTGCGGAGTGCACGGAAAAAAGTCACATCCGTTGCTCCATGACAAATATTATTTTTGGCGCGGTGGAGCATCTGCGTCCGCATTTGCTTAACCTCGCCAGTTCATGAACAGAAGGAAAAACCAATAAAAAAATTCAACCAATAAATCGGCCAACCGAACAAATTGCAATTGCCACATTTGAAGTACAAATATTTGCACCGCGCATTGAACCAGCTCCTTTTTCTTCTATTTGCAACCAATCGCGTATATATGTGACGTTCGGTGCATTAATAATACTTGTTCCCTGGGCAGTCTTTTGAATGCGCACAATACAATACAGTGACAGACACAAATTGCATCAACAACATGAAATTTTTATGAAATTAATGCAAATTGTATTTTGAAACAAATGGAACGCTGGCGAAATCAGTGTATTCGATCTGATTCGCATATTGTTCGGTCGACAGTTTCACAGAGGTTACAAAACGGCATCGCATACAATAGAATCTTGCGACCATTCGCGATGCGATGCAGACCAGAAGACCGTGTCTCGCTGAAAATGAAAAGGAGTAAAGGGCGTTCTTCATATTTTTTCCTTCATCCAATTCCCAAGGCATGAAAATATTCACGTCTGACCTGATCAACATGCGATAATGCGTAAGTACGAAAAGGACACAATAGCAATCGAAGAAAAAATGCAATTTAAAAGCGTCGCAGTCACCGCCGAGGCCATGCCACGCACATATACACCACCAGTTGAAAGCCCGGCAAATGAGCGTCGTAAACAAAAATCACAATGACTTGATAAATCACAGTGTGATAGTCGTTTTTACCCGCTTCATTCGCATTCATTTTGTGTATGTTTTGTTGAAAAATTGCATTATGTGTGTTTTTGAGAGCATTGAAATGACCACAAAAACTTAAATTAGATGCGTTTTAATAAATTTCCCCTTTTTTTCGTTGTTTCTTTAGTTTTCTAGTGACTCGAGATACTCGTATGGAACTTGCACCGACCAACCGACGTTAATTATAGACCTTTTTCAGAACATGGTCATATCCATTTTTTCGTGTGTGTGTGTGTGTGTTTGTGTTGAGCGGGGCGTGTTTTGGCAATCAAGCGCATCTTTCATAGAGACAAAAAAGAAATCACTGCCATTTAGCTGATTTTTCTCATTTTTTCCACCATTCTATACCAGTTTAATTATGAAGAATGCATTCGATGCTAGTGAATCGCAGAAAAAACCAAGTCCGACGTTTGATTCTCAAAAAAACAAATGAGATCGATGATCTTGCCGGTGATCCTTTTAAGCGATCGTAAAAAACCTAATTGGGAAAATGCACTGAGCGCACAGTTTAATATGGATTTACCAAATTTGGCTGTGTTCAGAAGCTCCTAAACGACAGAAGACCAAAAAAAAAACAATCTTCGGCGGTTTCGTGATGCAGCTTCATTTTCACAACAAACAAAAAACAGATCGCTCTCCACCCAACAGAAAGACTTTTTAATGGGCATTTAATTAAAAAACTCCTTGATTTAATCTAATATATCCCATTCAAATGTTGATGTGCGATGAAAACGAACGCATTTTGGTGGAATGTCAGAAAAGAATTCAAAATCTGACCACTGAAATGGAAGCCTCACCCGAAAAAAATGATTATACTTATTCAATCTTTAATAGCATATTAATTTAAAAATCTTTCACATCACTCGTCGATGTACTAATTAAAATTGGGTATGATAACCAAATAGTATCTCATCTTCATCTGGCATCTTCCGTGCGAATAAAATGAAGTGATGTATAATTATCAGACTTGAATGAATAAATCAAATCGAAACAATAATCCGATTTGCAATGCGTTCACCAATGCCAAGTAGCTTATAGTAGAAACGGCTTAAAGTCTACAGCTTCGGTCATCAATGGATCGCATGTTCACTGCACATTCTATTGATACATCATTGATGGACGGCACACAGAAGTGCAACGCTCAACGAGTTAGATAGCGTGTCACATGCGTTGCCCAAAAACAATCATGCAAATTCGTAGTCAATCTGCAGAAATGTTAATATTAAGAAGCGAATTCTATTGAATGCTATACGGAGTTGTGTACTATCTGTCCACGTCCTTGGAAACGCAAACTCTGGTGCGTCCATTCAAATCAGTTATCATTTTCACTAATTGCTTTGCGTTAATTTCGATGCCATTAACTCTTCAAAAATAATCGACAAAATTGGATAGATTTTTCGAAAGGACGAAAAAACACGACGCTTGATTTTTTGCATTTCCGCTCCAGTTTCATGCAAAAAGTGTCTAAAACCTCTCGATAGATTAGCACTGAAAGGAAAATGGCCTCTGTTTTAATGAATGTGCGTGAAGAAAGCGCATTCAATCGAAACAAAAATTGAGGAAAAAAAGTTGGAAAATATCGAACTTTGACGGAGGGGCGCGGATACGGACACACACGGACACTCTGACGTTTTCCGTCCGAAATCAGAGTTCAGATGGACGGACATAACAGAAATACGAAAAAATATATATTTTGTCTGTGTACGTGTCCTTCCTTGATCGTGACAACTTAAAATGTGTTCATGACATTTGTTTAACATACCAGCGAACAACTTTCCAAATTTTGTTTGAAATGTTGACTCATGTAATGCTGCAACTCCATCTTTGTCTCTGAATCTTCATCTACCCAAATAAAAATAGCCTCGAATATGTTTGTTTCAAGCTGCGAAAATCATAGAATTGCCGCGATAATTTCGTTGTGAAAATTGAAACAATTAAATTCAATGACACGGCACGGCACGGTGAGGCTAGCGAATGAAGAAACGCAGAATTACTTGCAATGATCCCAATTTCATGCTTATTAGCGTACATTTTCGCATAAGCATTGTCGTCATTAGCATCATTTTTGTGATTGTACGTGCTGTTATTTTCAGTTTGTGTGTTAACCTTTGAATGTGACGTGGCCGGATCGAGCAGATTCGCGTTTTTCTGTATGCGCGTCGTGATGTTATTGAAAACCTTCCAATTATGATTTTCAAACATCTTAACAGGTCGGGGCGCTAGGTTGGCTCGCACAAATATCGCCGACAAATTAAAACTATTTCAGACAAATGGCAGCAGCTCAATCAAATTAGCGATGCAATTATTGTATAAAAAGTCAAGCCTCCTTAAAGCAAATTGACTTTTGACCAAGATTCATATCCGCAACTATTCACTTTAATGAAGTCATAAGTTCGATTGCATGCAGAGGTGAAAAAAGGAAAGGAATTCGTGAGTACTCAAAGCATCGAATCACATGGCCGCCCCAATTCCACGCGAAGAAATATGAAACAGGCCCGAATTCGAACTCGTTTCGTTTTCTCTTCCAAATAAAAACATTTCAATTGGCAAACGAAAACGATACACCGTGCGCGCCGTTTTGGCAAATTTGCATTTCGATTGTTGGTTGCATGGCGCCGCAATTCAAAAGCACTGCGGGACACACAACTAATATACACTTGATAATTCGGTTTCGAAACATACCGCAGCGCAATCACAAGGAATCGCAGCGAACACCCGAAAACGATATGGACGCATTTTATGTTGGCATTTTCACCAAAAACAGAAATTAGCATCAATTTAAAGAAAAAGTTGCGATTTACGAACAAAAAATCAACGAGTCCACATCGAAGGAATGCATCTGCACGCAAGACAAGCAAGTAAATTCCGACTCGAATAAATTCAATTCAACGACAAAATATTGTCGATGTAATTTCGATCGGCCGCATCGATCGATAAATCACAACAATTTTCGCTGCATTCTTCTTTTATTTATGTGAATTCAAAGCGGTGATCGTGAGAGGGAACGAATGAAAGAAAACAAACTGACCGTAGGAACTAAATAAAAAAACAAATCATAATCATATATCTTTGGCAAAATATTGTGTTATACATTTTCATTTTATTAATAGTAATTTTTGGACGACGTCAACAACTGAACACCATAAAAAGCGTGTTCATGAAAAATGTGCGCGCCCAAAAATTAGAGTTTATCATTTTTGACATCCATGAGAATCGACGGAATTCTTAGTTGAATTCTCAAATAGTTGACTGTATTTGCGAAAAATATTCGCCGAGTGTAGAAATTTTTACGAGATCGATTTGTAAATTCTAACAAAATCTGTTGCTCAAGTGGGTTACTCGTCGATTTCGATGCCAAATCGCCAAATGATTGATTGGATGAATGTTCAAACTGCCACATAATGGCGTGGCATTCGAATGCATCAAATGGAATCATCTGAATTTTAATGGCACCGTTTCCATAGTTACAATTAAATTGGTTTAATCGGAATATTCAAATCGAGTTGTACTTAACGGACACAATGACTAAATGCTGTCCGATTCTCATTTGACTTGAATTGATATTTCTTTCGAAAGCCTGTATTCTATTTGTGTGAACACGCTTCATGTTGCCCAACACCTCGATTGCTTCGGTTTTGCTAATAACGAAATAATTTATTTTACCATGTCCCATTAAATCTGAAATGCATGACCAAAGAAGTAGCAATCGAACGAGCCGTGAACATTGTTTGGGGGCTAAATGATGGCAAATCACAACACAAAGATGGCCAAATGCCGCGTACTAAGCGCACAGACTGAAATATTGACTTCGAGTGAATTGGTGTGATTCAATTGAACGTTCGAAAAAGGCAACAATCATTCCAAAAAATCACAGAAAATAGCCATTTAATAAACATTTAATGAGAACGTATTTTTGTCTTATTCGATAGATCGAGCGCAAAGTGCCTACATTTTCGAGTGCTCACTCATCAATTACATATTAAAAATATGAAATTAAATAAATTAAAATTTGTTTTGTACATTTGATAAGATGGGGTCATACAACGCTACGTTATAATTCAACGTCATTCGTTGGTCTCTTTCGTTCGCATTCATCGAAATCAAAGCACTAAACGGATGATCAAATGGAATTGGTCGGTAAAGAAGCTTAACCAGGAAGCCTGTCATTTCTTCTCAGTCGATGGCAACTCTTTCATTAGAATGACTGTCAAAATAATTATCTCTGTATGAAATAGACATTGGGGCATAAACATCGTTGTAGGTATTTTGTTCATACCTCTAAAATGATTATTCCGTTTGCCTCGTAATGTAATTAGTTGACTGTTTTTGTATGTGCCCGCGCGAGCGCCAATATCATTGGTCTGCAAACGGGTCTAGATCATTATAAATGACGACAGGTAATTTGGAAGCAGCTTGAAGAAAAAAAAAAATGTTGCATCGATTTTGGTGTGGGTTTTTGTGTGTGTGACGAAGCTTATTGGTGTTGGCACTCGGTTGATTTTCATTTT
Source organism: Obolodiplosis robiniae (assembly GCA_028476595.1). Lineage (NCBI taxonomy): Eukaryota > Metazoa > Arthropoda > Insecta > Diptera > Cecidomyiidae > Obolodiplosis > Obolodiplosis robiniae. The sequence goes on along the minus strand of CM052015.1, from coordinate 8,591,876 downwards.
ATAATGATTTATCTGGCTTTATAATGGCACTTTAATGATTGTCCCAAAAATTGAATCACATATACACACACACAGAGATCGCGCGGTCTCCGTCTGGAATATGAGTCGCTTTCGTCTCGTTGTTGTTTCTTTCTTTGATATTCATTTTCCATCGCGAAGTCATGAGATGCATGCGCAATCGCTTCAAGCGATCCACAACAAAGTTGATGGAGTAGAGAAAAATGTATCATTTCAGAAAAGACGACGTAAATAGCCACGAGCCGAATATCTTTCTTTTAAAGCGAGCGCGTCTGTCCTATCATGTCGATATCACATTCTTGGAATTCAATGAAATTGTCTCATTCATGTAATTATGGGGTATGTTGTAAGTTTTTCGGTGGGCTTGCCATCGAATGCCTAGTCTATTATTCTATAAAGAAATATCCGCACGGACTTATTTACTCATAAAAAATGGCCTACAAATTACTAAGTCTGTAGAGTAGAAATTACAGATCGCTGCCTCGAAACTGAGACAGTGTTTTCCATTCGTTTGGACAAAAACCAATTTTCGGACCAACACATGCAATCGCTGATTTGATTGGACTAATCAAATGTCTCCAACTTGAACACACTTTGAAACGTGGTTCAAACGTTCAATTTCGAAACAAAGCGAAATTGAATTCCAAGCGATTATTTTAAAATATTTGCATTAGATCGGCGCATTCCATCAGCACGTTTCCCACGCACCGGTCAAAACGGTGGCCGTAATTGCTCCCGACCTACGTCAAAGCTCGTCTCGCGCAAAATTTTATTAAGATCAAATCATTTTGGTGTTATTACAGTCGCCCAGAATATTAATTTGCATTCAAATTATTTTGATCGTTGCCTTTTCGAAATGAAGAATGCAGTTTTGATCGTTTTTCTCTCGTTAATTTGAGAAATGCACATAGAAAATTGCGTATGTTTAAAACGTGTAATGCGTAATTGACTTTCTTTTTGATGCCCGCCAATTCCATCGAAATAAACATTTTCCCGAATGCAATCAAATTTCATTATGTAACGAAGAAGCCAAATATTGAGCTCGAACATATGGACAAGATCAAAGATTCCATACTGCAATGCGATCGTGCATTGCAATAGATGTATGGAAACAACTGGGCCACAGTCTTCAAATTATTTTTCGATCGCACTTGGAGCGTTCACATAATGCTATTGAGTCGTAAGAGTATTGATCCTTCTATTGCTTGCTTGCGTGCAAACGTATTGCGTATTTTGCATAATGACTGATCCAAGTGAAATGCTGTTCCAAAATGTCGGCTAAAATATGAACCAAAAAAAAGAAACAGACGAAACGAAAGAAAATTACCAGATTACTAAGCGAAAAACGCGTAAGTGCACAGCTACACTCACAACAACGCCAACCACACTTAAGTCGACGGTAATCCAGCATTTACATATTACAAATAAAGTGCTTACCAAATCTCGGCTTGGTTCTCCTTTTGCGTTGCCAGCACACAACATGCCAATCATTGAATTATATTGGAAATGAAGTTGCGAAGAATATGGCAGCATTGAGCCGGACCGACTCTCAACACGGTAGCTCAAAATCAAGAGCCCAGCAATAAATGATCGGCATGCAATTGTTATTTTTCAATATTCTCAACTGCCGCTTTTTGCCAGAATAATACGTTCTCCGGGGTTTGATCCTCTTTTTTTTGTTGTTGCTTCGTTTGTTGGCTCATAACGTGCAATCACTTCATGTAAATACTATCAAGTTGCATTCGTGTTCACGTATGTGCAGCGGGCGATGATGGGAAAATCGACAAACGAGAATTGAAGAAAGCAAAAATGACGGGCGCTCTCTCTCTCTCTCTCTGATAAAGATAAGCTAAACGCATTCTATGCGCATGTGAGTGGTTGCAACGGACACAGCACCACGAGACATTCGAAACGTGCAAACGGCAAATTCAATAATTATTGCAAATTATTTTCAATTAATTTTCTGACGAAGTTTTGCACCGTTTTCGCAGACGCAGATCCGATGAGTCATCATTCGTGGGAAACCATATAAACGATTTTTGTGGCCTGCAATAAAATGACAATGTGTCTCATGCTTGAGCTCCTTAAGATGGAAAACAGAAGAGGGAAAAAACAAAGGTCGATGGCGAATGGTACTCGACAAGAAGTTGAATCATTTTACCAAATTTTCAAGTCGGTTAATTGTCTTGCATTGATTTTTATTTATTTTTCCGAGAAACCACATGTTAAAAAACCAAGTTTGTAATGAAGACTTTTTCAAACTTGCATTTTTAATAGAATCTGAGCCTAAATCCACAAAATGCGTTGCAGAATTTTGAGCTCGAACCATCTTTTTTGCAGAATTTCCTATAATTAATTCAAACAATAGACATTTTTTGATTATACCAAGGATGGTGCTGATTGATGGTGATTTCGGTATTTCAATTGATTTAGTGATTATATCAAAATAGATCTATGCAACTGGAATATGAATCCAAATGAACGTTCCATCCTTCTCAGCTCCCATCTTCCAATCTATTTGAAAAAATTGAATTGAAAAATGCCTGCAATTAATTTAATCTTGACGAAACCCAGACATTAAATTCATCGCATCGAAATCAATGGACATGAACATATTTCTTAAAGTCAGAAAATATGGAAATTTACTGATATAGTGATCGATTTTCATCACAAAACTGCAAACTTTGATGTATTTGAAGTTAAACTTTGAAAACCTGTCGAAAGTCTTTGTAAAAGACTTGTAAATTTATGCGAAATAACTCTGATGAGTTAGTGAAATCGGCCGATTATTTGCTGCTTTCTGCTTCTAATAGTACATTTGTTACGCTTTGCCAAAACTATGTAATCTACATGCATTTCGACGAGTTAATTAAATGACTGATGCTCATAAAAATTCGATTATTTTTGACTTAAACTTCTTTTTAATTTACATCCATTTTCTCAAGTTTCTCGACTGAAAAGCGAAATGCATTTCATTATGCATCCAAATGAGTTCTGTTGAAATTTGTCGAAAATGCGTATTCTCATCCGAGCCAATCTGACAGTAGTTCAAAATCATAAAATTTACCACAACGAGTGGCACTACTGTGCCGACCACAAATCACTGACAACGTTAGCGCACGCAAAAGAAACCATCAATTAAATTTCCCAATTTATTCTCACGACTGCATTTAGTTTTTTGCATTTTTGTCGGCAGCGAAATTGCAGAAAAAAAATGGGAATTGAAATGAAATCGAAAAACAGCCAAATCTACGTTTCGCATTCAATTTCATTCATATTAATATTTCGTTGAGCACCATTGATTCTCGCCCAATTTGACTACTTTACCTAACGAAATTGCTGATCCATCCATTTTGTGTGCGAAAAAAAAGAACCGCCAACAAATAATCGTTTGTGTTTTTTATAAGTGTTTTGGCTGGATTTTGGTTGGGTCATAGCCGAATCGGCGCGACCTGGCTGTTGCGTGCTGAAACGCCGAATTTGGAAGTGAGCTTGTCAATAGTTTTTGCGCATAAAAACGATTAATTGAAGAACAAGCAACATTGACTAATCGCTTTTATGCAATTAATAAGCGATCAGTTTACTTCCCATTTTTGAATGACGTTGAACATGTTTATCTCGATCGTTCTGAGGAAAATCGTCCATCATTAGAACCATTGAGTGTGTGTCTCACGCGAATTGAATTTCGCTCTTTATCTATTCGTGCTGTTCTTTCGTTCCATTTAATAAAATTGAACACGTTCAAACACAAAATAATGTTTATCCACCGTTTATTAGATGGTTCCGCTTATATCCTTTAATTGCTAAGGACTTATTCAATTTAAAAATTGCTTCAAATTACTTGGAGTCTGACATTAGAGATTAGCAATTAGAAAATGGCATCGCACACCGAATGAATTGTTTGTTTGTGCATTTGAATAGTCGTAGCAGGCGGTGCCATCCGCATAATCATTATTGTGAGCCCGAATCGCCATAGCGAGTGCTCGAGCGCATGTCTTTGAATACTTGTTTGGGAAAAAAAAAGCAACAAACTATGCATTTATTTGAAAATTGCATGTATAATTCACTCCAAACCGAATGCAGTTCCATTAGAAAATATGCGGATTATCGGTTGGGATTGGTTAGCGTAACTTGTGGGACATAACGACACCTAGGAGACACATTGTTTATCTTTGCTCGTCGAAAACACCATGTAATTTGTGCAAGATAAATTATAGCCTTACATGGTTTTCGTTCGGCATTACAGTTTGCGTATGTGTGCCGGTGTAATTTCATGCAATTTTCTTGGTCAACGCAATTCCATTGCACCCAATGATATAAATTTCAGCGAGAAGAACACAATTTGCTCGTTCATATTAGACTTTAGGCTATTGCTTTGTCTTTTCATATGCTCGACCGTTGCTTCACAGGGCATCTGATTACTTACTAAAATGCTCAACAAACTGCTGAGAGTGACAACGAGATCGCTTATGTGCACGCATTTTTGTCATTAAAATTTGTCACAGTCTTGCACATTCGTTCATCCAGCATGAAATTGGTGACGTTTTTCGTTGAAAGCGTGCAAAGTGGCCGACACGTCCATGCGGCTTGATGCATTTTGATCAAACGTCCATTTTAAAGGAGATTAACAAAAATCGATAAGAACGGCTTTAGCGTGTCATATTGCAATTTCCAGCTATCGGACGTCGTAAAATAATGTTTATGCACATCCTGAATTTGAAAAAAATACGCCGGGGCACAAGTGAATTGTGTGTGTAGTGTACACTGTACAAGGAAATCGATGATATGTACTTTTGTGATGGCTTTTGCCATTATTGCACACGTATGCATTTTGCCATTATGTACAGAAAAGTTGGAACTCGAATTAGAGCACCTGTTTGTATGTGATGTGTGGAGACGATGTGTTTTAAGCCGTATATCGCCGCCGTACACTTATTTATAGCTCACCATAGTTGTATACCTCAATCGAGCAATTCCAGAGAAATGCGGCACACATATCTAATATTTTTCCTCATTTTTATTGCCACAGTTTTTGTTCACAAATTAAGGAAGTCGTTTTTCTCTCTTTCTCTCTCTCTCTCTCTCTCTCTCTCTCTCTCTCGGTACGGACATTATCCAACGTTTTATTCGGAACATACAAATTGCATTATCTCTCTCTCCTTCACTCTGCTTGTTTTCCATTATATTTCTTTTTATTTGGAATAATTGCGCTGGAATTGTGTGTATGCGACGCGATTAACAAAAAATAATGGTACCGTTTTACAGGCAATACATACCGGATTCACATTTCGACAACAAACTAAGAACACATTGCATTTGCATACGATGGATTTAATAATAGGTTCGATGTTTCGCATTCTCTATGATTGAACGCGGTCGTTATCGCTTCGCTAGAAACATGAAAATTAGTTCGATTTGGAGAAATTACCATGGAAATTCTAGTTCCAATCGTGAGGATGTAAAGTTCTAACCCGACAATTTGCCGGAACATTTGAACATAATGACATTTTGAGTCATTGTTGAACCGTTGCGAGCGCAGCAATGCTTTGAAAATGCACAAAGAATTCCGTTGTTTCACTGAAGAAGCACCAAATGAACATGTATAAGGTATAAAAATGCAACTCATTATGGATTGAGCCAGAGTTCAGAGGATAATTGATAATGAACACTGTGAATAGAAGCAAATGGATGGACTGAAGGTCACTCTACTCAAAAATTTGCAAAATAAGTTGTGAAAATAGCAGAAAATATTTCATTGTCAGTCTCATCTTTTCCTCTCACAATTCATATTTTTGCAGTGAAAGAATTGAAAAACCATTCCAGCTTTCAACTTGTAACATTGACAAAACGCATCAAATTCGCTTCCATCTTCTGGAACATTTTTGTATGGCAAATGGTGGTTTGGCCTCTATCTAATAAAGACCGTTGCTTGGTTCCACATGAAAGGCCATAATTGAATACGCAAAACTGACTGTCGCTTGCGGTATTTGAGTTTTGAGCGCAGATCAAAGGTGTGCAAATGCATAAAAATGCATTAAACAAATTGAAATATTGCGATGCGGATCCCACTGCACCTTGGCGGAGGCGAGTATTTGATTTATTCGAAGTCAGTTATTTGAACCATATTCGCTGCCGCGTTTTTTTCTGCTTTTCTTTCTCTCTCTCACACACACACACAAAATGTTGTTCGCAACCCTCTTTCCTTCACTTTTTTCTGTGTCTTCTCTTTTCACTTTTTCACTCTGTTCGTTTGATTCGTGTTTTTCGCAATACATTGTGCATAGTTTTAAGGTATTATCGCCTTGTACCATTTGAATTGCAAACTTTGGTAATAAATTAGTCAAGAGGCATTCGCCATGTATCACATTTACATCGAAATCAAGCACGAGGATAACGAAAATCGCTCGTGAGCTCGCAAAAAAGCTAGCAAATGAATGAAAATAGATTTTCGACACACCGTGTATCGCATGCATTCAAAGTGATTGGTTGGATTTACATGGAACATTAAATAGGACAAAACGCATAAATTAAATGAAAGCAGAGCTCTCGGAATATCTCTTCAAATGACTTCCGATTTGACAGGCAAATTCAAACGCTCTTTTTTATCTTTGACCTTTTCAAAAGCAACTTTTGTGAAAAGGATTTTCAGAATATAACCTTTCATGTCCAGCAACAAAAAAAACGTTTTTATTTTGACTCTTTTTTTTCGACTCGCAGTTTTTTTCAATATACGCTAATTTTCAATACAACATTCTTTGCAGTATCGTCCTATCAATTTAATGAGTTGCGTTCCGTTCCGTTTTTTGATGGCGCAAAATGAACAGTCTTGTAATATCACGTTTTCTCCCTCCTCTCTCTCTCTCTATCTATCTCTCTCTCTCTCTCTCTCTCTCTCTCTCTCTCTCTCTCTCTCTCTCTCTCTTGTCGAACTGCGCCCAAAGGAAGCAAAGCTGTAGAATAAAAGGCAATTTGATACGTGTTTTCATCTCATTTCTATTTAATGCCGTTTTTGTCAAGTTGGATGTGTTTTATCTTTCATCGTCGAGAAAGAGAATGTAGCCATGCGAGCGTATCAATGGACTCATCGCGATAGAGATATGAAGTTCATGCATCAAACGAACGAGAGAGCGGGGCAAAAGGTAGAGAGCATAAAAAGATGCGACGCAAAAAGAGCATAAAATTTGGTTTAGAATTTATATGCAATTTGAGTGAATGAAGATGATGGTGGGATTTACAACATGTAATCTGTACAGAGGTCAAATGAACCACTGCTTGCAGTTTGCACTGCGCGCAACTGTTTGCAACCTATTATGGCTCACACAACCATCAAAATGTACACAAAGGTGAAATGGAAAACATGGAATAAAGAAGCCGTACGTGTTGCTGCTATGCTTACAGATCAAACGATGCACTCACAAATGTTGGCAACATCGAATTGTGAGCGAGAAAGAGAGAGATAGAGAGAGAAAGAGAGAAAGGCCGTGATGCCTCGTGACGACACAGGAGTATTCCGTGCGAATAATAAAACGAACGCGCAACGATAGACTAGATGTTGTTTTATTGGCTTAGTTGTTTTTAGCTCATCGTCAATGTGCACGTTTTACGATATGCATGTTTATTAACGTAAATGCCGTGCATGGACAGCGTGCACGCTGAAATGTAATAAGAGTGGATGTGCCTGCGCGGTCGCTTTGCCATGGCATTGAATTGAATATCACCACACATGTTGATGTGTACACGGTTGATCCAATCTCAAGCAGTGTGCATGATCTATTTGCTACAGAGGATAAATAAAGAAAAAATCCGCCACTAGAAATAATATTGATAATGAGAAAAATACGAACCATCAAGTGATGAGCACACATCAGCACTGTAGCCAAGCGCTAGGCGAGAGCGACAACAAAGAAAGGCGTTTTTGAGTTGTTATTTAATTTTGCTGCCCTTTTTTCCATGCCTTTCAAGTCTCTGTCTCGCTTTGTGAGGACGAGTTGCAACACTGGCGAAATGGACATTTCAACGCATCTTCTTCCACTTTCCATCACATGTATTTGCGGTGTACTTCCACCGCTTTTAAGCATCATATCAGCGACCGGCGAAAGGTTGTGACCACTTAAAAAAATTAACTTTTTGAACTTGTGCAAAGTATGCGACTGATATGCGGCCAACATATTATTCTATTTAACCAGTATCAAATTCACCATGCGCTGTTCATTCTTCCTTCCGTCGGCTCAATGTTTGAATACATTTTGATTAATCAAAATAATTTCCGTTTGGTTGTCTCATTTTTTTTCCACTCTTTTCAATTCTTTCAATTTCTCGAATGATATTGCCTTTTGATTCTCGAAATGCTTCCATTCGTTCACGTGTCATTTGAATAAGAGAATTCAGGACACACAAAAAGAAACCAATGGTCAAATCAACCGTAATAAATGATATGCAATCAATTGAATGGTTCGCCGAGTCTTTGAACATCAAAATGCAAATTCACTGCTTCGAATCCATTTTTTGTCCATAATTCATTTCTATTATTGATGCGAATGAAGAGAAAATGCGCTGTGCTGGCCACAAAATGCTGATTCGAAAAATTGAACTTGTTAGTCTCCCTTTTTCAAATTTTCTGGCCGTTGAATTCTTTTTGAATTCTGTCGAGAGAGTGAAAAAAAAATGATAATGAGATTAAAATTTATGGATAGTTAGTTTTCACCGAATAACAAAATGAGTCTGGTGGTTTTTACTGTTTAGCCACTTCAAAACCTCCCTCCGAACGTATTCATGTGTTGACGAGTCACCGCACATTTTTCATTTTTTTTTTACTCTGACCAAACCAAACGCATTCATTTTCCCTCCTCTCAAAAATTGCGTGAACTACTTTTCCACTGTGTCGATACAACAATATATTGATAAGTCGTTTGATTGTTTGGAAGCATTCCGTCTCTCGGAAAATAGATGATGAGTAATGCGATCAATGCGCATACGTGCGGTTTCACTTGTTGCGGTTGCCAGACTACATTTTTCACGAGCGATAAGTGAAGTGTCCATTTATCATAGATGAATTACATCTATCAAACGGTGAAGCTGATATATTTACATTTTTTTCGGTTCAAAAATATTTTTTCTCCATTGACCACATCGCGCTGTCTATTGTGTGGTTGTGGTTTGACACATCTCTCTTTCATTCACATTCCATTTTGATGTACGACTCGAACTCTAATGCGGTTTCGGCTTTTATCAATTGAAATCGATAGCCTGGCAAGCTGATTACGGTAGTAACAATGACGTTCTTATGAATGTCTTCATCATTTTTTGCTGGGCAACGATACAAATTCACACGTTTTTTCTATCCCAAACACTGATGATGAAATCAATATCATCCCCAATTTAGTTTGGTGCGCGATGCAAATGGTTATTCTGCAAATTACGTGTAATTAACTGATTGATTTTGTTGTTCCGACACAAAAGCATTCATTGCCGCCAGCACATTTCACTGCGCAAATTTTCTCACTTGCACACAAATTTATGGGCCTCAAATGTGAGAGATCTTTGGCGAGAAAAGAGAGAAAAATGAGTATGCATTGGCGAGAAACTGAATTGTGCCACTCGTACACAGATCGATAAGTGCAGCGCTTGAGAGAGTACGAATCGATGCCTTCGGCGCGTAATCATTTCCATTTCGATGCGTAAACAGCAATGCATAATTTTTTTTCTGATGCGATGTGTCGTTGATAGTGTAATTTTTGGCATGCTTCATGCAAATTTCCTTGTTTCTCTCATAACCTGATTAATTTTGCAGCAAAACACCTCTATTATATCATTTTCATTTAGTTCAAAATTCCATATTTATAGCGGCATGAATTAATTGCACGACGCCTGACACGTTGCGGCGAGTTGCAATCTCTCATATTGATTTATCACCACACATCATTCGTCACATGAACGCGCCCAGCAAGACGTTCGCTCGCCGCGTGTCCAGATTTAAGCAATTAATTCATTATGGTTTACACATTGTATCGATACAAAAAAAAAAAAAAATAATAATCAAAATTCACATAAAGTAAACAGAATTTCATTATTTATATGCAATTTTGAATAAACAGTGTCGTCTCGTCTCTCTCGCACGCAGAATTCAGTGCATCGCATGGGAAAACTCAACGTAAGTAAATATTTGCTCGTTAATTGACGAACGACACACGATAAATGCAATGGTCATTTCAACGAAACAGGACTTACTCTCTTGAAATTGATTTTAAATCAAGACACCAGACCAAAGAATCAAATGATACCTCATAAATTTTAAGTTAAAAATCGAAAATGAGACATTGATGATTCAAGAAATCGACGCAAAGTGAAGCGTTTCATCCCGATTGGCCGCTGTTTCTTACCCGCTCTTCCTTCACTCATTTCAGACAGCATCAGCTTCTTTTTATGGCCAATTCTGCCTTTCGCCCGCCATTCGCTCTTGCACTTGATTTAATGCTGATTTTCATGAGAAATTTTTGTTTCTCCCGGAATTGCGCGCATGCAAAAACCCCAGCTATTCAACACAGGTAGCCGTTTTCATCAAATTATTGTTTATATCGTTTTGCCTTTGTTTTAGCCAACTGTCTGCAGCAAAAACCAGTAGCTACAAAGTACAATTTCTTTTTATTTCACTTAACTCTCGTTCGCATTTGTCTTATCTTTGGTGCACTTGATTATCTTCTGTTTTTTTGTTGGTTCATGTGCCTTTTTCCTTCCATTCTCATTGATTTTCGCAGAAAAGAACGGTTACTTAAGTCTTTTGATTCAACCGGGTTTTTTTTCGTTCGTTTGAAATTATTGATTACATAAAGGCCCAGTAAAAATTGAAGTGAAAAGGTGTGCAATCTAAGAACAGAATGCAACAAAATATTATTTTCTCAAACAACAACAACAAAAGATGTATGTATGCACAGGTTTTGAATATCGACCGTGAAACACTCGCTCGATGAGTCATCATCATGACATCAACAGCTAGAAAACCAAAGTCAAACATTTCTTGCAGGCAAATTGCTGAACCAGCAATACTTTAGTAGAACAAAGTTAATGAAACAGCTCATTACATTCAAGCAATAAGTATCCAAGCGCTCAAGTGAACGCCGAATGAGATGCACACGATAGTGCCGCACGAAATGCGCAGTTATTTATCTATTACAAACCGAATTGGATGGATTCGATGCCAATTATTTGGCAGAGTAGAAAATGTACATGCGAAAAGAACGTTTTCAGAGTCTGTCAATGAAATATTCCTGCTGATGTATGAATTCCGAAATGAATGACATTTGTTCGCATTTCCTGAAGAGAAGAAGAGTTATACTGGAAGTAAGAAGTGAAACACTTTGTTTGTTAGTTGTATCAATATGAATAAATAATTGATAATATGAAAATGACTGGAAAAGACAAATTAGACGAAAAATCATAAAATCTGTAAGAAAATGGCAAACATTAACAAATAAAAATGACAAAATCTCAAAAATATTCGTTCTTAAATCCTCTAATTTCAAGTTTCATGTCGTCTAAGGTGCAAGAAGTTCTACGTAATCGATGTTATCTTTGGCATTCATGCAATTCTAACAATCGCCCCTATCAAATCTCGCGTAAGCTATAAATTCATAATAGCTGCGCGCAAAATTATATGCCGACGCTTAAAGATTATGATAGCAAAGGACCAAAGGAAAAATGATAATCAATTGAAATGGTGCATTCAGCAATCGCAGCACACGATCGATCGATCGAAGCAAGCGTAGGTCGTGCATTTACCGATACATAAAATCAGTAAATAACCCGAGGTTCATTTATCGCAATGTTTACGGAATAAAAGGCATTAAATTCATAAAAGTAGCATGGGGAAGAGCCGAGCAATTGCATGTACGGTGAATCAATTTTACAGTTTTTTAATTACGCGCATAATTTTTTCCATGTTCAAATTGGCGACAAATTTTCGATAAAATCGATTACAAAAAGTGAGTGCGCTATTAATTTTCAATGTCTTCGGAAATAATGTAAATCATTAGGACCAATAAATAAGCGGGAAACAAGGGAAAATTATTGATTAAAAATTAGCAATAAAATTTGATGTAGCAAATAGCCGTTTGCGTATTTACTTAGTAGCAATAGGAAGAGAGAGAGAGAGCAGGAAAAAATTCATTTGCGTGTTTTGTGGCAAAAATCCACCATCCAAAACGTATCGAATTTGCGCTTAATTCGTGTTCTTGCAACAGCATGCGATACTAAAATTAAATATCAATCGCAAGCGGACTTGCTCAAGTGGTTACGCTTCATTATGTTCTGGTCAATATCGGGTATTTTATTTCTCGTCGGCATCGAAACGTTGCCTCAGCAGCAATGAAACCGCTCGAAAGCACACGAAAAAGTCGTATGATGCGAACCGAAATGTGAAACATTGAATTTATCACTTGCATTATGAATACGAAATTGGTTTTGTAGTTTATTGAGCGCTTCGGTTTGTGAAAAGAATATCCCTTTCCGTCATAAAAACAATGCGGATTCTTTGGTGCACATTAATTTGGTGTATGGGCAAATGAAAACAACTTTATGCTGTGCTGTTGATATACACACAGCTACTCATCTCTGGCGGTGGCGGAAACAGCAACGGCTGATGAGCAAACACACAGCAGAATAAAAGAATCATGTCCAAGAATAAAACGAAAGAGTTATTGCTTATTGGCTTCTAACTCTTTGGTATTCTCTAAATGAGGTCGATATGTTCTTTAGCTGGGGTCGTGTGTTGGCTGCGGCGGCTGATGTTGATAATTTTATTTGTTGATGACATTTCAATTTAGTTGATTGTTTCACCGAAATAACGAAAATCGAATTCCGGCTATTTCGATTGGATGTAATGTGGTTTGACGTGCGGGCATGTAATATAATATGCGTCGCACATCTTTTGGCTTACGGCATGCGGTTCATTAAGAAAACACCCACTCTCGCATTTTATCTATCCTTGCGTCAGGAGTTCGGCAAAACGTTCGTCGCATGACATCAAATGTTTTCGAAAATTTTAATCTGATTTACAGCTTCTGTGAACACGCATTGTTTTCATGTGGTTAATCGTCTGCAATTTGCCAATAGTGATTTCCTCTCAATTGCTCATTTTTAATATTATAAATATTGCAATTAAAATTATTATTGATGTAGCAAGGCGCTGGGAAAATGTCACGACAATCACATGGTGGCGATGCATGAATTATAATAATGGCGTTTTCAATACGTAAGGTACGCGCGAGTGTAACTTTTATTCGTGCCAATTTCGAATCGAGCGCAAAATGTCACGATTATTTCAATTTTTTTCTAACTCGCGCGGTCGCGCTACTGCACTTCGGTTGACCGTATAGAAAACGGTTTTCAAATTCATGAAAGGTCTATGTAAATAAATGGCTTGCTGCATTGGTCGCTCTCATCGAGCATGGAAAATCAGTGAGAGGAAACATGTTTAATTAGGTTGAAATCGGTTGAATCTGCGCGGCATGTATGCCGCCACGATTCCTCAACTTCAACAATATTAATTATTTAGCAACAAATTACTAATAAACACACCACATTCGTTTTGACATGCATTTTATTCGATAAAAGCTGCGCTTCGAAATTGCCGCGCCGTTTAACAATTACAAAATTATTTTCTCTGAATAAACGAGGGCATTGTGAATATCCTTTCGCTGCCTGACTTGACGCAAAACAGTCACACAGCAATGTGAAAACCATTGCAATGTTTCACATCATAAATATGTATTGAACAAGGTTTAAATTTTCGTCCACAACGTAAAAGACACACACAAACACACATCTGGATGGGAGTCCCACTTTTAGTTGATAGACAAAATCCGTGCGGATTGCTCGCATGAATGACAAATAATCAATGTACAATTAATTGTAGGTGGAATAAGAGCAAAGCAATTACATTATTTTTGTTTTATTTTTGAAATATCCGAGTGACGTTCGCAACGCCTATTTGCCCATGTTCATGCAATTTTAATTGTAATTTCAGTTCTTTGTCTAAACAAAAAAGCGGCCAACATAAAATATTCAATGGGGTAAACTGCATCGGTGCCATAATCAACTTATCGATTAATTTTGAATGTATTGAAAATAGAGATCCAGTATTTTAAGATCACACAATCCAACCGATAAGCGGATTCTCGACTTTGTGTACTTATATTTTCAATATGAGATATTTCACATGATAGAAATGTTCGAAACTGTGCGATGCGACTTGTATTTAGAATGCAAATCATTTGGCCAATCAACATTTGGGCTCATGCAATATGAAATTTTAACAATTTATGGCAATACCTCGATAATAACTTCATTTAATTGGATACATGAACTAGCCTCGAATCAACGACAATTTAACGCACGAATTTGTTTTGCCAAATTTGGAATTTAACAAGATGTCGAAAAAATGTTTCATTCGTAGCAGAGATTGAAGAAAGAACTGAAATTCCGGGGCGTTGACCTTTAGTGAGAAGTAAAGCGAGTGACTCGGTGCTGTTCGGTCAATGAAAAGCCTGAACAAAGCAGCTGATACGACAGAATAATTTAGTGCGTTCACTTAAAAAAAAAACGCACACACGAATGGAAATGGAAAACTGCGGTTCATTTCAATTCTGGTGATTTATGCCAGCCTGTGCTCTACCTTTATCATGTGTGCGCGATTATTTTTGGAGGATTTGCTTCGGCTTCAACGAAACAAAAAACAATCCCAATAAATTTTCAGTTGAAAAGTTCTTGAGGCACAATCAGTGCACAGATAATGCCATTTCATTGTACTTGACAAGCGCTTTAACAAATTCGATTCACACATATTATAGTTTATTCCAATGCATCGCCTCGAACGAGTTGTTTTCCCGTGGATAAGACAAAGGAAGTTTCCGTTTCGATTGCATGTGTCAGTCCCATATTTGATTCTTTGATTTGATTATGCTGAACATATACTCTGCGGGGCTGTGCAAAATATTGGCCTAATCATTTAACCTTTTCATGATTGTTTTAGCACCCGGCATAATTACGGCAAATAAAACTGGCGCCTCTGGACTTTTCGCAATTTGTGACTTTTGCGAATTTCTTCGCACGGCAAAATCAGAGTTGATTTGTGAGAATATTTCCAATTTGAAATTGCCAATTCGAAATTTCCAATTTCACTGCTGTTGAACATTTCAAATGCGTACATAAATCAAGCATATCCTTTGACTTGTTTCAATCAAATTTTTCGCATTCGAAAAAACGAGCGAATGATAGCAAATTTCTCTGTCACATTAAAAGTACAGAAATTTTATGTTGTACACGTATTATTTCCAGAAAAAAGCCATTGTGACGTCGGAAAAAGTTTCGCTGTAAATTCAAAAGTGATATGTTCGTTCTTATCACCGTACTTGGATCGTACGGCGAACGAATGGGTTGTTCTACTGATGAAGATACACACACAATGCACTCTATGCTGTTATTTTTCACCATTTCCATCTAATGTGTTTTCCTGGTGCTCGACTATATTTTACAGCCCAGCACCCAAATAGAAATTGCATTGGCGTTGGGTTTTTGATGCGGATTTTATGTACGCAATGAATGCATATGGTGCATTTGTTCGGGTCCGTTCGTTTATGGGTCTTTGCACATTTTCAATCAAAAGTTAATTTTGCCACTGCAAAGTCACCTCACTGTGCTCACGGACTTGTTCCTGGCTATCGCTTATTCGGGGAAAAGTGGCAGCGAGGTTGCGTACGTGTGTATTGCTGTGTGGGGCTTTGCTGTATGCTTTCGCACACTTCTCGCTAGAAAACTTCTCACTGCTGAAAATTGAAGAAAAAAACATTGTACATTGCGGCGCAACAAATCCTATTATCGTAAATCGTTGTCGGATGCATAACTTTAATAATGGCTAGCGAGAATTTCGAATTCAATGCATTGCGTACACTGTATTCCTCTTCATTCGACCCAATCACATATATGCATGGCAGTTCCTTTGGTTTTTATTGCATTTTGTTACTCTCATTCTCTCTTGCTCTCTCTCGCTCTCTCTCTCTCTCTCTCTCTCTCTCTCTGTATTTTAGATGTGTAATCTATTAAATGCAAGCCACATACACGCAATTCATACAAATATTGTTGTAGCTTTACGGTCGGGAAAACTTTGAAACTTCGCATACAGGCGCAGTTGAAGGGTATGGGGCAGCAAATGCAGTTTCGTTGTTTTTTTCTTTCTCTCCCTCTCAGTCTGTTGAGACAAATTGCAAACATTCCAACGTCAAATGAAGCCAATATGCGCTCTTATCTCGTGTGCATCGTATGAATGTTGCACACATCGAGCACTTGTGTAGCACTGAATGTTTGTGCTGAATGAGTTTTACCAATGCTGCTTATAATGGCTTTCGTTCTATATCATGTTCGAAGTTGATTCGGTAAGTCTTTGCACATTGATATCTGGCAATGTGGCAAGTGCATCGCCTCTATGCATTTCAATGCGTTTTCGCCTCTATGTTCTCAACGGGTTTATCATGCACTTGGATCACTTTCAACGATCGAATTTCACACAACCGACTGCAAACCGAACACGATGAGAATGAGCCGCAGCGCGTGCAATGTGGTTTTCATTGTTCTTGTATTCGAGCTCAAGCCCGAGCGTATGCAGATGGTAACATCGGCAAATTGAAATTCAAGTTTGATCGTCAACAATCCATTCGCTCGGTCTCTAGCTTACAATCAAACTCGTGCTCGTTTTAAGCTCTATTTTTTACTTACATTTTGATGGTGACAGCATTTTCATATTCCACATTCGATTTTGGCATTTTTCAGCAGAATCATTGCTCTATTCATCGACGGATTCACAAACAGCTAAACAACAGCGAATGTGTGGATGAAAAAATAACGACCGCACGGACGATAAAAGCAACAAAAATTCGTTTTCAAAGGCGGGGCCGATTCGCAAGATCACATAAATTTCATGAAATATTTTACGAAATCAACAAAATGAAAATAACTTTATGACATATGTAAGAAACGGACTCCACCTACTTCGTTCTTTTTTTGATCAACAGACAGATTTTTGAGAATATAGAAGAAGATTGCCGGTGAGAGACAAAATCGCATCAATTTTTTGGGGCTTTAAATAAATGCAGTGCAATTGATCAGAGCACAGATGCTTGAATATGGAAAAAAAACTGATAACGATTTTACCATCCGGGCCAGTTGCTTATGTCACAATCGCTTTTATAACGAGAAACCCCGAACAAAATGTCAGAGAATACACTGCCCTTCCCAAGAATGCTACAGAAATAAGCAAGGAAATAAAAGGAAAATCGATTTTCTTTTGAATTTATTTTTGACACTTTATTCAATAACTCTTTGATACCTAAAATTTTTAGTTGTAAATTGAATGCAATTAGATACCGTTTTTGTTTTGTTATTAAATTTTATATAAAGATAGACGATAAAGGTAGCTTTCAAATGTATTATAACGATAACTGATGTAGATTGATGAAACATTTGTTTTATCTCTTCATTTATTTTAAATAAACGCCAATTTATAAAGTATGCTTAGTTATTTGCGAAAAGAAATTAGTATCAATTCTATCATTTTTCTTCTCTTACTCATATATTTCCAATTTTATTCAAGTTTTCGTGCTATTTTCAGAAGAACCAATAATTGCTATCCAAATTGGAAGCTTGGTGAAGCAAATTTTGAGCAAAGCTAAAGTCGAATTTCTTCATCCAATTCATTTAGAGGGAATTTCGTTAAATTTCATTTAGTTGCATGCATTTTTTGTTCGGATTGGTTTTTTTTTTGTTGATCATTTTCAATTCGTTTATGTTCAATTTTGCTCATTTTTTGCTGAATTCCATTTATTTTCATTTGATTTTGTCTGTTCACATTCGCTCCCATTTTATTTGTGTGTTTGTGGTTAAGTATTGCTATTTGTAATTGTGCTAAGTACATTAACTATTTAAAAGGTAAATCTATGAATTGTTGTGATGTGAATGGATTTTTGTTTGTATTCGTTAATTGTCAAAGTCAGCGTTTTACTTTGCCAAATTGCTTTGTAAAGAACAGATGAGCTTCGGAAATGAGAAAGGAGGATTTGAACTTAAATACATCCATTTCGTATACATTGTTATTGAATAATGATTTACTTGAATATTCAGAAGAAAATTACAATATGCATGTTTTACGATTACTTATACTGTTACTTATCACTTCAAATTTCTTTGTGATACATTTGTTGTGTCGATATATTTATATTGAAGTTTTCCCTTCACTGGATCCATTATGCCTAGATTATTATTTATACATATTTTGCTGCTTTTATTAAGCAGAGCTTAACATAATAATATACTGATGCGGAGATGTCATATCATTATTCGGGTATGCGTCAAATCCAATTTCAATTTCGGCACGTCTGCTAATGAAATTCGCCGAAATCGCCTTTGGATTCGACACTTGGCCTAGCTTACTTGTTAGATAGCCGTTCCTTTTGATTTGTGTCTATAATTGTACTTAACTTGAAGAGCCAAATGTATTATTTACGATCTCATCGATTGCCAATACCGCCACGGTAAATTTCTTCTTTTTTTCTCTATCAAAATACTTAAATGTCGAATAATACTTGATTCGATAGCTTAATTTCACATTCTACAGGTATTTTACTTTGTCTAATCTTTCTTCGTTGAGATTTTGTAAACGAAATTTGTAATGTATATAGATCCTAATGTGAATATGTATCCATCGAAATAGTTAAGAAGTTGCTGAACATTTTTCTTTAGATCGGTTTTGCGATCGAAAAAATAACACACTCCTTGGCTTTCACCTTTCAATTTATATCGTATGCTTATTACATTGAATTCGATTTAGGGATTTTTTTTTTCTAAAAATTCTTGAAGTCGCAAAGAAATGTATTTATGATTTGTTCAAGTATTTGTATATTAGCAAATATCGGTGCATTTGTTGAAAGATGTGCTTAAGATGTAGTGATTGACTGAACCGTATGCAAATGGAACATGATAATATTTGATATAAATTGTCTGTATTGCACTTTTTTACCATCAGTATTTAAACTCGTTGCGTCTGTATTGCTTACCATCTGGAATACCGTAGATATGGATTTTGATCAAATGGAGGTCACGAATAGCGGGCATCGATATTGCGTGATTTGTCGTCGATGGGTGTGCGTCGTTCTTGGTCTCGTGGCGATGAACAGGCGAGCGGTGAGCTCGAATCCGACGATGGTCGACGATGCGATAGAGATGAAAGACCGTTCAATGGATGAGGTAGAAGATGTGGTGCAAATGATGAGAAATTTGGAAATCCAGCTAAACCGCTGAGCGGTGGGAACAGAAAAGGATTGGGCGCCGCCGCAGCTTGATGGCCAGTTGCAGCACCTGGGAATCGTGAGTCACCATTCAAAAAGCTGTTGGTCGCAGCCGCCGCAAATGGATGCATGTCGGGGAAATTATTTTTTAATGCTTCTAAATTGAACGGTAGCCGATGCGAATCGGCATATAAACGTGCCAAGAATTCCGTTTGTAATCGGTTTGCCGCCGAATTGGCCATTGCAGCGGCCGTTTGGTTATTTTCATCTATATGATGATTATTCGATGTGTTTGATGATGTCGACAATAGCTTACGATGCAAATTCAAGTTTGAACTATGTCTATCACGACTTCGTTTCGATGGGAAAGCCGCATTGCAACCATCGATATCGCATTTATGCAATAGTTTCAAATGCACCTGCTGATAATGGGCCTTCAAATTGAAGTGATTCGGGAAGACTTCGCCGCATTCGGTGCATTTTCGTGGATTCTCTTTGTCAATTGGTACTTCAATGTCACTCAAATCATTCTCATAATCTTCGACATTTTCATCTGAATCGTATGCATTGCGTGAGCGTCGCTCCTCCGGTGAATATGATGGTGAACGGGCTGGACTCAGCGGAGCCGAATTCAACATAAAATTCATCGGTGAATGGAATAAGTGCATTGGATTCGCTGCTCCATCTTTCGCATATGGATTGACGTGATTTTTGAACAATGAATCGTACTGTCTCAATATCGAATCATGCCGTTCAGGCTTTTTGCCATCCGATTTATTTGTTCCATGGGACATTTTTTGGTCGTTTTCGTTGTGATTCTTTGGTGAAAGTAATGCACTTGGAGGCCGCGATAATTCCTTTTTTATCATGTCGATTTTATTATTATTTTCGTTGATTAATGGAGTGTCGTCTTCGCTGTCAATGTGCTTTTTTGATAAATCTAATGTAAGATTCTGTGGTTCGATGTCATCGTTTGCATCATCGTGCTCGGATTTCATTTGGCCATTTTCTTTACATTCTATTTCGCTGTTGTTGTGGTTGGCTCGATTTGGCGGCGGAGTCACACTTGGTGAACGTAATTTTTTATTCTCAACTCCATTATCGGTTAATTTCTTTGTGTTGGCAATACTTTCAGCATCTCTTTCTTTCGATCGTGGTCGTTTGACCAGTGCTTCGGGTTGATCTTGATCGGCCGCTTTTCGTGCAGCATAATTTATGTCATTCGAATCATTTTCATCGGACATACTGTCCATGTGGCTGGTGATTGGCACAGCAAATCGTATCGGATTTTGATTCTTTCGTTTACGCTTATTTTTCTTGTGCGAAATATTCGAGTCGTCTTTATTGCTATGTGAATCGGCTACACTTAGTGAATCATCGTTGCTTTCAAAACCACTATTATCACCTTCCGATGGGCTTGGCATTTTCTTTCGCTTCGACACGCTAAAATCAGCTGGTTCATCGTACATTTCACCGTGATTTTCAACCGAATCGTTGTCATAATCATTCATTGTTTTATTCATATCATCGGCATCCTCTTCTTCTCCAACAACAACGATTCCATCTTCATCATCGTCATCGTCGAGATCGTCGTGCACACTGCTGCTCTCGGACATTGAATTCTTCAAATGGTCTTCGCTGTATTTCGGATTCGATTTGTAATCCATGCCAGCCAAAGATGGATGCCGTGCATCGGGTGGTGGTGTTAGCAATGGGAACGGATTGAATGGATGCATGCTCGGTGCCAATAAGCCTTGCGATTGCAATAGCATTGGATGAGGTTGTGCACTTCGTCCGTCATGCGGCGATATTTTCCGTCTTAAATGTGGCGAATGTAATTTTGGATTTGGATTAGCGCTGTGTCTATTTCGGCTACGACGTGAGCTGAACATCATCGAACATCCTTCGACTGTGCATTTGTGCATTTCGCGCAAGTGAACCGCTGAAAAGTGGATTTTCAGTGCGCCTTTATCACAAAAAGTTTTCAGACAAACATTGCATTGAACACGCTTTTTGCCAGTGGCTGGATTGATGAATTGCGTGCCCAAATTCACGGGCATCGATCCCCATTGGCGTTTGACCGGTGAGTGCGATTTGCGCAATTGCTGCGCAACATTCGACGGCGATTGAGCCATTCCAAGTGATTGACGCTGTCTCGAATTGTGCTGTGTTTGGAGTGACTTTGGACTTCGACTGCCCGAATCTCGGCTCAAATTCAGTGCACTTTGTTTCATTTCATCGTGTCGGCTGCTGCGCTCGCGTGATTCATTTTTCATTTCTTTGTTTCGCGATTCTTGGTGTTGCTGCTCCAGCATGCTTTTCGATTTCGCCAAATTCACCGCCGAATTATTCATTAGATTGGAAAATTGTGATGCCATTAAGCTGGCGGCCAGTGGATTCAGTGCATTTGGCTGTGGTGGCAACGGGAATGGCAAAGGATGCCCGGCCATTGCCATATTCATTAAACCGGCTGCATGATTTTGAAGTGCTGCTTTATCAGCAGCATTGCTACTATTTGCTGATTCATTCAATTTTCGGCGCGCCGCTGCCTGAGCCGCAGCCATCTGCTGCATGTGATGACGATCAATGCGCTCCATATCGGGACTGAGTCGACCCGAACCACCGATCGGTGGCGGTGGAAACGCCGATAGCCCAGCACCGAAACAACGAAAATCAAACGGTTGCATATTTTGTAAATGATTCAATGGGCTCGATGATGAACTAACTAATGATGCCATTACCGAATTCGGCGAATGCCGACTATTATTTGTGATCGCATTCGATCCACCCCGATTGCCGTTCGATGACGATGATGCGGATGAGTTCTTAAAAAATTGATTCAAATGATTTGGCGGCAAACCAGCTGCCAGTTTTTGGTGCATTTGATTGGTCAAATTTAATTGTGAATGGGCAAATGAGCTCAAGTGCATATTCATCGGATGTGATGCTAATTGCGGTGGCGATGATCGTCTACTCGGTGACATAACCATTTGTTTTTGCAACGATAGTAGATTGGATATTGATTGATTTGCCTTTTGGAATTGTTCCGCTGACAATGCGTCAAGATGTCGGCCACTCATTTATTTATTTTTTATTCAATGTATTCCTTCGGTGCGATTCAGACGGGGATAGTATCGATGAGACAGTTGCATTGTTCTTTGAAAACAACCACACACACTCAAACTTTTACTCGATTTGGTGGAAGGTCTGGAAAAAATGAGAATATTCAGGATTTAGTTGAATGGAATGTTTGAATTTAAATTGGAATAAACCTCTTAATCAAATGAAAATAAACGAAACATTGAATAATAAAAAGAAGAATTAGATCAAAATTTCTGCAGAAATGCGATATTTTCACATCAAATTTTCCGAAAATGTTGAACTGTTCATCGAAAGAGATCGATTTATTCACATGTATTTTAATTTATTATAAAGTTCGTTGAGATTAATTGGTAAAATCTACACCATTCACACAATCGATGTGTCGTTCAATGAACGATGTATCAATGAATCAAAAGCATCGCATTTTCGATCGAAACTGGTTGACAAATCATGCGAACCACTTGAAGGTTCGGCAGTGAAACAATGAAAAAGTTAGACATAAAGCTATAAATAAAAATCCTAGGTCGATCGAATTGCTTTAAATTATACAGACAGTAAACCAAACAACACCATGAGCTTTTGTGCGCGCGTCATTCACTCGGTTATTTCACTTGTTTGAACTTGGCTATTGTTATCGTCAATGTCGTTGAATGCGTGTCCGAATGTTCATTGTTTGAAAGGAAAGGAGTCATTCCGTCGCGCAGCACCCATTCTCTATTGGCGATTGCTTTGTGCTCGTGAAACTACGTTTCGAAAAACCATTTATCACAAATTGCCAATCGAATCCATTGGAATTCTTTTCGGAGCAAAAATCAAATGTAAAATTTCCTGTAAACAAAGCAATTTCTTCTTCAATTCGTCTTTCAATTGTTTAATTCGGTCAGTAAACAAGTTTCTTATTTCGACATTTCACGATCCAAATGAAATTGGATTGTTCGCAGCAATTCGCAAATTGAAAAATCGTTGAAAAAATATTCCATTCACGCAATGGAACATGATAAAGATAGATAACATTTGGGAAAATTCTAGTTCATGCTGTTATTCTTAGTTTCGCATTCGACGATATTTTCGGTTCAATTTGGAGGACTAAAAATATTCGTTGCCATGAGAATCCGAATAGTTAAACTAGCTTAAATGCACACTAAAATATTATTGAGTGCGAGATTGAATAAAATCAAATGAACGATCTGGAACACCATTTCGAATAGTTCAATTGATGATTGATTTTTATTGTTTTTCGTCGTTTGCATATTGATTCGGGCAAACCATTTGGAAAGCGAAGCAAAACATAAACACACAAAATAAAACTGACCGTTAAGCATTTTATTATTGAGTTTTACGATTGACATGCAAACGGGGCAAAATCCTTAATTTTCGATCATTTTCGAATCACGATTGCTCGCGAAAAAACGATTGGATTTCACAAAAGTCGAGCGGTCGAACGCTGTATAATTGAAGCGCAACAATTGGGTCGGATAAATACGAGGATTCAGGTAAAACGATGGTTTGGCGCCAATTTATTATTTTTTTGCACGCTTTTCACTCCAAATTTATATTCGAATTTGCACATTTTCAAAGTCGATGCTGCTGTTGCGGAAATTGAAAGTCATAATAGCACATGTGTGAGAAATAGCGTAAAATGGCCGATACGAATGCAAATTTGCGCTAGTCAGTTTCGGTTAAATGTTTGGCTGTCAAAACTTTAAGTATTCCGCAATTCAAACGGTAAGCAACATGCATGTTTTTCGTCGCGCGCACGCGCACACACTTTTTTCTACCATTCGTCCAATTGAATGGTCCATTAAGTGTGTTGAACGCAACGTCACGTCGATTAACGTTGACGATGAAAACCATTTTTGAGTCGAAAATTCAAACAAATCGTCGATTTCTCAATTCGATGAGTCGAGAATCGGTGAGAAAAAACACACAAACTGAGTGGCCATTTGAGAATTGTCTGTGTGTGTGTTTTTGTTGGTGCGACAAAAATCCATGCGCAAAGAAACAAGACAAACAATTTCATGAGAATGTAATTAAGTATAATTGAGACCGAAATATTGCTGGCGGCTACGTTCGACGGCTACGGTATTCAATTATTTTGCCTGGTTACACGTCAAATGCATGTGTCCACCACCAAGAGCACACAAAAAAAGCCGTGACTCATTAGCCAAGTGATTGATTCAAGGGATTTTTTGCTTTTGCCTCGCTTTTGCTTTGACAAAAATCCAAACAACCATCACGAAAATTAAGCGTAAAACTGAATAAAATGTGCACAAATGAAACGACTTAACCGACAAATGATCATTAGCATAATCAAAGAAAATTACGCATTTCATTGTCTCTATATGCGAATATGTCATAGATTACGATCGGCTATTGTTTAATTATAATTTCGAGTTTGAAAACAAAGAAAGGTGCGTAACGGATGTATGACACTTTGAATTGGCCATAATTGGTTTCGTTTCATGTAAACAGGATGGATTGAAATCGAATCACCATGTGCAAATCTCAAGCTTGGCGAATATTGAGCGATTAAGTAGTTAAAATGGAACGTCTATCGTTCAAATTGGCGCACAATGTGATTTTGTCCGGCCGCGATGAGTAGAGCTTACAATGTAAGAAATCGCATTGACGATAGCCAGAGTTCTGCAAATGTCAAACAAAGGCGTTTGGTTTATGCAATTCAAGACACAGTGTCAAATGGCCAATGATTTCAATTGTGCACATTGGTCGTGCATCAAATGACCTTCAATCAATTCGTACACTGTAAATTACGATGAAAAATATCTGTTTGACAACCACACATGAAAACAAATACCCCGAAAAATCGGTGTTTTTTTATTGTTATTGTTCGATCGCAAGAGCCACAGCGTTCATAATCACACGTAAATGAATAGATTTTTTTCGGGCTTGAAATAACAATTTCAAGTTGATTCAGCAAAAAGCGCGCGCACACAAACACTGAGCAAAATGAAGTTCAATCAAATAAAGCGACTAAAATGGATGACGAGGTATTTTACCACCGTTCAACGTTGAGCTAAATTGCAAAAAAGCGTACGACATTTAAGGTATCAACGTCTTCGTGCTGTGTGTTTTTTTCGTCTCTTGTCCCAAACAATTCTTGACAATGATTTGAATTTCAAATAAAGTCGCCGCAATTCAATACAATTACAATAAAGGCAATATGTATCGTTTGATCACTCTCTCGCAATATGACGCATACAATTCGGCGGCGTAAATATCGAATTTAAATCTATAAATTGCGTTTGATTGTGAACATTTAGTTTGATTTTCCGGCAAATTCCGACATGACATCACTTTGACATTTCTGCCACACAGCCGAATCGAATCTCTTGCCTCGAGCAACATCAAGATTAATACCACAAATGGCGCAGTTGCGGAAGAAACATGAAAAATCGCGATGCCCGAGCGATGGTCAAAAGAAAATACACATTGAAGGCTATTTCAATGCTATTAATAACATCAACTATGACAATACACTTTTCAACGACTAAAATCGGTATATTCGTCGAATCACACGCATGATTGACATACTCCGTACAAACAAAACAACAGCCCAAAAAAAAAAAAATCGTTTAAATTTTCATTGTCACTCAACTTTTGCCGTCTGCATGCGCACTTAACATTTATGAAGTACGTAAGACCGTCATCATAAAATCGAACATCGAAAGCAGAAAAAAAGGCAACACCAAATTATAATGAAATCCATTTGAAATGGCGGCGCGGTCTGTGTATAGAGAGAATTTTGTACGCTTTTGTGCGTGATTGGATTGAATCTGCATGGCATCATCTTGGAATGTCACATCTTTAGACTGCGTCATCGACTTTAAAAGCATCGACTTGGCATCTTTCGTTCTTTGGCATTTGAGGCCCGCGCGTACATACACATCATTTCGATTTCTCGCGCACTCGCGGTACATTTTCTTTAATGATTCGAATGGAGGATGACATGGAAATTACAGCTATCGAACAATTCATAAAATCGAAATAGCAATTGAATGGAAAGTAAAAATGGGCACTGAAAAAAGCGGCTGTTTAAATCAATCGATAGATTGAAGGTTTTTTTTGTGTGTGATAATGGACGGAGAGTTATCATCGATGATTTAAGAGAAATATTTCTTTGTCACATCTATTCCGCAACTGAAAATTGTCGATTTCCTTTCGTTGGCTATTCGCATCTTCCTTCTATCTTGTTCTTTCATTCGCATCCACATTGCACAATCGATTGGATAAGTTTGATGAATGCATCACTTCAACGAAATCAAAAAAAAAAAAACTTTAAAAGTGACATAATTTTTTTAATTCGACGCAATTTCATCCAAAATTTTCCTCATTATCGGGCCATCAACAAATTTTAATCAGGTTTTATTGCTTTAACTCGAAAATTTCAAGTGAAAAACATCAAACTAAAATATTAACAACATAATTATAGACTAACAATTACTCGAAAACCCGAAAAATGTTTTCGTCAACGAAAAGAACTGTCGTCTCGTGCATATGATCGAGAACGTCAATTTATTGTTTGACAAAAAACGCATTTTCTCTAATGTCCACTGTCGATCGTATGCTGTCGATCTATTTTGATGGGCGCTCCTAATGTTCCGTACAATTGAAAATTGTACGCATTCAAATTTAATTGAAGTATTGCGTCGTTTGGGCCTTTCAAATTTCCATTAAATGACGTCATCATTGTTTCAAACAAATTAATTATAGTCGAATTTAATTTTTCCGATTAAAACATTTCAAAAACCATTTGCTATTGTTTATTTCTAGATATTTGCTGTGTTGATGAGCGTTTATGTTGTTTTGGGGGCTTTGAATTTTCTACAAATGTTAGCCAACGTTTTTTTTTTCAATTTTGTTTTTGTCATCTGTGTACGTGAAATCAAGTCATTCGATTTTGCTCTTTAGCGCACCACTTTCGTTCCATCAAACTCATTTCTGCCCGTTGCTGTCCGTCGCGTTGTTAGAAAATCGAATGGAAACCGAAGTGAATGAGAATGAAGTCATGAAATTACTTTAATTTAAACTTATAAAACATATGATTGATGTCCGTTGGTTTGACACTCATTGAAATATTCGTGAAATTACAGAGGAAAAAAAGGCCGATCAAACTGAGAGCGCAATGTGTATGACATCAGAGAGAGCACGATGGCAGCCAGCACCTTGAAGAGTATACATCAAAGTCATTTATGTTTCGGTCAAACACAAATTAATATCCCAACTCCAGCGGTGTATGTATTTAGAAAAAGAAATTAATTCGTGATGTTTCATTTTTTTCTGCTCTCCGCATTTGGTGACGCATTTCGATGCGGCAGTTAATGGCCTTTGATTATCCAGAAAGCATTTTATCAGAGAGAAATCTAGGCATTTGTTTCGAACAAAAGAACAACAAAAATGTTTGCGATGACAGATTGAAACAACAGATTGTATATTAGACGATCTTCAACGCCATACGATTTTGTTGTAATCGAATTTAGTGTCTTCCATTTTTTTCGCTCACTCGAACAGAATTCGAGTGAACAGCATTAGTGGTCGCATCGCTTTGAGAACAAAAACCAATACCGAAAAAAACGAGTAATGTCATGTGAAGTCACTGAAAACATTTTGCTTAATGGCTTGATTTAATGGTGTGTTCAATTAAAATGCATGTTTTGTTCTTTTTTAATGTAACGTAAATTGCCCCCGTTGCGAGTGAGCGAGAGAGAGAAAGAAATGTTGACGTAATCGATTTTCTGGTCTTGTCAAATTGTTCAAAATTTTAAGAATTTCGTGGCTGTCGAAATGTGCGCACAGAAGATCACCGCAATCATTGATGGTAATAATGATTTCGGTACACAATCATACGGTCGCCCGTTCTCTCTCGCTCTCTCTCTATCGTGATCTCCCATGATTCGATTGATTCTCAAACTAATGGATTCCTTCGAAGCAGCTTTTAAAAGCCATCAATCGGCATCGATCGAGAAAGACAGGAGAAATGATTTGTTCAATGTGTGTCGTGATGGTCGAAAGATGACAGAACCGAATGAAAATCCGTGCGTCAAATCAAAATTCATGAGCGGTAATCAAAACATGTATCGATCATGTTCCAACATCAAAATGAGAGAGTGAGAGAAAATTTGATGGTTGATTTTCGGTACGGCCATGTATTCCGTCTTTTGTTGATCATTTTTCGAAAATAACAATAATCTTCACTCTGATTTTTTTCTTTTCTAATTACGTCAATTTAATGAGCATCGGCGGCCGATATTTGGCTCCAATTTTCTCTACGCCCGTAATGAAATGCGATCGAAATTCTCTCTCGTCCAATTCCGCTGTTATGCGAAAAATTATTTTCTGATTTAAAGTGAAACCATTTAATTGAGTTCAATGATACATTATGGTTTTTCGTCGACAATCAACGATGACGAGCGCGACGAGTAACGCAGCCAGCTCCAACAAAAGGCGCTCACTTGATTTGATTGATCGTTCATCATTATAAAGCAAATAGCCAGAGAGAGAGAGAGAGAACCTATGTACAAAACATACACACAGATTCCAAATGAATAATTGCGTGCCGCGACCATATGGATTCAAGACGAGAGCTCAGAGATAATCAACGAAATGAAATAACTGGATTTTCTATAGCTCGACAATATGGCCTTCTCTCGATGCCATACGCAGTCGAATCATTACCATGAAAATAAAGGAAAAATCGAAGATAAAAAGAAACGCACTTCAATTCCTTTCATTCGCATGTGATTAAATCGATTTTACCTCCGTACGTGATCTAAAGTCCAAGCGTTATTTATTGGTTTGCCAAAAAAAGATGGGCAATTTCTTTTGGAATTCAATGGAGAATTATCGATCGTGTCAAATTGGATCGAAAAACACATAATGTTCAGTTTTTTTTTCATCAAATCCAGCGCAGGACTTTATAAAAAAATCACAACAAAATAAGATTAGAAAATCCCAACGGCCGGGCAAATGAAATGCCAATTTATCATACAAAAAAGCATAAATTGGATAAACATTTCATTATCATTAGCGCGCTCACGCTCACGCGGTTTGCACATGAATCGATTAATAGTAGTCAGCCAACGCACCGTTTCGTTTGACTGCAAAC
The DNA here is from genome assembly GCA_028476595.1 of Obolodiplosis robiniae. Lineage (NCBI taxonomy): Eukaryota > Metazoa > Arthropoda > Insecta > Diptera > Cecidomyiidae > Obolodiplosis > Obolodiplosis robiniae. Next base: position 8,562,305 of record CM052015.1, on the reverse strand, counting down.
TTAATTTTTCATGCTTCTTTTGTTTTTTTCTAAATATAAATTCGAGCCAAGCATCAATTTTGTTCCATTAAATGTGATTCTAATCATTTGTACCGGGTAACGTACACATATTACACGCTACTTTTACTATTTCTTGGTTCTGCACCAACTTCCTATATACAAGGGATTTGTCCGAACGCGGGCGATCGCTCTGCGAGCAATGGCCAATATTCAACGAACAGAAGATGAAAAATGAAAAATCAATATGTGTTGCGCACACCGTTGTGCACTGTTGTCTCTATCTAAAATTAACAATCGATTTTGTGCTTCATATAAATTGTGTTTTTTACGTTTTATTGTCGTGATGACGGTTAACTGCTCTTTTGAACATCGCCTTTCAACTCGAATCCACACTCACACACAAACACACAAGATCCGAAAGGCAGACACCCGAGCAAGAGAGCCTTTTCGAGCCATTCATATGGAGCAGCCGGAGTAATTTCAATTGCTACAAGGCGATTTCAATAGATATGTACTGTGTGCTTTTTGCTTGTTTCCGTGGCGTTTAATGAGCAATGTGTCAGCGTCAACCGTGCGCACTTTGTGTTTTTCTATATACTTGGTGTGTCTGTCTCTATTTCTGTGCTCGATATGCGCTCGATTGCGCGCACAAAACGAAAAACCGACATACAAATTAGAATTCATTGGGCTTAGTCATATATTGCACCCAATAAAAATGGCTCTCGATTCTCATTTTCATACCAGCACAAAAAGTCTAATTAATAAAGAACAGGAAATGGCTGGTGAGTGTTTATGTTTGTTTGATTTTAAAGTGGATTAAAAGAGTTTTGATAAAAAAAAGACGCGAGAGTGCTCTCTCTCTAATTGTGTCGATTGAACGTGACTGGAAGTGGGCACCTCAAACATCGACATCTCCTGCAATTTACTACGAATCGACGGAAAGAGCGAGCGAGTGAGGTGCGGTGTCGGTGTCAATGGAGAGCTGCAAATTGTGGTGACGACGACGACTGACGCGAAATTGCATTAGAGTGCACATTTTTCGAGCTAGCCGATTAGCACTTCGAAATCAACAAAATGGTAAGTCATTTGATGCATTAGTGTGACTTCTAGCAAATGAAATGTTGTCATGCTGTTTTTGTCCTCGTTTGCGCGCGCTCTCTGCGGCTCATCTGATAGTAATTGCTCGAGACGCAAAATGAAAAATTATTTAATTGATTTGCCATTTTGATTTGTATGCGATGTGTTTACTCTTTGAATTGTGATTTGTACTGCATTTGACGCATTATTTAGCACGTGAACTGTTTTCTATTAACGTCACCTATCACACAAACAAACACTTTTGGTGGGGCCGAACCGCAAATGGCAAACATATATATCCCTGCAAGATGTAAACAATTGAATGCAAATATCAAATTGAAATGACGAAGAGGGAGAGAGGTAAAAATACCGTTACTATAATTTATCTCACAAATACGCGGCGTATAAATAGCTTTAGCATGCGAAAAATGAACGACTTAAGGCTGGTTTCGAGTAATTTACAGTTACATTTTGGTTACAAATAGCACAGCTTCACAAATTAATTACCAAGTGACTTAAATATCAGCGGACAAACAAGCAATTAACTGACAAAACGAATTGCACGGCCAAAGCAGCAGCATAAAGCAAACATGTGCGATGATTAAGAGTGAGTCAAGCAATGACAATTGTGAGTCAAGCAATGACAATTGTGAGTCAAGCTCCAACGCTAAAATCAACACATCATTTAATCCATTACAAATAACAGCACGATCAAAAAATTTGTCATCCCCAATCAGTGTGAGATTTGCTTCATAATTTTTATGTTTAAATTGAAATATGCGACATTTGACACAATCCAATCCCATCCAATTTGATTTATTGCTTCGCATCAGAAAAATGCTCTTGATCAAAGCTTGAATTGGAAATCGTGTGAAATCGCCGTGCTGCGTTGTTGCTGTGCAAAAAAATTCGATGGCTGTCAATTGGATTTCATTACATTCGAAATGAAACGTGGCACACGTCGGGCGCCAACAAAAGATAGTAGCAAATTTGAATTATACAAAGTACATATGTATCGAAAATTACTTTTGCGTCGTGCATTTGAATTCAGTGATATATCAATTTACTTGACATACAAACAAAATCGCGCTCGTTCGGTGTGGCATATTTGTTGCTGCTGCTTTTTTTTTCTATATCTCGAAAATATTCAAGTAGCGCTCACTCCGGCCAATGAAAGTCTGCCTTCAACTTTAACTGGAACTGAATTTATGGCGATATTTTAACGGCGAATTGTATTTATAGAGAGCATTAAATCGAATTGAAGTCGAGCGACTGGTAAATATCCAGTATCCACTTGAGCAATTGGCACTTATTTTATGAGAGAACACAATATATCGAGCACTTTTTGTTGTTCGTTGTATATGTCGCATATGAAATGATGGGTTTATGCATACCAGTTGTACGACTGCAGTCGAAATTGTTATGATTAAGTGTATTGGAAATTTAAAGACAGAAAACAAAGCTGTATTTAGCCATAAACAGCAGTAATCATACATGAAAATAATAAGTTTAATAATCCAGATGTGAGTGTGTGCGAGTGTGTGGCACGGATTATTAATATATACGCGTGACATACGGTTTCAGACCGTGTTTTCCCTTTTGATCGTTGGTTCGTCGAAAACTGCAATGTTATTGATTCCAATGAACCGCTCACCACTCTCTGCGCTGTAGCTGTTTTCGTCTTTTGGACGTCAATCGGAACGCGACAATGATATCGACAACAATAACTGGAGCATTCCCCGTGTGCCTCTTCGACTAAAAATATAAATAGTCGAGCGCATGTACAATTGTACATTCATTTTCTAATTGCTAAAAATACATTCATTTGTTGTTTTGGAAAACCATTTCGAATGAAAGCTATTTTTGTGATGTGAATGAAAATAAAAATGGTATCGATTTACACACCAACATAACACTGTTTTAATCTGGATGTTATGAAATGTAGCCATTTGTAATTCAAGTGTTGTATTCAGCAGCAATAATTTCATATTTATTCATGTGAAATCGGCTTAAATCGGAGTGCTTACAAATAAATCCGCAAATGATTGTTGCGTAATTGCATATCAATATCACATTTTGAATGCGCACCAGATTGCAATATTCGCCGCCCTTCAATTCAGACAACAAATGCAATTTCAACTTTTTCCGGACATTTATTTTGATCACAAAATTTTCGGGTTTTCGGATCGATCGAAAATGTATATTTAGATTATTCGTGAAAATAACGGATGAATCAATTGAATCCTATTGAAAACTTTTCGCAAAAAAAAAAAATAATTTAATGGCGACCATTCGAAAAAATCGATTTCAAAAATAAATATTGAAACATTCTTCGGAAAGGATATCGTTTCAGATAAAAAAAAAAACATTACAGTTTTTGGAATACATCCAAATTGCCAACGAATGTACGAATTTTTCGAGAGAGAGAGAGAGAGAGAGAGAGAGAGTGAGAGAGAGAGAGAGAGTGAGGGAGAAAGCTCTTCACATGCTTCACAGTTGACGTACAATAAATTATCGCGTAGGAAACGCCTTCAGCGCTATAAAATGCTTGCAGTCACGATACAGCTAACGTCCGGTCAATGAAAGCATTGACGATGAAAATAGTCTGAAGGACAAAATACTTTATTATCATCAATTTCAATATCAAATACGCGACCATTCTCTCAATTCCACGATGGACACACACAAGCTTGAGTCGAACAACCAGCACACCGGAGCGAAGGAAATTATCGAAATGTACAAAAGACATGTCTTTTTAATGTGCAGACGGGTAATTTTCTTCGTCGAAACAAACAAATGTCTTTTTAAATTGGTTTCTCTTCTCGATTTTGTTTTTTTTTTTGGCAAAAAGTAGAGAATAAATGCGAAAAATGACTCGAAGATTGCTTCTCTCTCTCTTCGCGCAAACAATAATTCGCTCGCAGCTGCGAATTCATGCATGATTTGTGCCTGCGTGTGCCCTAATTTTTTGCAAAAATACGCAGGTCTGACTTATATTTCGTCTTGCTCGATCCAATTCCATTTCTCCGATTCGATTATTGCTTGACAAAAGCAGCTTGCTTTTGCTTCGAATCGTCAGCGATGGAATGTTGAAAATTTCTATTCGTATCTCAATTTCAAAGAGTTTCAAGTCGAGCCAGTGATCGAATCGATGCATCCCAAAAGAGATTGGTTGTTATGAAATACATAGACATTCAGCCATTGACTGCATGTATCATATTCAAGGCAATTTATCGATTTGACATGAGAAGAACGTGAGAAATAATGGTCGTTTGAAGAAAAAAAGGCAACGGGCTTTCGAAGACAAGTGAATAAATCATCTGTGAATATTGACGCTTTCGACATTTTCCACTCACAACCGCTCACTAAATAGAAATGTCATATTAGGCATGGATGCTGACAATGGTGCTACCATGTCAATTATGTGCGGCTGAAACGAGCATTCCACGGCCAGCGCATGAGAAAAATTCTTATCGCCATTTGAACACAACACCGTCAATGAAACCGACAATGTTGCAATAAAAACGTATTTCTGCAACGGCGATCGTCTTCGTCTTCGCTTAGCATTTTTATAGCCAGTTTCATTATGTGCATTGTTTGTGAGTGCAATTTATTGATTTCTTATCGCTCGTTGTATATTTCTTATGAGCTTTGACCGCTAATTTCGAGTCGCATCGCAATAAAACCGAGTAATGCGTATAATAAAACGATTGAGACACAAATTCCTCGTCAAAGGCTATTACACTTTTTTTGACTTTTTGAGCACAATATCAATTCTTTTAGCCTTCTCCACTTCTTTTTGCACATTTTTTCAATAGGAGAAACTTGAAAAAGCTCAAGAAATGGAGGATAGTGACTCAACGTGCACTATCCTTTGATATTTCATTTTCCATAATGTGATTTGAACAAGTTTTGCAGCAAACATCAGATCGATACGAGCGTGCGTGTGTGTGTGTGTCGATATGGAAAAATCTCTGGACATAATTATTATGTTACGTAAATTTAATATTTATTTTTTTGTGAAAAGGAGTAACAAATAAAATGAATGGAGGCAAACGCTATCTTGTGTTTATGAGGATTGACCAAAAAAAGTGCACATCGAATATAGGCATTGAACCGACAACGACGCAGAGAATATGGTTGTATCGATTCTGAAACTCCGTTCCGACAAACCGAACCCGAAATATCCATGCCAAGAATCGAACGAGTAATATACAACAAATAATAATAATAATTGGATAGAATTTATGTGATAACGTTTTCTCATCGGCGTTCTGTTCGCCATCGTCGTCGTCTTCATCGTCGCACTGATCATTGAGCATCTGCAGCGAATCGATGCTCGGTTCGCGAAACACACAGCCACATTTATAAATGCATGCATCGAATAAATTGGATAAGAGTCGGATTATCGTATTGCGCTGTCCGCGAAGGTGAAGTGCAAACAAAAACAAAACGTAAATATTTTCGTTTCCTTTATTTCACAGCTCGGCTGGTTTTTTTGCAGTTAATAATTTTGTTCTCTTCGTCATTTGTTTGTGTGTGAGTGCTATGATTTTGCTGGACACGAGTAACACGAAAATGGTTGGAAAAACAAGAAAACGACTTGTAATTTGCTCGTGTTTTTTTGCGTTCGTTGGCTCTCTTTATTCGGTGCGCATATTGAGAAACGCATAAATAAACATGGAATTGTGGAATTGAAAAATATGCTCGACCTTTTCGGGCCAACGATAAAACATTTTTATATTTTGCCACATTTTGATAATTTATTTATTTTTTCATGCATTCTTTTCATCCTTTTACTTGCTCGCTCGCTCTGTATCAGTTCTTTTTTTTCGTGTTGGTTCCTGTGTTGTATGATCCTTCGGTGCATAAATTATAATTGCAATTTCCGGTTAAAGAGCATCTATTTTGTTTCAAATTGAATTTTCGCGGAGCGAATTGTACTCACACCGGGAAATGATGCACTCGACTCGCGATTGATTGGCGCACAAAAGTTCAAGCAACGAAGGGCGAATTCCGTGAAAACAATAAAGTGTCGACTCGAAGGAAGCAATTCATTCTCATAAAATTAACGAATAGAGAAAACGTGTGAAAGATGTGAAATACAAGTTTCATTTTGTGGCACTTATCGGAACACTTTTTCTTTCATACGCACTCGAGAATCAAGATCAGATTCCTATTGCTAGACTATAATTATCGATGGATAAATGGAGCTGAAAGTGAACAATTGGCGATCGAACAGTGAATTACAGTGAAATTACGTAGTGCACAAATCGGCATGACATTGCCACAACAAGTCCATTATTTTCAATCAATTAGCGAACGAAAGCGAAGAATGCCAAACGATTCTTTTTTGCACGCCAATAGAACACATTTTCTTCAGAGAACCAGAGACTACTTATTAGTGCAAGATGCTCTTTAGAACCGTATGCATAGAATATCTCACCTATTTTTGTTTTTGTTTTAACACAAATGAATTATGGCATAAATACACACGTAAATATTGATTTTCCCGCTCTCCGTTGGTTGAGTGTACTCGCGCGCCATCCGCGACAGCTCATTTTGAGCTAGCAAGAAATAACATTCATCAAATGCGATGCGCAAGTTTAAATTGTATGCAAGCGTGTGATATTCACAGTATATGAATTATTTGCATTGCGAATATTGAAGAAGTGGCGAGAGAAAAAACATCGAGCCAGCAACAGACGAATAATGGCACAACATTCAGAAGAAACACACATTACAATCATCATCTTTTGTTTGTTGGTGTTGTTGTAAAATGAATTATCCGCCGAATGAAAGAGAAATACCTTCATCAGAATATTTCCGACGCGAGCGGCACCCACACAATATCAAGTGAATTTGCGCCGTTCAATTGAAATTGTATTAAGTGCATATATAGAGAATAGAAGGCAAACGCACTGCAACACCTCGCACGAATATGAGCGAGTGTAAGGAGGAACGTAAGGAAATCCATCTGAAAACACACCGTGCCAACCAACTGCTGTTGGAAAAAGATGAAAATTTATGCTTTTTCAAATAGAAAATTGATATTTATTACTTAATTTATTGTTCAAAAGAAAACGCAAAATGCGGTCGTTGTTTTCGCCTCGACACTTTATTTCCACCATAATTTCTATTTCGCATTCTTTGTGTCTCTTTCTCTCTTTTTTCTTTCGCTCGCTATCTTGTCAAGAGTTCACAATTGTCTTTGAAAAATGATTTCGACGTTCGGTGCTGCGCTATTTTTTTACTTCACTCTCTGCAGTTCCCTCGTGTTGTTTGGTTCGCAGACAAAATGGCTCGGGCGAATGAATCGCAAGAAAATTGCGTATAATGCACATTCGCACCAATCTAATCATCTGTGGCTGTTTATGCATCACAAAGAAGCGTGGAAATTGCGCTTACCGTGCATTTGTGCTGGCAAATAGAACTTCATAATTCGTTGGAGATAACAAGCAAATGACTTGTTCCATGCGCGCATATTATTCATAGGCCAAAGACAAATATTAATTATTCATGAGGTGTTCCCGTTTTATTTATACAGCATTTTTTACGGGGACTATTCGCAAAAACAAATATGCAACCTTTTATGATTCTCTCTCTCTTTGAGTTTTTGCTCTTGCTCTCTATGATTTCTTCTCTCGCTACTTCATAACCAAATTTATATTCCCTTTCAACGCGATGTTCTTGTAATAAATTGCGATTAATGGCCATTTACTATCGCTTTTTTATATATTTGTCAAATAGGTATCATATGTATAGAATTCGTTGGAATTTAATTTACACCATTTATCCATCACTAGCGTCTATCTGTTAATTCGTCTCTGTTTCGCCGTTTTGCGCGAATTTCAACAAGAAAACGACTCGCGCGCGTTCCGATAGGTGTTTTAACGTAGGATTCACGTCAATTGCACACGCAAATTATAAATAAAATATACGTAAATGCAATCCGTACTCTTATTGCACTTTAATTGAATAATCACTTTGCTTTTCATAAATTGATCAGCTATTTACCTTATGAAACCGATTGAAAATGTATAGGCATTCGGCCAGAAAGGAGGCAAACGAAATGTGCACGATGCGCATTGAAAATCCATTACATGAAAGTTAACTTGCATTTACATACTCTTTTGCATCGTTCGCTCCTTAAAATCTGCATAAATATGATTAATATTCTTGGTGTTTATTCCATTTTATTGGCCGTAGTTCTTATCAATCGATTATTATTGTTCAATAACCGCGCCATTCCGCAAATCGCATTGCGACGGCGTGGAAAACACTGGAACAGCCCATTTGCTTTGTTGTGTTAATTAAACGTCGTTGTGCACGTTTAACGACTCAATCAATTAGTCGAATGCAAAAGTGTGTGTGACAACTTCAACTGTGCAGCGATACGGTGAATGTATCTGTGTGAAATGTGATCATTCGTCCATTTCCACCGATTGATTAGCGCGTACTTAAAAGACTGTTGTCCAATCAATTAAGATCTTGCATTTGCCTATTTGATCAAATAAATGTCGCGCACTCTTTTTTCTCCAACTTGCCACATTGAGACTGAGAGAGATAATGATCGAATCGGTTCGGCTTTGAAGGCTGCCAACCAATCGACACTAATGAACGCGAGACAGCTAAAGAGCTCATTTACATTTAATCAACTGGTGAAACTGTTGCTGCCGTCGATGCCTTTTTTTTTTTTATTTTTGTTTTATACCTTATTTTCTACCTTTCTTCCATCCGATTGAACGCTTGACTACGTTTTTATTTTTTGCCGTTTTTCTTGCGCATGATTCTTTCGTTTACATTCAAACCCACAACGAAATGATCTTTAACATAAACTATCATAAAATTAAATATTGACAAAACATATCGTTAGTTCCACTCAATGTGAACACTTTCCAAACACAACAATGTTATTTTTTTTTCCGACGAAATTTTTTGCGTTCGAGTTTCTAACAACAATTTTTGGGACAGCATTTTTTGTTTTGTCCAGTTGATCCCGTTTTGCTAGCGAGAAAAATGGGTTTCTTTTCGATTCGTTTTGCGAGTGACAGAATTCCGACTATTTTATTGTCTATGGAGACAACAGGAATTCTGTCGCATCCCATCATTTTAATCATAAAAATCATGAAAAATTCATCGATTTAGTGTTAGAATCGTAGAATAAATTAACAACGAAGCCGCAGGTATTAATTGTTGACCGGTGAAGTATCGGCATTCTTCGAGCCTATATGAACCAATTAAATTAATTCAATATGATCACTTTTATGAGTCGTTTTCTTTTCACAGTCCAATTTTTAGCGATTTTATGGTCTCTCTGTGATGAATTATTAAATGAATTGAAGATGTCGCTGGCTAATTCTAATATGAAAGTTAGTATTCCAATTTTTCTTTGCTATCTGTGTGATTTTCTAATGATCCAATTGAAATGTTCAAATTGTTCGTACAATAGACGCATCGCGCGTCACAGTACAATTCAATCGAATTCGCTGCGATTTATCAACAAAAAAATGAGAGAATTGAATAAATTTCATGCTTTCGCTGTTCAATGGCTGTGATTTGATCGTATTAACTCATCTGATTCCATTGAATTGTTTGCTTTTCCCCGTCAATTAATTCACCATACACATTTTTTGCATCTTGTTGTTGCAATCTCTGGTTGTGCGAATAAGAAGCGCAGTAGCTCTCTAAAAGCATATCAAGCGCGCGCGCGCACCCACAAACAAAGAGAGCAAGAAACAAGAAATGAAATTCACACTGAATTATGAATATAATAACCAATTAGTGGCGCGAGGAACATATACACTCAGAGAGAAAGAGATAACGACGTGCTGTTCGTTGTAATTCGCAAGCAAGCAGCGTGTTGCTGGAACGGTTCCGTCTCGGTCTTTCTCATTGAGCGCAAGACGAAGGAAAGAGAATGATGAGCGAAAAAAAATGTTTGTATTATGCGCCAATCACAAATCATATCATTATGAACAAATAATGGGTGCACGATGACAGTATGTGGCCGCGGAGGTGGTGTGGAAATGCGCGAATGGAAAATTAATTACATTTCATCATTACAATCTATGTATGTGTGTGTTTTTTTCATTCGTGCATTTACACCTGGATTTTCATTAGGCATTCGAAAGATCTGTATCGAGACGCGATGGCGTTGAGTTCACTGTAAAATTGTGTGCATTCGTATCATCGTCTATCAATGAATATGATTCGTTTTTTTTATCTCATCGCTCTAATAATTTGAATTTTCTATTTTTCTTGCATTACACTTTTTTTTCGTCATGTTCCATCAATATACTGATAGTCAGGGAAACTAACGAAAAACTTCTTCCGTTTCGGAATTATTATGTGAAAAATTCCGCCAGCTGAAAAGTGGTAGGGAAAAAACGTCAAATTGGAAATTGAAACGCGCATTTTAGACGATGACACAATATAAATAATAAAAGGGAAAGAAAATTTAATTAGATGTTCGTATCAATCGCATTTTGACGGCTCTCTTTCAAACTGGTTGTTGCGCGAGCGAGCACAAAAAGGCACACGAAACGAAGAAAAAGTATCAATTCATTCAAAATAACTGAGCACTTAGTGCCATTCGAACATACCTCCGTGAGCTTCACTTGTTAATAGTTGGGATGCATGCCATTTTACGTGAATTTCATGTGATTTGGATGCTTCTCGCGATCCATCTTCAGTGCTGTTTATTTTTTCCGTCTTCAGCAGCCACATAAAAGTGATAGAAGCAATTTTTAAATGATGTTTCGTTCATGTCTTTTCGAATGTTTGAAACATCTCAATCTCATTGGATCATCGCTGGCATCACTTGCAAAAGTGCGCTGGTTTCATTTTGAAACGCATACATGCATTGGGAAATCTCAATGTGTTCGCTTTTGTACCGCGGTAATTTGCTCTGACTGCCTCATACCGAACAGACCACACGATGATCAAGCCGAATTTGGACACAACACCGCAAAATCATGAAGTTTATCTAATTTTACCACATTTGATTACGTGCTCACTCGTTTCGAATGATTGAACTGAAATTTTGTGAAAATCGCTTCGTCTCATTGAAAATTCCACAAATTCCGAACATCATTCACTGAAATTGCGGAATGCCAGGAAAGATAATAAACACAAATCTCGTATGAATGCCAAATGTTAAAAGTGCGGACAGAAATGAAGCTGCGAATTAGATATTAATGAGCGTTTTCTCATTTATTTTAAGGCCACTGCCAATTAATTATATTGATTTTGTTTAAATATCGCAATTTTCATCGCAACAACAAATTCCGAATCACTTCACACTCTTAGACGAGGGTCTCAGTCAGACAGTTTTGCATATCCGACTCATGCGTCAATTGAATACTTTAGCGAACGACGGACGTTAGAGCGATTCCGGGCAGCGTTTTGATCGAAATGTGCGTAAAATACAATATTTTTCCTTTCTCGTTTGACGTGAATTGTTCAAAGTAAACAAGCAAAGCGGGATTTGTAATAAGTGCAAGTCGAAATCGTCTGACCGAGTTCAACTGTAGATAAAACGATTCGTGAACTTTTCCTATTATTTCCCTGAACTTGAATCAGAATTTTAAGTTGAACACTGATTCGGAATTTGTGTTGCGAATAATCGAAATATGCACTAATTATTATTTCATTTAGAGCATGTTCTTAACAGCTATCGAATACTATTCATTTCGTTCGAACACTCGATCACCGACATTTTCATTTCAATGGATGAAAAGTACACAACACTTGTCGTAACGTGACGACCAACTCAAATTCCATTGATCTCGTACGACGATTCCATTTGGTTTTTCTCGTCGATACAACAAAAGAGCGACTATTGTTCATTATCTCCATCGTCATCCATCAATAGTATTCAATGCGATACTAAAGTGTTCACTTGAGAAGTGTCAAAGAGGCAAGCATCAGATAAACATCAGGCCGAATATCAAAATACAAGCTAACAATGAAAATAAATAAATAGACTGAAGCAGGCGATCGAGAAATTGTGTGTTGTTATCTTTGTTCATTCGAGAGAAAAAAAAATAGCATTGACATTAAATAACAATAGATTTGTCATAATTTTTCAAGCACACATCCCATTCGATCGGTGCGTTTGCGTAGGTGCAAGACTGAATGCAAACAATTTAGTGTCATTTTGTTGAGTTACATTTATTTATCGTCATCCTTTTGTCGTTTGTCGTACCCATATTGTTCGCGACTCAAGCCGAATTGTCCAATTCAAAGCCCCGAATAAATCTTTCTCTTTCTCGTTCAATCAAATTCTACATAATTCTGCATTCATTTAAACTAATAAATGTTACTAAAAAAAATTCAATTGAAATCGTTTGGGCTTGAACGATTCCGGCCCGATGCCCTTTTCAATGATACTAGTCTGAGAATGTCGCGCAATCAGTGTGTTTTGCTTCGTTTCGATTGTTATTCCGTTTTTTCAGATGTCAATCAAACGCGCGTCAGTATTGTTCGAACATTGAAAATGCTCATTTTTGTCGCTTGTCGCTGTCGCGCGCTGTACCCATTCGTGTCTCCTCTATCTAATTGCACTGATTGCAGTGTCATTGTCAACATGTCCATCGTAAGCTCTCTTGAAGCAGTCTCTCCTTCTCTCTCTGTGTGCGAGGCATGCTTCATCAAATCATATTCCCCAGCCATAAATGACACTTATTTCGAAGCAATGATAATTTTAATTTCTCGTTTTGTTATTTATTTTCATTACTTTATGCTTTTCTTCGCTGTCGCTCGTCGTCAATGTATTTGACTGTGTGTCATCAAGCAGTCGTTGATTTGTCATTTAAGATTTGTGTATGTGTGTGTGATTTTTTTCATCTATAGATCATTCTCAGGTACGATTTGATATGGTTGAGAATAAAAAAAAATATTCATCGATGAATATAATTCGATTCAAAGAATAACTGCTTGACGATGAGAGTGAATGAAAAAAAAACTGTATGTTTAATATTTTAAATGAATGATGACTATGGCAGCGACAATGCCGTTGTTGACACGAATACAAGTTCACGCAAAATACGATCACATCGGCTAGCAGAGAGAGGAAAAAAGCGGACTGTATTGTTATTATTGTTGTTCGATGTGCCCATAAAATAATTTATCATCGGCTGCAGAGAGCGAGCGAGCGAATGAAGAAGACGAACGAGACGAATCGTCGTGCGTATGTATTCAGAAAACATTCTTCTTCAATTTTAATTTCTCGACATTTTTTTTCTCTCTTGATTTTATGTTTTATTACGCGTTTGCGAGGCATATTTAAATATACGTCGCCGTTGCGCCGCGCGCGCGCGTCCATGCTTTTTGTGAGCTGGCCGCCGCACGGTGAATAATCGCAATTCGGTTTAGGTTTTTATGATTGGTATTTATTATAATGAAGGGTCACCAAAGCGTCAATCAAAATCTACATTCATTCTCGAAAAGATGCCGTGCCGCGCTTAGCCAAAAGAAATATTTATCGAAATAAATAAATGTCACAAATTTTGATATTTAATCACTCTTCACACACTGAATCGTGAATGCGGTCTCATTTGAAACGTCATATTTACGAAGAAATCCGTTTTGTTACCTCTCCATCTCAATTTCGCTTCGATTCGCCGAAAGCGAATGCTGTTTTGTTAGATTCCTTGTTGCTTTTGTTGGTAAAACATCTCATTCAGAAAAAAAAAACATGTGTCGTTAAAAAGACATCGGGATTAATTTTTGCATTTATAATTAAGAGAATGAAAAGGTAGAATAAATATGATGAGTTCTCAGTTGGTGCGCTTGCGGTTTGTTCTTTGTCTATAAATCGCGGCTGATGAATGCATGTTTGCGACATCATGAATTGTAGCGGAAATCGACAGCAGACCACCTGGATCAAATGGACCCATTGGCCGGTCTCAATTACGCTACAGCTTTGCTTTTTTGCGTCGATTCCGGTTCTAATGAAAAACCGATATCAAATGAACCGATATCATTTTCAGGCAAAAAAAAAACACACATTGTTGACATTTAATGTTCAAAAATTGATTGCGTATTTGCAATGGGTCTGTGAATCTTAAACGGATGGCGAACAACAAAAAAAAAAAAACAAGAAACAGATAAAACAATGCACGAAACACTGAAACAAATCATAAAAATGATGCACGAAAAAGCGGCCATTTAGTAATTCGGCAAACAAATGGCTTTTTCGGGAACTCATAGCATTTAATCATCTTTATAGAACGCGCAAGCCGACTGATGAATGTCGACCGTTAAAAAAATACGCCAGTGTTGTTCCATCAATTGGACAAGGGGGAGTCTAAGTATCATTGGACGCGCACGAAATTTGCACAACGAACAATCAAATGACGAGAGAATGACGATGACGAAAAAAGAAGAAGAGAAGTCGACCACAACCACGAGGACTGATTGTACGGTATCCAATAGGTTTCATTTATCATATGTTATGTCTTCTCAAATCGACTCATTCTTTTCGGTTGTGTGTTGTTTCTCAGCCTTTTGTTTTTTAGCCATGCTCGCCGTTAGTATTCACTCGCCGCATTGGACGCAATTCATTTTCGCTTTTTTACTTTTGACAAATATGTTTTATGACTTTTTTCTGCACCGCGAGAGTGCGGGAGAGAGAGAAGGAGCGCGCGAAACCCTTAACCGAGCCGAAGCGATGATCATTGGCAATGAGGTGAGCCTTTTTTGGCGTTTCTTTCGGTGTGCCGATGTTGTGTGTACTTTTTTCAATACTTCGTTCAAGTTATCTTCCTTTCTGGCCGCGTTCGCTCTTTTTTTGTGTGTGTATGATTTGGTTAACCGTGCGAACTTTTTGAGCTGCAGGCAATTTGCATCGAGAAATTTTCTCGCATTATTAAATTTTTTTATGATTTATTTCTGTCTGTGGGTTTGTGTGTGAACCGAAATGTAAGAAAGAATGAAAAAAAAATAAATCAACAAAGGTTTTCGCTTCGTCGCTGGCCATTTATCTGTCGACATGGCTGTTTTTGGAGCGGCAAACAACAAGAAAATGTCTCACTGCGTGACACAGAACACATCATTGATCGCTTTCAGCTTATCTTTCATCGCGCCCGCTCGCACACACAAATAAACCATTCGAACAGCCAAAAGGTGTTAGAAATCGTATCTAGTTTGATTGGACTCGACCGCAATGACTCGTGCTCTCATTTATAAATCATTCTTTCACTTTCAATCGATTCCAATGCATTCCAAATCAATCCATTTCTTTGTATTCGAAATGAGCTCAGTTTTCTTTCGATTTAAATGAAATGTTTCGATCTAGAAAATGGTCGAATTTAAACGTGCTTATCATGAAACGTTTAAAATGGATTGGTGCATTCCAATGGCGACAAGAATTCTAATTGGAGTCGAGCGTTGAAAGATAGTCATAATTCAAAATTTTGTGGTCAACATAAATCGATTTGGCCAGCAATAAATATAAAATGAAACCAATCGGCTCACCAAGTCTAATGTATTATTATGTGTGAATCAAAAAAAAAAACACACGTCGAGTGCAAAACGAAAATCGAGAAATCCTTATGGGCTATAAAAATCGATTGCCGCATGCAAAAAAAACAGTGTTTTGTGATCAAATGTGATTCGTAAAATCGAATGATTGCTGGCATTCCGCGAATCATTATGGAGATGTTGTTGCTGCCGGTGACGATTTCAAGCGTTGACATTTATACGGTAGTTATATTTTTCTGCAGCATAAATCCGACATTTAATCGTTTCATCGGCCGAGCGAGAGAGTAAAAAAAAAACACCACTGACGATATAAAATTGAGGAATCACAGCAAGTAATTTATCATTGAGTTGGCCTGAGTGCAGGCGATGAACCAAAGTAAGCTATTGTGACTGCTTATCATCATCATCAAGCGCACCTTGTCCAGTTCAAATCAACTGCAAAGCATTAAATGCGAGCTGGGAATGGAAGCTGATGGCAACGGTTCAATTTCAGCGGTGCTCATTACTGCGACAGAGTGGCGGATTGGCAAAACGAAAAACCAGTTCAATAAATGAAAAATAATAAACAGACAAATCGTGCAAAATAGAAATGGAAAATGTCGCATACAAATCTAGACGATTTTTTTTCATCGTAAATCATTAAATTTATAGCGTTGCAGCATTGCAACAAAATGGCGAGCGTGCAATGGTAATGACAAAAATTCCGACATATAATTTTCTCTCTTCGAATGCCTTGCGATGCCTCTCTTATTATTGTTGTGCGCTGGATTTTTTTTAATCAAGCCCAGAGAAACAAAAAAGCATACATACAATCTTTTACACACGGATGTAATGTGCTGCAAAACTCGTTCCCAGTGATTCGAATCACCCTGGTACTTTTATGGTTTTTGTATAAATAATTTTTATGTGAATAGTTGTCGTTGTTGACAACGTTTTATTCGTCGGTTTTGTGACGTTCGAACAGTTACACGGTCTCTCTCTCTCTCTCTCTCTCTCTCTCTCTCTCTCTCTCTCTCTGTATTTATGAACTTCATTTTCGATCACATTCATTAAGATCATCAGAAGGCACAGTGACAACGATGTATAATTAGATGCGTGTACAGCGAGGACGACGACCGTGCGCGCAAAATCGAAAGACAATCATAAAAACTGCCAACACAAATAAATTACGGTTTTGTTTATGATTAAACGAGTCATATGGAAGACTTTGACAAAATCGTTGAGGTTTATACGACGACGAAAAAAAGAGTGAATTGAAGCGATAAATTAAAAATAGCCAAGCTCGAGCGTCCGGAGCATAAACAATTTACCGAAACTGTCATTTGCATCGAAGGAAACAACGAGCCTCAATTTTAGCCAGCAAATTTAAAGAAAAAAGTGAATCTCAAGCCATTTTAACCGACTTCAATGTGGGTTTCTTGGCACCGATCATTTATACAAAGTTTAAGTCATTTACATTAGATGAAAAAACGATATTTTCCCGAAAATAGTGCATTAAAATGTTGGTTTTTAAGACATTTTGGGAGTCTTTTGCATACAATACACCAGAGACAGAGAGAAAATCACACGAAGCAACAGCATTGATCATCACGATTAATATTTTTTGATATAGATTAGAAATGGAATACACTACATCGCGCTTTGTGCGGCTGTCGCTGCCGCACTACAACGACGAAAAAGCAATCTTCTTCTCTCTAACTTATTTTTTACTTCATCATTATTTACACATACGACTTTATTACAATAGCATTTTTTAACCTTCAACTATTCGGAAATGTTTATAATTTGAATTTCATTTGTCGCTTCTGAACACATGGCCATTTTAAGCACACACAAACATACACCGTTTTTTCTTTCATCTCTCGATCGTGTGAGGTATAAATTAAGTCAAATCTGAAGATCTTTTGAGCTGATTAGATGACAATAAAAATGTCCAACGACTGATGATTCTCCATGCGAGTCTCTTTTTTTATTAACTCCTGTCATCACACTTAATTGTAATTTGAACTCACATGCATTCAATTTGAGGAGGCATTATAAAAAAAAAATGTAAAATAATTTTGATGAAGATTTAAAATCAATTTTAAATTTGACACTTACCCATTCATTTATTGGAGGTTTTTATTGTCGAGGAAATTTCTTTTGAATCTCGATTGATGATGGCTTTTCGTAGAGCCGATGTCAAATTCACTGTCCGATTCGGTCGCATTCACAGTTGGACAATTTTTAGTTTCAAAATGTTATCCAAAATGGTTCTTTTTTCGGTTGGTTTGTATTCAAAGTCGATAATTCATCATAATTTTAGAAATGATTGATTTTTTACATTTTCATTCACAGAATTTGCATGCGTGTTTTTCCTTGTCAAAAAATTCACATCTCACTTGACGATGCAACAAAGTTTCACTTGGATCAAGCAATCACTTTCATTCAAACGTTTCTTCTCTCAAATTTGAAATCTTTCAACACTAATTTTTGCTCAAATGTTTTGCATTACATTTTTTCTCCATTTATTGTATTGTTTGGATTGTTGCTAGTGTTTTGCGTTTCTACTCACATTTGCTCAATTGTTCAATGGAAAATTGCATAAAGAACTAGGGGTTCAATATAAATTCAAAGTTCAACAAAAAATACTTATCGAGTCTATGAACACTGGTCGATCACTCGAATTCACTTTACATTTAGCTCGGCCTGGAACACTGTCCGATTTGTTGGAGAGAGCGAAAAAAAGCGACGAACGGGCAAAAAAAAAATTGCGCGCGGTGTCCTCATGAACGTATTTATCAATACTAGCGCTAAAGTTAAACAGAACAAGTTAACCAAACAGTCCAACAGCGCTATGATGACGGCTTCGACGACAGCGACAAACGAATACACCAAACCACGGGCGAATGTGACGCAAAAATATCCATGTATTTTTCACACAGAGAAATCCCGAGCAATGTGTTAGCTGTGGCACAAGCGAGCTAGCTCACATCGACCAACGACAGAGACAGAGAGAAGCGAGCAGAAAAATTGTTATTTTTCTTCTTTCTCGATGCTGCTGCTGCTGGCTGCTACTCGTCGTTGTCGCTTTATGTTGTTATATGTGTCGTTTGTGTATCGTTTCGTACGCGGTCACGTCTACATATAGAGTCGTTCCATGTACTCGGTCGTCGCCTCTCTTTTAAATGCCAACTAATGCTGAACATATATGTGTTAGATTAGCAGTGGCAACAACAAACAACAAAACGATACATATGCAGTAAAATGACCGATTTTATTCAAACTCCCAGCGAGAAAGAGAGATAGAGAGCGCCCATGAGCTCTTTGTGGCCAAGAAAAACGAGTCAAACACCGAAACCGATTAAAAATGCTACGTTTTATTTGTATTCGAAAGACTCTATGTGTCGCGCGTTGCCGTCCTCGTCGTTTTTGATCTGGTCTTCAGTTGTCCGTTTTGCTGGTCGGTGGTTCGAAAGTGCTAAGGCGATGTTGATGACGGTGTGCGTGACGAGTGAAGTGCCCAAAGTCAGGTGTCGTTTATGTACGGATCATATTCCAGTGAGGAGATTATATGCGCTCAAGCGATATCAGCGTGCGTTTAGTCTTATTATTGTTATTATTCGTGAAATGCGCTCATTTCTTCGTTTAAATGTTCTCTCTTTTTTTGCAATTATTTAATATCATCCATTTAACAGCAGGAGCCCATGGTGCGCACTGGCTGATCCAGATAAAACATGTACTTTTTTCGAATTTAATTAAAAAAATGCACACAATTTATTGTCCGATTTTGCTTTTTATAATAATTATTTTTTTTTTTTCATATAAAACGGATGGATGTTTGAAAACCGATAAAACACAATTTTTCGAATTTCAAATCTAAAAAATCTGCGAAAGTGTGTGACCTTGCGCAAAAATGTCGAAAAATCAACGAGAAATTCGCTCAGAAAATTGATTCTTTCGCTCGTATTCGCTCGACGAACGGTTTATCTTTTTATCTTCTGTATGTTGTGATGTTCGCTAGTTGACTAAATGCATTCACTCGTTGCTCATGATGTTATGCCTCATTGTTTTTCGAAGCCATGAGCTTCGCAGTCACTCAGCCCAACCGATTTTCCCAACACGTAACAGCAACACGTCACATGCTGGCGTTGCAAACTGGCATGCAACATTTCATCGCTACGAGGAAACATTTTCAACGTGATGTTGCATGACACAACAAGCAACGCAGGGGAAATCAACGTTAGTTCACGAAGTGATTTTACTGTCTGTCCATACCCAAATTAATAGATAAATTACTGATTTTATTAGATTTGCTCTGCATTAAACTTCATCCATCATTCGGTGTTTATGCACAACTGTTGCCCGCAAAACTTTAAACAGTTGTTCTCATTGAAATTTCCGAAAATTCTACTCATTTTGCAGAGAAACTTTTGCCGGCTGAAATCTGAATTTGTGAGAGATATCAAAAAATTTAAAAGTAAATATACTTAAGCAAGTGCAAAAAGAAATGAAGCAACCATTCGGCATTTACTGTCGAATTGTTGGCATTTTTCGAAAAAATCAGAAAAATGATGAGAATGTTATTTTCTACTTTCATGCGATTTGTACGCAAAGAGACGCATCAAGACACAATCGCTCACTCGCACCACGCTCGTGTTACATAGCAGTAGCTCTGTGTGTTAAATGGTACGCGTATATGGAATCGATACGAACGGAATGAGAAGCGAGAACGAAAGAGAGATAGAGAGAGAGACGGTAGAAACCAATCAGTGGCATATGATCGTGTATATTTATTGTCGCAGAGATTCGTGCCATTCGCATGTTCGAGCACACTATTGTATGTGACTCTCTCGGTGTGTTTATGTATTTCAATTGTGGGATGTCCGTTCGAAAATCGGTGTCGTCGTCGTCGTTGTTGCTTCGTTATGTATTCGATTATGTCGTTGTTGGTCGCTAGATATCATTTGGAGACACATTATTTTGTGTTATTTTCGGGTGGCTGTATTAGTGTGTCCCTTTTTCCCGTTTTGCATGTATTTGTGTGCTGCTCCATGCTCGCACAGTTGTTGGTTGTACATAGGCGAGTGAATTCAGGTTTATGTGTGGATGAAAAGCGTTGGAACATTCTCGCATTGGCTGCTATTCTCTCACACATATCACACACATTTTATTTTTCGAACAAATATTGCTTTTTAAGTTCGAGTTTGTCGTAGCCGAGCCCGTTTTAGTTTATTTTCATGTATAGATTTTGCAGGATGGTATTCCACATTTTATACATAAGCCCAAAAGCGACACATTCGCATGATCTATGTGTGACTGGCCTCACGATTTCAGATTTTTTTTTGCTCTAGCCGTTTGAATTGGGATTTTATTTTTATTTCCAAAATGGGAAACTTGCTAGATTCATGTCATTTCGCTCTTTCCATTCGCTGGCGTTTTCTATTCAGAATCCAATGTGATTTTTTTCCAGGGATTTCTCCCGTTCAATACATAGAATAGATGGATTTTATACAGATCGGCTTTTTTCTTCCTTTTTCGTTCGATTTGTACATGAAAATGCGACAAAGTATTGCACATGCGTATACTTTGGAAGTGGAAAAAAAAGAAATCAACGGGGCATTCGAATCATTGTCGCTTGATTTTGATTTTATACCTCTGCTGTTGCTACATCCCACTCTTTATAAGAATAATATCACTTTTTTGGTATGTGTCGGAATTCTCAGATTTTTTTTTGTTCACTTAAAATTTTTCGAACGTCAACCAACGACTAGGAATATATTCGAAGCGCGGAGAGTTTTCTGTATCGATTCGCAGGCCTCTCGCAAAAACGATGGTGTTTACTCAATTGTCACGTACGAGCGAAGCACACACACAGATTCACACCATTTTATCGATCGAATCAAATATGAATTGGCACATTTGGGCGCAATAAGTTTGGTACAAAAAGATGACCTCTTTGGCAAAAATCGATTTTAATGTTCGGCGAACAGATGCCAAATTGTGAAAAGCAAGCGTTAAATTATTTTAGCGGCGCATTAAAGTGGCTAAAGCAAATTCCAACCAATTAGTGGCCATCATATTTTCACTATTTTCACATTTTTGTTCGTTGATTTTTATCGACAGCACACGCTTATGATCAAATACATTGGAGAGAAACGGCGTATCGAAACGGCCCCCATTTGAATATGGCCATCGAAAAATGGTACATACAATTCGTTCCAATAAGAATTCGCTCCATAGGAGGTATGTGTGTGCGTTGGCCGAAATAAAAAGAGTGAGCAAGAATTGAACGTATTTTTAAGAGAGGCGTGGTGACAAATTACATGCGCATGTAATGGAAAATTTGATTTTGTCACGCCAACCGGAAAATAACTATAGCGGTCGTTCAAAGCGACGTCTTCATTTTGGCCGCACGTCAAACGCGCACGTCCAAGCAAATTCATCAACTCAGTGTTCAACTTAATAACTGACTGGCGAAAAAAACCGGGGCTAATATTATGAACTCCATTAAATAAAGCAAATAGCATTTAGTAAAGTGAACATGTGACACAAATACACAGCGTTTTGGCGAGTGAGGAAGAGACAAGCAAGTCTTCCTGCAGAAAGAAGTCGAAAAATGAGAACGGAAGAGCAACATATTGTACGGCAACACATGCATTTATACACTTCGACTGTCTGTCGAATAAAAAACGGGGCAAAATAATTCACAAATAAAATTGTACGTAGCCAACGGCAATTAAGTGTCAATTGTCCAACACCACAAGCCATTACAAATTGTTCGGAACGTCTTGTCCGAATAATAACGACAAGCGAAACGGGGAGAAAGATCAAACAACGAAAGACGGGCTGCAAGCACGAATTGGCCATGTGAATGTGAATTTGATGTATGGTCTCCCGATGGTGTGTTTGTGATATTATGAACTTCGGCACACAATGCACCAAATCTTCGGATTGGTCGAAATTGACAGAGGAAAAATAATCGAATAATACACACACTCTGGTCAAATGTTGAGGCAAAATCCAAACGACACAACATATTGCGCACATAGCTCTTCTTTATTGAGAGAGTGAAAGAGAGAGAAAGAAAATAAAAGTGAAGTTGACCAAGAAGATTGGAACGAGGAAGAGAACAACCATACATACTCTTAATGTTAAACAAAGTATAAATAAGGATTGTAATTACACTCACGGCTGTTTCATGAGCACATAAAATGCCATTTTAAATCGAGATATCGATTCTACGTATTTCATTCTTGTGAGCGGATAAAAAAAAGGAAGAACGCAGAGCATATGTGCCTGTTCAATGCTCGGCCTCATGCTCATTTATTGTGGAAAAGGTGTTTACCAGAGATCTCGATCAAACAGGATCACACAATATTGGAAATGAACGGCGCGAAGCAGGACCTTCGATTTGTCCATATTGCGGCCATACATCATCCGATCGCTCTCGCAATTGGTTCGTTCGCATTTCTAATTGATACCGACCAAATAACGAGCACACACAAAAAAAAAAAAACCAGCAGAATTACAGTTTCTTTCGGCACTTGCTGTACAACGCGCACATTTCCATTACAAAAAGTTATTAAACAGCCACATATGCCAAGCGTACACACCATTTTCGAATTGTCTTGACCAATTGAACGCATCCAATATCACAAGTCATTTTGTAAGTCATCCACAAAGCGTTCGAAATAACAAGTGCGCCGAAACAATGTATAACGATGTGCCATTTTGGATTAATAAGTCGTTATACACAAACCTTGACGAAATATTTCGTTTTTTATTTTTCGAGCCAGCAAATGCAGCAGCGAAACACACAAAAAAGCGAAATAATACGAGATAATATTAGTTCGAAAGCATAATCATCGCAATTGTATTTGACGGTAATAACACGGCCATTTCCGAATGACCGAACCGCACAATCCGCATTTTATCCATAACAATATTTTTTTTTTCTCGATATTTTTGTCGTAACTGTAACGCACGTCATTTGCGTCAATCTTTCTTATATCGTCTTCATTCATCGCTCGTTCGCCGTATTTTGTACAAACTTAAACAAAAATGGAAAATCCTCTGACTGAAAATGGTCGCTCATAAAATGGAAGAACAAAGACATGAGCAGAGAGCAAAGCGAATAATAACAAAAAAGCATCGAGAAACGGTTTCAACGCTTTGATGACTGTTAATGATATAATTCGCTCATTTAGCCAAGCATTTTGATTTCGTATCGACGACTATTCATTAATTCTACACAATTCGCCTCTTTTGTGTGCTCACACCGTTGCTGTGATGTGCGGCGACCAGTGCACGCAATGCAATGATGATGTTTTATCTATGCACAATCATTGAATATATAAGTTTCCTATTGAAGATTAAGGAAGTAATCTCAAATATTGTCCGTTATTGCTGTAAGTGCGCGCATTGATGCTGCGACCGTATTTGTTTCTTCATCAAAATTCCATGTTATGATAATAATGTGACTAATTAGTCATTGTACGTGTGTGCACACACCGAGTGCGATGTTATATATTAAATTTAATATGTTTTATTGTTCCATGAGCTGCTCTAAAATTGGCTGCCATCATATCTCGTTCTCGCTCATGGGTTTTCATAGGATTTCTGATAGATTGCCGCAAACAATAAGGCGTACAAAATGTATGTGACGGAAAAATAGACGCTTAAACAAAAGTAAATTGTCTTAATATACCGTTTCATTTAGTTTATGAGTTTTCGGTGGCATAGACATGGCCGGCCAAACGTTAAATTGCCAGATTGAGAGAGAGAGACCAGTAATGAGCTACAACACGAAAATAAGTGATGAAATGAACTCAAATTTTTGACTAATTGGATCGAATGCTGTTAAAATGGCCAGTCACTTGGTCACTCCGAAGATGGATTTCGCCAATGAAAACATTCAGCACGAAAAAACACCTTCAGATCAAACGGATGTAAAAAATACAGTCTTTGTTGGCCCAAAAGATAAGAATGACCTTATCATAATGTGCCGAAAGTCGTCTTATTCACAGCACTTCACACTATTCGTCTTTTTTCGAAAGCGAATAACAATAGAAATGCATAACTGGACAAAAACTGCTCTACAAAAAGATACAAATTAGACCATTTTCGAAATGTGTAGCATTTGAAGTAGCCGGCTATGCAGCAACAAAGTCACACAACAACAATAAAACCATAAAAAATCAAATGTGTCTTTTTGCAGAGCAAATGTCCATTCCTGTGACAATAAATACTTTATGACTTTGTTACTCAATGCGAACACACACACAGCCACTTTTTACGGCTTTTTACGCAACATCTTGATTTTCGGCTTTTGTGTACTGTTTTGAATTAGACGTTCGTTATTCCGACAATGGCATCACACACGATGCCATTCCTTTTCTTCCGTAAACATCAATTTGCACAGTAATAAATCGGAAATGGACTGCTTTTTGGGAGTAATGGCACTTTGTTGAACCCGAACGAAGAAACAAAATCGGTTGCTCTAATTTGGTAATTGGAGTCTTCGAAATGGGCTCTGTCATTACGTTGTAAACGGTTTTTACTCGCACAAAACGGGCAAACACACACGTCGAAAGCGCAATTTTACAACATAATTATTGAAAGAAAATTTAGAGCAAACGGCATCAAAATTGAATGTTAAGCTGCATTTGTGCAGGCAATGAATGAACCGGTTTCGTTTTGAGACACAGAAAGAGACTATGATTTGGCCTACGACTCCGAGCTGCCGAAGATAAACCTTGTCATTTTCAATGGCCATAAAATTTGCTTGTGAATATTATTTTAGGACAATTCAAAATAAGGCCATTTTGACCCTTTTTTTTGTTGAGGCTCAAATTGGAGCATCTCTGTTTTTGGTTAATTTGTAAACGGTTCTGACATTGAAATACAGATTTAAGTGAGCAAGTATATCAAGTACGAACACTTCTATGGAAGAAAGTAGCAAAAATTGCACGAAATCGAAATGGATGTTTTTTCATTCAAAAGTTTATTAACAAAATAATGTTTGGGAAATATGATTGCTTTAGAGCGATTGGATGATGCTATTTTGATTTCATTTCCACTTTCGAGTGGGCAAATGATAAAATCAATTGAAAATATATCAATTGAAAAGATAAAATGCAAGAAAAAGCGAAAAGTAACGAATCAACACGAAACAGAGAAGCAAATAAATAAACAATTGGATTAAAAATTGTGATGTGTGTGTGGCATTGCCACATACTCTCGTTCATTCCGCGAGAAACCGTTCAAATGAGCTGACACAACTCAAGCATACATGTAATTTTTGTCTAAGAAATTCATATTTAGCAGCAGAAGCAGCGCCACAAAATGCCATGTTGTTCTTCTTTGAAATAATTTTCCACATTTCATAAGCCGTACTAAGTTGCGAAGAAGTGTAACAAAAATATGCCAATCGTCAAATCGACGTTGCAATTCGAGCCACCACCCAAACATGCACTTGCACACTTTATTATTGTTTGTTTGATGTCGTCGTTGCTATTTTTCAATCGATTTATTAATAATTTAAAGGTTTTTTCCATACCATTTGCTGGCGTTTCGTAAACAAAAGCAAAACTAAAATGCGAAAAAAGAAGAAGAGAGACGTGAATTGAGTATACAAACGACATTATTAGCTGACTGAGTTGTTTGCGTGTCGAGCCAAGCCGCCAAGTAGCACGATTCGATGGTCGTTGCTTTTTTGCGCTTCAAACGGCAAGAAAGACATACAGAAAATAATAATAAATAGCAGAGATACACTTCGAATGGCAATTGGTGTGTTATTGTTTTATGCAAATTTTCTCCTATTTAATCACTGAAGGGAAAAATATCCACGAACACATTTCGTAGTCGAAGAGTGGCGGTTTGGTGAAGGCAATAATGTAGCGAGTCGACGGTCATAACAGCATCAGCCGAAGCAGATTCAACCAAACAGAAAGTATCAAAACATTTTTTCAACACAAAACAACTTGCGAGAACCAAAGAAATAAAAAGAGTGAGCGAGAGAAAAAAACATTCGATTTGCACAACTGAGAATGCGCGTGCTCGCATGCCTCAAGACATCATCACATCAAGAAGAATGTGAAATTTTATCTACATTTCGTTTTAATAACATTTCTATTTTCGATCATTTTGCGAGCTGTTGTTATGGATATATTACATATTGGCAATGGGATCGCTCGAGTTACGCGGGGAGAGAAGGACGGCGGGTGACGCCGAATGTGGGTGCTCAACTGTTCAACATTTAAAAATGAGGAGAGGAATCATGTCACACAATGATCCAATTTGATAGGCGTATGTTGATTTTGACAACTTGACTTCACGCTAGCCTGTCACTTGGCCTCAAAATTATTCAATCCCTGCAATCGGTTCGAGCCGCCTTTCGAGCATTTAACAGGCATTTTGGCTCGGTTTCACACACCGCTATTATTAGACTGACAGTTGGACTGCGATTCGGTGCGATCCGTTATTCTGCAGATGTCATTATTATAGCGTGAATTTGCATTGAAGAAACCAAAGCGTGTGTGTTTACTCACGTTTGGTCGGTGAATCGCATATTTCCATGAGCCAAACAGAAAAGACACATCTAAATTAATTAAATAAAAATTAATTGGAACGCGTTATTGCGTTAATTAGTAATAAAAAAAAGAGTTTTGTTCTTGCTATTTGATTTTCCTTCGAATATGCGAGTGCACTCGAATCGAATGGAATAGAAAAAAAAGAAGAATGCAGCCGAGCTTGAACATTTTTTTCCACATGGATTGTATTTGCTTCGGTTTTTATTTTTGGATTCACACGAGCGTGCGGCTGGCTGTATTCCATTCGTGCACATTTTCGTTCATCGCGATATGTATCGTTTCTATTTCAATGTGTGGCTGTTATTCGAGAAATATGTTTCTTTCTTTCTGCAAGCTTGTTTATCGGTTGGCCGCGATGTCAGCGTCCACACTCTCTCGCCTTGCCAATCCAATGTGCCGTGCTGTTTGCATTGTGTCGCTATTTTTATCGCCATGAATCGTTTGTTACGGTATTTAATGTGGCAAATGCCTGCCATATTCGCATTAGTCCGATTTCATTGTTTGCTTTGACTGGTGTGCGCGTTTGTTTAAAATTGCAGGCCAGTGCGCGTACCATGCATGCATGCATATTGCACACATAAACACAGAGCACGATTGGGGCTTCTCCATCGGCCACACCACATCGATTTCAATATTGATTGCGGGGGACGAACGGTGGATATATCAAATGGTGTACGCGCATGAGGCTCGACGTTGCAAAATCGCTATAATAACTCAATATGCTATTAAATATTTATGTTTGATTCGCACATCACATTCACGCATCACGTCAAGTGTATTTAATGCACGGCTTCTCGGCTTCTCTCTATTATTATTTGTGTGTGCGCGCTTCAATATGTACATCTGTGCACGCATGTGATTCAGTGATAATAATAACGAGCTGATGTGCGGCTTCATTTTATTATCTCTCTATGAATAGAAAATTGAAATTGCCGTGATAACATATGCATTTTCATTATCATCGACTCGCACTCGACGCCACACACCATTTCAACGCCTCCCAACCCCACTTTTTGCACAGGTGATTTTCGCCATACATATTTTATGTAAAACACTATATTTTGAAACCCTTCGCCACCAGCTCAAGCATAGTCGCTTTCGATTAATTGATTTGCCATTGCTTTTGTGCCGCCGTTAAAAACAATAATTTTTTTCGTTTAATTGAATACTCAATTTCAAAAAGCATCATTTCCACCAAATCACACTAAATGCCTAGTGTTTTCCATTTAACTCGCAAATTAATTGACTTGTTTAAAAACAATAAAATGTATTTTATCAATTGCACAAATCTCATTAAATTCCAATTTTCGATTGCTCAAATATCGCACTCTTATCGCAAAGTTTCATCAAATTCAATAAATCATCAATTAACCCAAATGACCGAAGAGATGAAGAACAACAACACTGATGAGAAAATTACAGAAAAAAATGCATTCAAATGAAATTGTTCAACTACATTTTGTAGTTTCGATATGGGCACACGCTCGTTAATTATCGGCCCTTCAGCAGCCACGATGAGTTTGCTTCAATTATCGATAACATTTAATCGAACTAAATGATATGCGGTTATTTCCAATTCATCGGCCATTATGCGAGTGTAATGTAGAAAAGAAAGCCAATTAAAAGTCAAAAAACAAAGAAATACGTTTCTCCAATCGACAAATTATTTGATTTGTTTTAATTGAAATTCAATCGAAATGAAATCACACATCTAGCACACAAATAACGGCGCTTTCAAAATGAAGAGAGGAAAACAAAAACAACTGGAAGAAGGAAAAAAGCAATTATTTGGAAATAAAATGCGCAACGCATAAAATGCGAAATTCAGTAGCAGAAACGGTAAACAATGGCTTCATGTCTAAATTCGACAGAGTATTATCGGTAGCCGAATGAGGCTAAGTCCTTGCTTCTAAACAATAACATTACCATCAAATAAATGTAAAAAAAAAATATTAAAGAAAAAATGAAGAGATAACAATGCACACAAAAAAACATAAACAATCAAAATATTAGAGTGAAATCTAATTGTTCGGCGAGACAAGAAGGGATGTGTGCAGAAAAAGGGACGTCACTAACCGAGATGTTCACTCATTTTATGTGTGTGTTGTAATTTCGTTTTCATCTATTTGACATTGTTTCGGTGATTTTCTGCTGCTTTTGCAACAATAACAGCAGCATCACATCGACCGGTCAATTGTTCTTTGATGTTAGTCGACTGTGTGGCGGCGGCGGCGCTACACTTCATAAAGCCTCTCACAAGAGACTCACAAATGGCTTGTAACAAATGTAACACAATGACAATGAGTAAAACACAACATTTGTTGAGAAACAATTATTATCAAATAAATATAAATCCTTTTCCGTCCATTCGCTTTGTGTTGCTGCTCAGTTTGTTTGTGGTGCGTTCGCTTTGGTGAACAATGCCAACATTTTCAGCAACATTCAATGTGATTTTTGTCTTTTGGCATACGGATTCCAACGGGATCAATATCCATTATTTTGTACTTGGTATTTTCACAACATGATTCTTTCATCTATCGACTGCCTCCCTTTCGCTCACTCTCTCTCTCTCTCTCACTCTCTCCTCTCTTTTTCTCATTCTAATTCTCTCTCCCGTTCGTCTTTCCATCGACTGCCATTGAAATGGTTCAGGAGTAATTTGTATTTGTCATTTTGGATGGACCAGTTGCAGTAGATGTACATTTTTCAGCGAAAAAGAAAACAAATGGGCAAACACAAGATACAAATGAGATTTCGACATGAACAATGCAAACTCGGGGATAAATGTGTGATTTCAATGAAAACGGAACCGCCGAACGTCTGGCATTTTCAAAAAGGATGTCTGCCCGGCTCGACATCAATCTGTTGCACTTCATCGGACTAGATTATCCGTTGTTGCAGTTTTGCTGCCGTTCTCTTGCTCTCTCTCTCTCGCTTAATGTTTGACTTGACCAACAAAAGGTAGACAATGACACGATAGCAATAGTAAAAATATGCCGCTTTTGTCCGTGTGAAGTGCAAAAGGATTCCGGATCGACCCAAATTCACACAATAATTAATCTTTCGGTAGCATTTTTGTTAGACAATGCCATTTCTATATTAAACGTTTTGATAGCATATTTTTTATGCGCAAAATGTCGAATATGTGTTGGCGTGCGGGCGAAGCACTTTGATCTTGATGTTGCGATCAAAATGATTTTTGTTCAAGAAGTCAATTAATAATCAGCGTTCCAAGCTTTTGATTCGCTTCGGTTCGTTCTCATAAGCCATATGACATTGCATTATGCAATCACATAATTCATCGATAAATGAAAATCTAAGCATGACGAATTACTATATGGTAGGCAAGGCGAAAAGCCACAATAACGATGATGATTTTTGTAAAATGTAATTTCGCGCGCGCAACGCCTGATCATTTCGTTGCGATATAGCGGCGCTGAGAATGAATGTATATGCCTCCTGACAGAGAGCGAGTGAATGGTCTTAAGAAATGCGACAGCTTTAAGATTTAATAGTATCAAGCTCGGTGATGCATTGTTACGTGCATCCCTCCTGTTGACACCGAACAATAGAAATGAAATCATCGCCGGTCCAAATCGTTCTTTTGTGATCGCCTTTGTCGGCTATGTTACGCGCATTTCAACAACTTGTTTCAACCTTTGTTTCGGCCATAGAACCATTTTCGGTCACAACAGCAAATTCATAACTTCTTTTCATTTTCTGCTTCAAAAAACATTAATAAGTTAAACAATATCGAGGATGATTAGCTTGTATGCACCGTTTCCATTTTGTCTCAGTTCATCGATTGATTTGCTGGGAAGCGGTGCCATTGTTTCTGCTGTTTGTGCTATGATTTCGTTTGGTCATTGGACCTGCCACACATTTGGCCTCTTTCGCTCGACTTTCTCAAATAATATTTTTTTTTTTTTCGATTATTATTTATCTCGTGCCTTCGCAGCAGCACATATAGAAAAACCAGTCATGATTACGCTCTCTTTCTCTACCTCAATCTCACCACACAGAATCAATATGGGATCTAGCAAAAATTTCTGATTCATTATCGAGATATGGATTGTGTGTATTGTTGGCTTGTTTCATTTATTCGCATGACACCGAATGATACCATTTCAATATATCGCTCGGTGAGGTGAGCTCGTCCAATAATTTGTTGCCTTACTTTTGTCTGCTCTTCATCTCAGTAACATTGTAGTCGTCGTCGTTTTTCGTTTGGGCTAGCACAGTTAACAGGCAAATTGCACACACCGAACGACCACCCAGAGCGAAATAGCCAGCCAGCATGGTAGAAAACCGCATTTAATCGAATCGTCATGTGGATAAATGGGCGAACAATGCGCAACAGTTGCATTCGAATCGTACCTGCTGCATATTATTATGGAATTAAATTACTCTTTGCTCTAGTTTCCTGAAATATTTAAAGAAAAAAATCGAACAGACAAATGTGGAACTTGCAATCGGAAGTAAAACAATTGATGCAAAAAAAAATCAATCCAAAACTAATGAGCGATATTCAAGACACCAAAAAGAAACCACATAGTCGAATATCTTTATGATTTAATCTTCGAGCCTTTTAAATTATAGAAAGAGATTTCCTCTTCCAACTTACTAATGACCTTTTCTCCCACAGCGCGATCGGGAAAATTACCGAGAGAAAAGAATGAATCTATATCACAAAGATGTGTCCATTGTCAATGCGATTTCAAAAAGTGTGATGTGAAAAGAATGAGCACACAAAAGCGGTGTGCGCGCAAATCAAGCCGTTATTAGAAATATCCGATGGATTTATGCATCATTATAAGCCAGCCAGCACAAAGGATAATTACATAATTTGTATCTAATTCTTGTCGTTTTTGTTGTCTGAAATTATAGATTCCGGATTGAAAGTAAACGAGGTATGAACGCGTCAAATGAGCAAATCCACCACAATTTTTTTTTTTCAATCGTTAAATTCATTTTCCCATCGCCTGGCCATCAAGTGGGACCTCAAAGAATAAAGAAGTGGGAAAAATTAGTAAGTAAATAGACGACAGCGCTGCTGCGATTGGATTTTACGAGCTAATCAAAACGTTAAACTATTGTTAGGTGCTATTCTAAAGTGAGACGAATACGGTTCAAACAAAAACAGCCATCGATGGTTCGTCAACAAGTTGTTCTGATCTCTTCGCGCTCGTTCAAACGTTTCGACGAGAGAAACCAAATCAAATCAATTATTTTTAATGACAATTTTATTTCTCTGTGCCGTTTTCACTCTCTCTCTCTCTCACATTTCTCTCTATCTATCTCTCGCTCCTTTCGTTTTCTCCTTCTAGCGATCGGCCGATCATTTTGCTAGTTTATTACAGTGTTTGCATCTTATTCCACTCTTCAATATTCTAATCGGTTTTCGGTTGAATTTTAAGTCGCCGTTTTTGTAGACGCGTCATTTTTTCTCCGTTGCTTCAGCAGAGAGCTTTAGTGTCGCTTATTGTTTACAATATAATTGTATTATCGTCGGTTTTCTTTTGACAAAGCGCGCAATCGCAGTTCAAATTTATAGCAGCACGTTGCCTTTTATTGTTGTCATCATCAACTAGAACCAAACCGATGAAATTATCTTCTTTATTTGCAGCTATTTAATAGTGTATTAGTTGTGAAAGACGGAAAAAATCATCATCGTCGAAGAAGGCAAAATCATAAATAAAATGAATTACGTGCGCTGGACCCAAGTGCGATGCTGCCGTCATAATTATTGCATCTAACTAACAACAAAGAGAGAGAGAGAGAGAGAGAGAGAGAGATAGAGAGAGAGAGAGAAAAGCAATCATTATCGTGTCGTCGAAGGAAATTAATGAGAAGTCGTTACATATTAAGGCTATTGAATATCGGAACCGATCACAAAACTCATCTCGAAAATGCGATTATGTACTTCACATGCGTACCAAAACACTTGAGAAAATGAACAAAACGAAAGCAACAACCACAAGACTGTCTTCGATGAAAATCAGTGCATTCAAGAAACTCATCAAATGGACTCATGGCCTGACAAAGGAAAGGAAATGAAATGCCATCACCGCGCGCAGTGACACCGTAACTTAATTTCATTTAAATCTCCATCACCTTCCGTCACCATAATAAACACGATTAGTTGAAAGAAAAAGAGAACTCAACAGAATACTGTGAGATTTTATGATCGATGACTAATTCATGTGACGACAATACATGCAGTGAATGCGCACACTAACGATAATCCCCATAACAATTAAATAGGATAACGTTTCTCTCATCGTCTCTTTTTGTGTGTTGGGCCGCATCGAATGGGCACCGTTAACATTACTGATAGCAATTTCACTTGAAACTTGTGTTTTGTTCTGGCATTTATTCAATGGATTTCCTGGTGGAACTTTCACAAATGACCAACCAAGAGTTCGAAAGAAAAAATACAAAATCATTGGAAAAATCACTTAAGAAAGCTAAATCGAAGCTTTGAATAATTCACTTTTCGAGCCATCAATTTTCAACCAAATTTTTACGAGAAATCGGCAAATATGCAAATGTGAAATAAACACAGCAATTATGATTTCAAAGACTTTCTTTCGGGGCTGCTGATTAAATTTAATGTCCGCAGATAAAGAGCGGATAGTATTAAGCATTCGATCATTTCACACAGCATAAAATAGTTTGCAATTGCGATCGATATCGGTTTATTGTTTCAATATGAACCTCGCGTGTGTGTCAGTGAAAATGTTCTCCGGATAAATATGGTTCCATAATGTGGTGAATTGAAATGTGGCCGTGGTCAATCCGACTTAAATCCATGCCTGACTCATGAGAACGCTTGAGAGTGCAGATCTTATGGCGAACAATGCATTTGATCATAAACGATACAATTCATAAATTTGCAAAGTTTGTCCAAAGTCATTCGAATAAAACGGATGGCTTTGCGCGGTGGAAAAAAAAAGAAATGAGAGAAACATGTTCAAGAAGAAGAAGAAGAAGTAGATAACTCGAAGCCATTAAACATCGGCGCAAAATAACTTAACTTTACCGTTGTTGTGTGCGTCTCATGAGTTCCATGTTCGAAAACTCAGTGATTGCGCGCATAATAATTTTTTGTTTTGTTTTCTTTAAATTGATACTTGCTACACAATACCGCACACTTGCTTAGACCTATCAATTAAGATGAACGAATGAACGAGCAAACGAAACAAAAACGCACAATTTCAAATTTAGAAAGAGCACAATGCAAAACAAAAGCCGAGTCGCGTTTGAAATGCCAAATGCTTGCGAATGAGTGGGGAATGCTGAATATGCGCATAGCGCGCGGGCGCACGTGTACAAACGTGATGGCAAAATGGAAATAGATTCCTCGATGCGCTGCGATTCGATGCTTCGTATGGCATGTTTGTGCATTTAATTGTGAAAGACAATATATCAATCAGGTATGCGCATGAGAGTGTAGTTTAACGGCTGCACGCTCACCGGTCACTCGTCGACGGCGAATGCACAAAACATGCACCAAAATAGACAAAACCGTAGATTCACGCGAAATGTATAGAGAGAAAAAAAAATAGAAATATGAAATTGTGCATTGAGTTCATGTGGCGGTTTGCGATTTTCTGCAATACGCCATTTTTTTTCTCTATCTCTCGCTCTTGCATTCGGAATATAATTAATGGCAAAACGATAATAATCCATATAAATACACACATTTTACATGATTATATAGCGTATAGTCGATTTTTGCTACTGCTAGTGCTGCTGCTGCTGCCTGTGATGTACACCGTTTAACTGTCTACGCTCTCAACTGATGCATACACAATTTTCGCCACATACGATTATCATGAAGTGTAACACATTTTTTCTGGAACCAGCAGCTTGCTGAGCCGAGCACTTCTTTGCATTTCTTTTTAACTCATCGAAAAAGAAATCAGTTAGGGGTTCATGCACCGGCCAATCCACATATATTGATTAACTCTTTCTCTCACCCGCTCGTCGACTCTCCATTTCGCCGCCACATCAAAGAAAAATATCCATCATTAGCGCAAACATTCTCTCCTTCTGTCAACAATTTCAATGGTCGAACATCCATAATTCGTTCCATTGTTTTGTAACTATTTATTTTAGAAATTATGCTCTCATTTAGAAGATAAACATGTTTAAACAGAATTGCGTAAGGTATTTAATTGGCTTGTTTCGGATTAGATTCTGACCTCGACAACGATTTAGGAAAATCATAATGAATAAGAGTATTTATCAGAGTTTAAGCTCGAACTTAAATTTTCCCAGCAATTTTTGGATCGACCATAGTCCTCCATTTTCTAGCACTATGACCGCAATTTAAAGTGGATACACATTTGAACTCCAAAAATCCCTTTTCGGCAGCACAATAGGCGTACATAAAATATTCAATACAAATTATCCAACACATAGAATCATCAAATTGAGAATTATTTAGATATGAACCGCAGCAGAGGATTAAGGCAACGATTCATTTTCTATAATACAAATTATTTACTTAGTATTTTGAAAGTCCAATCTAGTACCCGTTTGCCATCTGCATAGTAAATTCGCACAAATTGCACGGCATTCTCGAGTGTTTCCTTACATCCAAATGCCAATCTCTTCTGTTTTTATGCATGACTTGGCGTACGACAAATTTCGACATAATTTTTTTTCTCGTCGTTTCGCTTAAGTGACTCGCAAAAGGGTTGACATTGATTTCATTCAATTGCCAAACCATTTTGAATATATATTTTTCCGGTGGCTGAAAAGCCGTTTTTCGGAAAGGGCGTAATCAAACCGTTTTTTTTCATTGTCACTGACACAGTCAACTTCATATTGAATTATGCATTCACTCTTCAATTGCAGCCTTTGCATTTGATTTGGCTGTTGTGATTTCCATCGGCTGCCATTGAATATTTTCATTTATTATTCGGAGGAGTTATTTATTTGTCAAACATTTTTTTTCCTATTCGCTTGTGATTTATAAGAGGCTACTTAAAATGTGCGTATGTTTACGTACACGTCACATAAGTAACAGCCCTCGCTTCAATCAATGTTGAAACCCTTCAATCGAGTCGCGCATATATGCACCTCATACTCACTGCCATTGACAATGGCAACAGCCGCTTTTTTTGCCGGTGTGTGTGTATGTCGTTACGGTTATTTGTCGTTTTATCTAACAACGTCGTTGAGTTCATTAAAATAATGTAATGCATGCATTAAATCCGCTCGGTCTCTCTATTAAAATATGAAATGCAAACTTGGTTTTTTACATACACACAAAATGGACTTTAATATTGGGGTTGATTTGTCGTTTTTGTCTGTTTCAATCACAACGAATGCATGGCGGTAAATCTATTCGCTAGCAAAGAGAGAGAGAGAGAGAGAGAGAGAGTGACACGCTCTCGTGATGCTGCCGATGATTTGTTTATTTCCCAAAAAGAAAAAAAAATACCGCTTGAAAATCTATTAAAATGGCATGAGGATAATACCGCATATTACATAATCATCGAATATATACAATGTTTTGAATGCAAACCATGCTATTTACGGTTGTATACATTATTGAAGAGAGCCGGCGAGGGAAACCGTTCGGAGTGGGAGCAACAACAAAAATATAATCGCTAAATTATTAAATATCACCCTTTTGTTGTGCCTATGCACGCGTATTCTATTTCACATGCCATCTAAACTGTGCTTTTGCCAATGAAATGTCTATCTGTCTGCCTGAATGTGTGAAATATGAGTCGAAGCGCACTGGAAAATGCGGAATCCACCCTCAAATCATGTTCTCTTGCACAATATTGCACAATCGCATGTGTTTCATCATCGTCATGGTCAAATTCAGTTTCAGTTTGATTTTTACCTAATTCGTTTGCTATGCCAAATACAATTAATTCGACCTTTTTTACAAAGTGCACGACATGTCTGTTGATTTCCGCATCATATTTGTCTTGTTTTCGACATCGAAATATATTTGCTATTATGAGCTACAACAATGGCCTACTTAACAACTCTTCATATGCCTCAACTAGAATTTCAAGAAGTTCTCTTTGTGCCGTAAGCGAAAAGTCGATCTATAGCGAGGCTGGACGGAAAGAGAAGCAGGAGATAGTTTTCATGTTATATAATATTGAATACGGTCTGAAAATGAAAACATCGATGGAGTGGCGCACATCTGCCTGAAAACACACAACTTACACAAGCAAGGTATTCAGCTACTGTGCGGCGAGAATAAAGTTCGACCGGATTTATTTGAACACCATTTAAAATGATGCGATGCCACGTTTGTACGCATTCGCGCTAAGAGTGAATCAGAAACGGCATTGAACTCAGTGCATTTTGGAAACTCGTTTAACCTGAATCGTGAATTCAATCGCTACAACGATTTTATATCACTGGAGATTCAGTTGATTTTGAAGCAATTGTCGAATTTTTGAACAATGAATTGGCATTCCAACAATTTTCAAACTATTTATTGATATCCCGAAGATTCTTTTTGCTTTAAATTGACAATCCGTAAATCATTTACTTCATTTTGAGCCATGAAAAACGCCCATAAGCTCAGCACATTTTCAGCAACGCATTTTTTTAATTCTCAAACCAAAAAATTGTCTAATTCTTTTTCAATACAGCATTTCAGAGGGCACTCTATGAATCACTGATATGGAATAATGCAGCGACGAACCAAATTGATGAGTTTCCGAGAGAAAAATGTGCGCGCTAAGTCGAAATATAAGCGCAAAAAAATCGGATAAAGCGTCATTATCTTCAGTTGTATTAAACAATTCGTTGAATGAAACGAAATCGTTGTATAGCAATCGTTGTGTCTGCGTTGGTTCCCACAATGAACAATCCATAGCGAAAATGTGTTCATCGAGATCGGCCCAATGATGGTTCACTCTTGTTGTTTTTTACTTGTGTATGTCTCTTGTCTCTTGAGTCGTTGACAATACGAACAATGGCATTGCATGCGATAATGCCGTAATGCAGAGCGCACACAAGCGCAAAAAAAGGTATTCCTTCCAAATAAAAACATTTCGTGACAATAATGTTTGTGTGTGCATACATGGGCAAGGCGATTCAGATGACATAATGAAACGACAAACCACAAATCACCGATGACGACGACGAAAATAAAGATGTTTGCTTGTTTAATGTGTGTGCTCGTTTTTTGTGTCGTATCTCGGCCTCTTTTCTCCTCTGCATTCATCTCTTGTTTCTCTTCGCTTTTGTTTGTTTGATCATTGGTTGTGTCACCATTTGTTCACTGTCTTTGTGCATGACCGAACAAAAGCAACCAAAATCAAACAATAGCCCAACGACAAATAAAATGACATCGGTCGCTTGATTTTTCCAGTTCTGTCGTTTTTGTTGTTGTTGTTGTTGTTGTTGTAGTTGTTGTCGTGCGTCGAGAGATTTTATCGTTTGTGTTGTCGATGTGTGTACATGTGACACATTCAGTGTTACATAGCTAAAGCGATTTGTCACATGTTCATTCTGAGCTGTGATTGGCCGTGTCGCTCGAACCAATGACAAAATCCCATTTCATTGTGGATTATTACATGCGTCAATTTCAAATTGATCGAATCAAATGGGCTTGTTGGCAAACAAAATCAACTTTAATGGGGATTGTTTGAAAGAGTGAGCATTTATAATTGCACGTAATTAGACTTTGCCGTACGGTTTGAATAATAATCGGTTTCTTACACCAAACATTGGCCTTCATCCATCGATTTGCGCAAATGAAGAGATTCATAGATGTGAGTACACACACACACAGACTCTCACTCGACTCTATTGAATGAGCGATCATTTTGATGTAATATTGCGGACTGATTTCGTCCCGGCCAAATGAGGCAATTCATTGTGCGCGGCACAGCCGCACTCACTTCGGCCAAGTGTGCGAGTACTTACAAAATAGCCATCAATCACTTTCCAAATTGAATCATTGCAAAGTCTCATCTTCTCTTAAATATTCGGGATTCGAAATAAAGCCGCTTAATCGATACCACGCGTACAACAACCGGACTGGAGCTGTGTGTGATGTATTGCCTCTGCGTGGGCACAATATGAAATTATCTATTTTCGATCAGAGAGTTTACATTAGATCACTTAAATTAAATGGATCAACAAATTTAATGCGTATTTTAAACGATTTGTCCGAAGCCAAACGACTTTTATGTGAGCTGAAAGAAGAAAAAACGACCAAAGTGTAGAAAAAATGGAGCTGAATATAACAGAAAGCAGATGATATGTTGGCCGATTCGAATAAAGAAAGTATGAAACATTTTCTTTCGATTCGTCTATTGAATGAATAAAAAGACGCGGTTGAATCTCCGAGCTAAATATAACTGGATTAACTAAGGAAACAGCCAATTCACACAAAAATACTTAGAAAATTTTACATTTCTGACGGTATTTTCAATTTTTCATTCGTACAAAATCGTTGACTTCACATTGCAATGTTTATACTTTTCGACATTTCATAAGAGCAAAACAAAAAGTCAAATATTTGCGCTTTTCGGATGATTTAACTGATGCCAAATCGAATGCAACGCTCCGAATATTCCACCAAAACACATTTCACAATCTGGAGAAAACGAGGTAAGGAAAGAGAGAGATAGAGAGAGAGAGAGAGAGAGAGAGAGAGAGAGAGATAGAGAGTAAATTGGACAGAGAATAAATTGGAGTGTAATCAACATCTTTCGCATTATTCGTAACATCCTGCAAACAAACAATGACAGCAAAGACAAAGAGAGCGAAAGAGAAAGAGCAAAAATCTCCGAAGTAAATGGAATTCCTGTAACAAATATGTTCGTCAATGCAACCGTGAAGTCTGCTGTTGGTGTGTACGGAATCTCTCAAGTTGTAGAACGCAAGCAAAAGTATTACGGCATCGAAGAAATAAAGAGCACGACGAATGTGTATTGTTCACGTGAATTTACGTTAATCACGGCATACACATTTATTATCCAACCCAAATGTTGATCTCAATATCAAATATGACCCAAAATTAAATGCAGCAATGACAACGTCTGCAGCAGCAGCATTTCATTCGAAACATAGACGAAACAAAGTACGGGAAGTGTAAAAACACACACAGAGAGAGAGAGAGAGAGAGAGAGAGAGAGAAATGCGAATTGAAAATTATGAAAGCAAACAACCTACGAATGAATATGGAAGCTCGAGAAATCCCTTCAATTCAATGAGCATGTTGCGTTTTAAAAATAGACACGAGAATGAATTTTGCTCGGAACAATCATAAATGGAAAAGAAATGAAAAAACGCACTACATTCGTTCAAGTGATGAAAAAAAGAATCAGGATCCACTTATTCCCTTTAATAAAGAGCACAATGCATATTGCACGCTTCAAAAATCAAATCAAATAACAAAATCGATCCGTACGATGTTCGGAGAGCTATTGCATCTCAATTCCTTTCTCTCTCTCTCTTTCACTCTTAATATTGCATAAGTGTAATCAGATCCGGTTGTGTTATTGCATATTTGCTGCCGCTCTCTTCTCACAACAGAACGATTGTTTTTCATTAAACATTTTCTGATGCGCTATCATCTTGGCACAAATCTTATCTTGAAAACCATGGGATTTCTGCAAAATGACACATTTTTGACGTGAATGTTCAATGTTCGATGTTGCCGATGCAAGATCAAAGCGATGCCAATGTTTATACCTTTATGACAGTGCATCTCGGTGTGCCTTCTGGCTAAACGCTTTTTTTGTTTGTGTTTGTGCCGACACTCGCCTACATATGCATACTGCACCGAACCATTCTTGGCAAATACTTTGTGGGCTGTTGTTGTGCACGCAAAATCAGAACTCATTATTTACCATCTTCGTCAATCTAAATTCAAACAATTGTTCGAAACCGTGCTTATTTCTTGCTATTTCATATTATAGGAGCTGTCTTTCATGTTTGTTCGTTCGTTTTTTCGCATTCGAATTGCAGTTTACGAAAATGCGACCTGAAGGAAAATGCCACATATTGCGTTAGAAAAAAAAACAGTCTCCATTCAAATAATACACCGAAATTGACGAAAAAAAAAATATGTGTTGTTTCCTCAATTTTTACGGTCGACCAATCAACACTGTCATAATTCTTGTGAAAAACATCAATTTTATGAGTGCGAGCCGAGTTTGGTTCGGTGTGTGTATATATTTCGATCATGCAATTATTTGATTGCATTTGGCCATTCAACATATTTCGGTGCCCAACAAATGTCGACTCCAAACAAAAACCGTCTATTGTGCAATGATTGTGTGTTTTGTTGTTGTGTTGTTCGGTTCACAATTTTCTTCGGTTTCGCATGAAGAAAACAACAAAAAAATGTTACTTTACTCTGAATTGTCGGGCTTCTGTCGATTCTGCAATTGAAAATTAATGAGCTGCTCGATTATCGAATTTGCGGTCAATCATCGTCAAGCCATTGTTTCGGTAGATATGAAATTTTATACTTTTGCAATGGCCCGTTTCGGAGACGGGCCACATTTTCCTCTGTCCCTCTCTTTCTGTGTATGTTGTATTTGATTACAGTGGTTTAGTTCACACCGGGTATTGTCTCTTTATTGCAGCTCATCAGCCATATGGCATTTTGCATTAGATTGACTCGATGACATGCACTCTCTTCCTCGCCCTCCCCAGCGTCTTTCTTCTTGCTCTCGTCAAGCGAAAGCATCACCACATATTATCTGCGTCAATTCATTTCTTCTCTTTCTCCGTTTGATAATTGCATGCGTTTTTCACATTTCAAGAAAACGATGGAATTTGTGGAACGCAACTTTTGTTGTGTTGATAAATAAATGGGTGCTCAAAATTAACATAATAAGCTAGATTTAGAAAATATGGCGAGAACTTCTTTTTCCGCTGTCTCCTGTTTTTTTTCCTCTGTTTTTCTCTGTGCATTTACGACATTATTAATGCGAATTGTAGATGCGAACGAAAACTTTCTCATTAAAATACACGAGCGAATGTGAACACAATACGAGCGTTCTTTTTTCGAAAATTTAAATAACACATTTTCATCAATTGGTGAAACGACAACAGCTTTTGCCAGCGAAAAGAAACCCACGTACTCGCGCACCATCGGAAAAATACTCTTTGGTTTTTGTTTCGATGTGACGTTGTGACTGCATTCGACAGACATAGAAAAAGTTATTGTTCATTATTTTCATTGATGCTCACACATTCAAACGGTGTGCAACTTTTGTTCACTCTGCTCAATTTGTGCGCACATTTTTTCTTTACTTTGTTTCTCAATTTATGATAAAATAAATCATTAAATAGCTGTCCTCGTTGAAAATCGCCTTTTATTTCTTGCGCATTGATTGGCTCTTCACGCGACTGATGGTGACGTGATACGGAGTGATGGTCTTTTCATGTTGCGTGTATTTTTAGTATGAATTCGTTATAAAGTTCTGCTTGAAATTACAAACAAGATGATACTGAGCGCTGGACTATCACGACTATCACAATAGAACGAATAAATCATTTTTATTAAATAAAAAAAAACAAGCATTTTCATTCAATAAATGTATAGACTGCAAATGAATTCTATATCGAAAATTCGATTTGGTGAAACGTAATTCATTTCGACTTCAATGTAATCGAAGCTATCGTGCGAGAGCGCGAAAATATTCGTATTTTGATTGATTTCAATTGAGTGGTGCTAATTTTGAGAGAAGAACAGCGTTTAAGTGGCAGTGAACGACATTTCGTGATATTTGTCTAATTGCATTTGCATTGACGCTCGATGACGATCAACAAATTGCACTAGAGCGAATTTTTAATTGCAATAATAAGTAGGTAGTAGAAATGCTCCTCAACACATAGCAACCACAACAACAAAAACACATTTTTAATTCGCTCTGTTCGTCTTCAGCAATTTTTTGCTTTTCCGTTGTCTCTGTGTGTGCTCAATTTTTTTCTATTTTTTTTGAATTTTGTGAAACACAAGTTCTATTTGAATCGGCGACAGAGACAAACCGAGAAAAATAATAAAAACACACACAGCAGTGAAGTGCTTGGCATTCAGTTGGATGGTGTCACGCAATTCGTTCAACCGACAAAAATGTAAATTTTGTCCTCTGTGAAATCCTATTGTATGCTAATCAGGTGAATCCAATGTGTAAGTAGATTTCAATGTGCGCACACTCGCGCGCTCACCCGCAATTCAAGAACTTCGAAAGAAATAAAAAAGTATCTCGCGACAGCGCAACAAGTGAACTAGAGAGAGAGCAAGACAGAGAAGCAGCAGTTAGCGAAACGACGACCGAGCATCACAATGACGAAAAAGCGACAGTTAATAAAGTGAACGCAAAGCAATAACAGAAATTTTTATGTAAATGACGGTTTGTTAAATACAATTACAATTAATCTACTCAAGTATTTAATTTTTTCTCTCTTCGTTCACCGCATAGACGAACACTCTCACAACGAACGACGGATCTTGAATATAAGTGGCTGTCGTGAATATGGAAATAATAATGAAAAGAAGAAGAGTTGCAACCGCGCAACTGAAAATGTTTCTAGAACACGACAAAATTTTCGAATCAGTAGTCACTTTGAAATGCTCCGCTGTTAAAATAATCATCATTTTAATTGGGTTTTCGCTTTTGAAAACCAACACAATGAAATATTACTGGAAAACAAAAATATGAAAAGTATTTTAATTGTTTCAGACACTTGTTTTTCAGTTTGTCATTAAGTGTGTGTTGTGGTGCTCTTCTCACTTCCAGTGTCGCATAAATCATTCGTTCACATGACAGAAGAGCCGCTGCTCTCACGTAAAAACTGTAAATTCATCAGTAATTAATTAAATGCACCGTCTCATTCGGGGGATTCGAAGGAAAGGCACGGCAAAAGTAGCATCTTTCACGGGCGAAAAATGCCGTGTGCGTGCCTAATCCACTGATGTAACCTTAGTCATAGTTTGCAATTTTAAGTCGAATGCATTTGTCTACAATCAAAACATTATTTCGCTTTAAACTTATAATGATAATATTCAGCAGCGACATCATTTGATGTTGTCAAATGCCTTGACACCATAACTCCATTTCTAATCAGCATGTACTCATTTTTCAACAGCTTGGTTTTGAGGACGCGATCAAATGAAATTAATTTTGATTCAAAAGAATGAGGCTATAAATATTTGTTGAATGTCGAATTTTCTGATGTTTCAAATGGAATTTTCAGTTTGAGTTTTTTTAATTTTCTTTGGAATCGACAATTTTGCACTCAAATTAATCTAAACACTCATCAATTGTTCGTTCAAATGTATCGTATCCGTCAACAAATCGCTTCGAGCAGGTGAAGCACATTCGAACTGAATCTATTTTGAATTTCAATTCACTTGTTTATCATAATGTTTCATTCTCGCGCATCATGTTCATTTCGAGAAATAAATTATAGATTTTTATGGCGATGCATCGAAACGGAAGAAATGATGTGACGCAGTGCAGCGCTGATTCGCTCATTGGAATGCCAATTGCGTGATGATGAGAAGAGGAATTGGATATCAAATGATATAAATAAATATTTCTTTTTGATGTGAAATGAGTGTAAACTATTTCTTTTGTTTACTCATTTGATCACTTTCTTTCTGTCTTTGCGTTCGATGTGCGATGCATTGAAGAGTGATGTTTATTGAACAAATAAATATTAAATTTCCTGAAAAAAAAATCGCAATTTGGCATCTAATGAAGCTATAAAACAGGCAAAATTGATGCTTCATAAAAAAAAACTCACTAAG
Source organism: Obolodiplosis robiniae (assembly GCA_028476595.1). Lineage (NCBI taxonomy): Eukaryota > Metazoa > Arthropoda > Insecta > Diptera > Cecidomyiidae > Obolodiplosis > Obolodiplosis robiniae. The sequence continues at coordinate 8,517,401 of CM052015.1, read as the reverse complement.
AAATTTCTTAGAAATTTTAGCATTCTTGAAGAGCTTAGAATTTCGAGTCAAATTATTTCAAAGAACAAAAATGCGTTGGACACATCGAGCATTAGGCGCTGAGCAATTAACATTTAAGGTTGAACATTAATCCAAACAAATTCGTTTCCACGATTACAAAACGAAGAAGCCTCGGCTCGTCGTAATTTACCAAAATCCAAAAAGTGACGTTGAGAAAAATATGCTGGATTTTTTTTTTTCGATTAGTGAGCCTGGGCAGTCACACATTCGATTTCATTTATGTGGAATGACTTTTCATATTTTTTCAAAACCTCCTCCTTTTTTCGGTCTTTTTCTTGTAGTTTTCATTCAATTAAAATTTGAAATGAACGAACACAGAAAGAATAATTATGGGTCGTCTGCGTTGTCGACGAGAAAGAAAAACTCATTTTTTACCTTTGGCTGGTGAGCTCTCGGCCACTGAAGGTCGTCGTTCTTGAATTTAAATCACGACAAAAAGGTAAAAAACCAATTTATCGGTTTCCTTTAAGCATCATGGGCATTTTCGCATATTTTTCGAAACCATCGCGCGCCGATAGACATCATATAATTATGGTCAGTTTCGATTTGCACTCAATTTTCTGGCAGTAAACAAATGTGAACCGTGCGGTGGTGAGACAAAATTCCGTCTCGATTCGCTCCAATGTTCTGATTGGTGTGTTTCCGTTCGGCGTTAAAATAAAATTGCGAAGAAAAAACCACTCGAATCGTGTGTTTAGGTTCATCGGAAAGGGAACAAAGCAAAAGTCGTGGACATCTGCATGAAACGCACTGACAACACCTCGATGGCATTTCTTTTCTGCTGCCAAAATATGATTTCGCACCGTTTTGTTTTTCCATCGTGTCATTTCAATTTAGTGGCAATATCTTCGAAAATGTTGGGAAATGCGAGTGCTCACGATGATGTGCAAAACGAACAACCGAGCGAATATAATAATTTTTCAATTTGAGTTTTTTTGGTCGCGCTTCATCTGCCGTTTTCACAGCTGTTTCAGCCGCTTAAATGACTCACGTTCAAATCCTGCTCATTTTTATTTATGTCTCCGGCTCCGATTCATCACTTTGCGCACAGAGAAAAAGCATTACAAATTTTATGCAACATTTTTTCTTCTTTCATTCTCAACGTAGACAAGTGAAACACAGTCCTTTTGCTCACAATTTTGCCAATGAGAAAACGAATTTACACACACATATATATTTTAAATTGCTGCAAGAATATACCAAACAAAGATTGACACGAAGGCGGACATTCAAAAGCAACTTTTTTGACGTTATCGCTTTTTACGCAATGCATTCAAATCAGATCCCAACAAAAAAACAATGACCAAAAATTACAGAAAACAATTCTTTTGTTTTTTTTTTTTTTTTTGTATCCAGCCTTTTTCAATTAATCCACGTCATTTTGGATGTACTTTTTTCAATTGCTCAAGACAAAGTCACATACTTTGAAGAAGACGTCTCGTTGTTAAGTGAAGAGCCTGTGAATCGAAGACATGAAAGAAAATTGAATATATGTGAACGATTTTTTTCGTTTGTTGAATTAATTCAACTAGAGTTTTTGTCGTCTGTGCCATTTGCAATCATTCATTCTGGAGCCATCAATGAATTTGGATTGGTGTCTTCGATGAGTTCATGATGATAGCAATTTCGCAAGAACTAAACTCAATCCATTTGCAATGCGATTGACAGGACTCATTTCTGTAGAATCATTTAGTCGTGGAAATGAGAGTTTCAAAATCCGCCGCTTACATTAAGTAATCGTGTCTCAGATGAAACGGGCAACTTTGTCGGCAAATTTTGGTGATGGCATAACAAACATTTAGTGATGATAATCAAAAATGTGGTGCCATTGCCATTACTCCTCTAGTCGGACATTTGTTCAAGTCATCGTTGTGTCAAATGCGCGCCATCAGTTTTTAGGCAAATGCACAGCACACACTATGACGTTGGTTGTCAAGTGATTGAAGTGATGTTAAAATTATGGCCGCATTTCATAGCGCCAATCGATCTGCACTACAAAGAGTTGACCGCCGATCAATCGCATTCATTAAGGCCACAGGTTTTTATTTTATCGAACACAATTTGATTGGAATCTGAAATCGACTGGCCATGAGATTATCGGGTCGGCACGTTTATTCTCAGTGGAAATTGTCTCTTCTATTATTATTTGGATGGTGCCTTTGAAATCCGAATCGATATTATTGCTTTATCATTTTCTCGTCGCTCTCTCTCTCTCTCTGATTTTTAATTGTCTTGCCGATCGACGACATCCAGCGACGAGGAAAAACACAAATGTCATTATTGCTTCGGGCTTTTGAGTTGGGAGAGAAAAAGGGACCCGAAAACATACAAACATACGAATAAATAATAATTCATGATTAAAGTATGCCGAAACACAGCAAGTTGACAGAAAACTAATAGTAATAGCCGGGTGATGATAATCGTAATGATGGCGATATTGATCACAAAATACAATAGCACGATGGTGTTTACTCTCGCAGTAGTGTGTAGATTTGTTGTTCTCTCGTCGTCATTCCTTCTCTAGAACGAAGCATTTTTTTTTTCGTCTCCGTTCTCTGCGTATGTTTTTTTTATTATTTTCTGTTGAGTTGTGTACATGGTGTGCTCGTGTGCATATGCCCCATTTTTTATTCGCATAGTACTCGCACCGGCGTGTCTTATCGTCAACGTTAATTCTTTTTCCTTCTTACTTTTTGTCTTTTGACTGGAATCTTCATCGTCGACTTCGTTTCTCCGTGTGTTTTTTTTTTTTTTTTTTTTTTTTTTTTTTTGCTGTGCGTACCTTTTCAAGATGATAAATGAAAAACTGAGACTGTGATTCGCTTTCTTAATGGGCTTTTTTTATTTCATGTGAGCGTAGCTTTTTCCATTTATTTGTCTGTATTTTTCAGTTGCTGCGCGCAATTACCTATTACTACCGATTTTCGATGCAGAGATATGTCGATGTGGAACCAATTGATGATTGAATTTTTAATGAGACACAATATTTTCTTCTCTACTTCTCATTTCATTTCGCCCGCTGGTAACCACTCTTACCTATCTCAGTCGCATGTCTTGTTACTGCCACTTTAACCGGGTGAGTCAGTTTTTGTCGTTGTCGTCGTTTTTTCGTTCATATGTTTCTTAATTATTCTATGTTAAACTACGACAGTTTCTTCATTTATTGTGTTGTCGTGCTCGTGTGTTAGGTGACTGGCTAGTCCTTGGCTCACACCGAGCACATTTCTCTCTCTCTCTCTCTCGATCGATCTCTCTCTCCTTCACTTTTTGTTGCTTTTCAAAGAATAAATGATCCATTTGTAATGAGTTTTTCATGTGGACCAATTTCAAAGGCTGTTTTGTTGTTGTCGATGTCACGGTAGAATGAAAAAAAGAACACGATCACATGATAAAATGTTGGACTTTACAAATGACCATGTGGACTAGAAGCGTCCATCGCCCTCTCGAAAATATGAATATTAATTTGATTTCAATTTTTGTTTCGAAAAAGCGATCTTACAAAGACTGAAACATGTCAATCGCCTGAACGTTCGATTTATTCACAGCACCAATTTTTGTTTGTCATAGACGCGCTGAGCGACTGTTACATTTCGATTAGATTTTAATACAAATCTCATTCTTTTCGATCACAATGCGAGAGCCGGCTACTCAGGGTGAACACCACACATTTTATTGTTAACACGATCGATCGTAGCCTGAGAAAATGTAATTTAATTTCGAGCATGTATACATAGTCCAATCTCATCCGATGCTGTTTTGATTCGTCAATCGCGCGCACAATCATTTATCATATCGTCGATATCATATCGACCATTCGAAAACAATTCGAATCGATTGAATTTAAGAGAAGAATGAACCATTTCTGCATTCGGTGGGAGTCAATTCGTGATACAGTTAATTTTCCTTCTTGAAAATCCATTGTATCACAAAAACGAAGCCGTTGTATATTCAAAAAAAAAAGTTAAATGAAATCGAATGGTCATAAAACGGCTCATAATTTTCAACAAAAAAAGCGATTTCATCCTGAAATGACAAAAGTAAATATCAGAATGAGAATGGGAATGCGCCACTCAGAAGTTCATTTTTACCACAATGCAACAAGTTATGAAAAGAATATTCGATTTAATAAAAGAAACATAGATATTTAATCTAGCCACTGCAGTGTACCTGCATGCTCAAGGACAATTCCACCGTGAAAATGAGTATAGATGATCAAAAGTCACACAGCGCGAGCATCGTACAATAGAGTGATAGTTCACAATTTATCGAGATCCTGCGATGCACAAATTCACCATATCCAACGGAATGGAAAAAATAAAATCATAATAGAAAAATGCAGCGATTATGCACGTTGTGCTCGTAATAACGCTATTCACACCAACCGAATCGGGTCAGAAATTGGATTTTTTTTCCTCTGCTTCTTCACATGCTCAGCTCACAATGGCATCAGGGAAAAACAAAGAAGAAAAAACACCAGTGAGTAGAAATACACTTGTCTGGGCATTTTATGGGCTACACTGTAAATTGCATTTGCCGTAGTAAAATGCAAACAAAAGACAAGATTTTCAAAGGTTTAGACCGTTTGACAAATGATGTGTCTGTGTTTCTTCCTTTCGATTCAACCATACGCGCACTACGCGCTCATCATCAGCAGCAGCAGCAATCACAAAAGCATGATCATTGCAACGGTGTGCATGAAATGAAGAGGCGGCAAAGAGAAAACGTCATTATAAAACATCGTATCTGAACATTTTGAGACGTCTTTTCCATGTGTCTAAAGGAGCTAGATGCTGCGGCTTGGAACAAGCACGATAATGAAATTAATGAACACCTACAGACGTTTTCGATTTATTTTTACACACACACGCAACACACGCATAGTGCAGAAAAGTGAACCGATCGACGAGATGATGGGAAAAAAGGAAGAAATTGTGCCATGTTTGCGACGAACCTGACCACCAAATCATGCCATTCGTACAACAATAACATTGCCAACACAAAAAGCAAAAGTGAAAACTGTCAAACCTAATAAATAACAAAATGTAAAAAACGAACGAATGAGGAGTAAAGAAATTATCATTTGACTTAATGCGGTTGAAATCAAAGGTTCAGGAAAAAGAGAGAGAGAGAGAGAGAGAGAGAGAGAGAAGCCCAAGAATCATCGTCGTCGTCATCGTCGCAATTCCTTCGTTTCAAAATGAACAAAATCGTTGCAGATTTCATCATTTTTTCATATTGGTCACGCGTGGCGTTATATATCCATGTTCTCAGGACTCTTCACACCGATCGAGCACGAACAACAGAAAAACAGGTACAAAAGATTCAAAATCCCATTCCAATATCAAGTGGATGCACCATACTCACACAGGTTGGTGACAACTCAACGGCAAACGGAATGCAATGTAAGAAGGAAAATGTCATTTTCTTCTCTTATTCCATTGTTCCGTTGAAAATTGAAGTCGACAGCCAAAACGATGAAATGAGCAAAGATGAAAATGGTTTTAAGTCTACACCATCATTAGCTCCTTGCTGCATTCTCTCAAAAGATACGCATTGAAGTGACACATTCCCATTCTTGTCATTCTTCGTCTTCGATCCAATTCCATTTCTATTGATAAAAGCATTTTAACTTTAGCAAACTTCTTCGACAAAACTCACTCTCTTTTGTTATATTCGAATGCAAGCGACTTAACGGAGACATTGCCATTATTAAGGTTCTATTGTTCGTTTGGTGAGCGCACAGGCGACAACCGAATTGAATGTGCTATGCTTGTGACACAATCGTGCTACGACAGAGAAATCCCAACAGCAAATAGGATGTGTGAAATCAACGATAAGCATCTTTGGGTTGGCTACGAACAAGAACCAAGAGAATCGATTATGTTTGTTTAATGTTCGACTTTTATGTGACACAATGCATGAAATGTATAAGTTATTGAACTTCAATTCAACTAAATATCTGTTTTTTTTTTATAACAATCAACTTCCTTTTAAAATGCAATGAACTTTTTTGAATGCTAAACCTGGGCAATTTCTTTTCGAGTGTTTGCATTAAATTGGTCTCGATTGACTCTTTGAAAGGAATAATGCGCCTAGAGGTTGATAAAATAAGTACTGAACATTTTATGAACGGGGTAATCGACTTTATCGCAATATTTCTCACTTATCTGTCTCATTATTAAATATGAATTTTCATTATGTAACTGTCCCCTCGAATTTGTTTAGTTCGGCTATTATTTTCAATTAAACATCAAAAATAGGCCTGCAGCAATAAATTATCACGTTGCACTCCAAATTTGTATCAAAATAGCTCCAGATAGCGGCACAGACTCGACGAATTCCGATAAGCTTCGGGGCGATCATTTGAAAATAGTGCAATCGGAACAGAAAGCAGCTTGGAAATACTCGAGCTACCGACAATTGTTCAATTTGCCTCAAACTCGAAATCGTGATTGAAATTATAACTAGCATAATTTTTATTCGATTATGAAAGTCATATCAATAATTTCTACATTGGAAATTCTTGAATTTGTCGGTTGGTTAACGACGCTAATCTCCACCGCTATCTTTTTTGTAAGTGTTCTGATTAAAATGTATTGCAAAGTGATATTACATGAATCACGATGACCATTTGCACGATTCGAGCACTTGATATCAACATATCATCATAATATACTTTGCTTTCTTCCGTCTCATTCCTCTTTCTTCCACTCACATTAGTTCAATTGGATTGTGCAACGATTCAATGATTTGTCCGAATCGGAAAGCGGTGCCGGTGTAAATGTAATACAATGTCTCATGTGGCTAAAACCATTTGATTAACATCAAAGGCGGGATTGCCTTTTCAACTCACTACACAATTTTAATCATTGAAATGTGTTTTTAATTTTGTTACAATGTACACACACACATTCCAATGCATACAAATCGATTTTTCAGTAAAATTCGATGCGTAGAACAATCATTTTCACTGCCGTCCTCCTCCCTCAAAGCCATCGCTGTTGCAAGTGAAGCGTTTAATTTGCGATGCGTGTGTGTCTTCAAATGGAATGGCCGTATGTGCATAACGAACATTCCAAACCACCACTTTGAATGTTCTTGCTATGCGATTGTCCCTTGTTCAAATGTTTGCATTCCGAACAATATTATCCATTTAAAATAAATCAGTTGGTCCTTCAAAATACCAATCGATCCATGAATTGAAATTCATGAGGCTGGACGTTTATGCGTACGCAATGATAATGTTATCGCAAGCTGAGTAAAATGACTTTATTTGCATATATGCCATTTGATTTGAATATTGCTCGATTTGGCTGGCCGGTTCACAGCTCTTCGAATGTCGAATCGAATCGAACAGCCTGCATCCGACATATTTGAACCAACGAAATGTAATTAATAGGGGAATATTCAATTGCGTCTTTCACATTTTCCAAATTGAATTTAGATTCGATTGTCATTATTGGTCGACTTTGATTCGAACCATCCATTTTATGGGCTTCAGCAATGTTTGGTGTATTCATTTAATTATTATGAGAATGACTTTTGATTTAGTTCAACCATCGAATATGATACGCAGCAAATAATCTTTGCTATTTTCTTCAACAATTCAAATTCAGGAACAATTTTGAACAGAAAAAATGTCAAAAATCCATTTAATTGCGTCTACCGCTCGCCAATAATATTATTACTGAAACAGAATTCAATTGCATTGAATCAATTGAAACGGAATTCGTCCTGCTATTAAAGCGAGTCGTGTGTTTATTTTTAGCAAAAGACCGAATTTATCCATTAAATCGTTTGATGTGAAATTCGATATGAACAGACATCATGCCATTGCAAAAAATTGTGCTGCCAAATGATTTTAATATGGGATGATTCGAAGCGATATCACAGAAGGAGCGCGCACATCCAATTTCATACAAACATTCACTTAATGGATTATCAATTTCCATTTGCTCTTTTATGCATTCACAATAACAATGAATTTAATGTCGCGTTTCAATCAAGAGAGAGATAGAAAAATTGAAACCAGAAGAGAAAAATGAAGCTGAAAAAGCCAACAAACCGAATGGAAAAGAAGGCATTTCTCATTTTATCTCTTTTTCACGTCACACTTCAAGTATCTCTTTTTACAATGAAAACGGCAGAAAGCAGCAGTTCCGGAGCATTTTTTTAGTCAGTGAAACATTCTTCTCGCCTTTTTTCGTGTGTGTGTATGTTTAATAGACACATATAAATTGAAAACAGAGCGTGCAAGCATGTTAAAATCCAAGCATGAATAACCGTACAGAAGGCTAATGAACGTGTGTATCGCCCCATACAGTGAACATACTCAGCCAAACACTTATTACTCTTTGCTATTCACAAATTCAATTTGATGCGAGATTTTTTAACTCTATTCATTTCATTTTTATCGATTTATTTGGATGTTTTTAGCACGCGTTTTTTCATTCGCGATACATTTTTACAGAGGCATTGTTCCATTCGAAGTGACCCTGTCCCTTTTTCTCAGCGATTTTCATGTCTCTCACTCTCTCTTTCTTTCTCTCTCCCTCTTTCTCTCTGTTTTGGCTCGATGTTGCAGCTAACAATATGAGAAAATTCCATGCAATTATATCCGAAAGACAGAGCAAAATGCAGGAAAAATTGTCAATTTTTTGTTGATGAATTCAACCAAAGATATTGACATAATTCTGCGCGGCGGCCGAGCCATATTGTATCCATATGATTACTCGACATGATCCAACAAAATGAGCACACGATTTCGAAAATCGCATAATTGGCTTGGATCAAAGCATCAGTATCAGTGATGTTTGACAAAAACCAGACTCGCGCGTTCTTATTAAATCACTTGGAAAAGCAAACATATTCACTTTTTTCAAAGTCTCATGTTGATCTTTCAAATCAGCGTAACACAAAATTATGTGACTCAATGGTTACGTAACGATGTACTTTATGTCAGAATAGATTTCGTTTTTTCATAAAAAAAGAAAGAGTTTGAATGCAATATAGAGGTTGTCAGTCGAGAATGCTAGCGCACAATGGAAAATGCTGGAAATCGAATCGGGGAAAAATTAACAGAATATAATTATTCAAGCGAATCGGTTGAATGCGATTTAATATTGAATTAAAGTCGCGTGCCATATACATCTACTTATTCCGTAGTGCTTCTATGTTTCGAATTCATGGAGCGATTTGTCTTTGTGTTTATCCGCATTCGTTGGCAGTGTTCATTGCACACGTGCATCTGTAATCGCTCAACTGGCAACATTTGTTTTATTCTTGTTTTATTTTTCAGTCGAAATCGTATGATCCACACAAATTGTGATTCGACAAATAATCTAAAGATGTTCTCAATTTTGTTCGGTTCTTCATTCAAATTTTCCAATTTATTCATCATCATTTTCAAGAGCGGTTCTGATCGAACATTCAATTGTCAAGAAGACTTGTGTTGCTTTTCAAATCCTGATTTTATGTCACTGTTTTCTGTTTCATCATTTTACGACTGGCATCGAAACAGTTCGGTATTTTTAGCGTCGTGACGTTGTCGCTGTTCAATCGAACAACCGACAACCATCGATTGATTATAAATTCTCAATTTCAGATTCAATTGGATATGGTTGCGCCACATACGATCTGTAACATCTGTTTTCTACCCAACATTTTTATTGGCTCGCAATGATGCGTTGAGATCGAGGCAGCGAGTGATTCAAATACATTGTGTCGTATGTAACTATCTCTTGGCTTTCTCTCTCTCCTTCGCCAAAGATCTCATAATTTTCGGTAAAATTGAATAAAGCTGCTTTTCGTAAGTGCACATTGCAAATTGTTCTATATTGAAAATGAGTTAAAGTTTTCAACAGGAGCCAAATGTGATTGTCTCATTACGAATTCGGGTATATACCGCAAAAAAGCAGACGGCAAACATTGTGAGATTTGGCTGACGATTCGAAAGAAATAAAAAAAGATGATTTGGACAAATTGAAGTTTAAGTAAATATTTGTTCATGTGGCTATAGCCACAAAACAGCATTCGAAATCAGTCAGAGTGGAGCCAAATCTAGCGGTTCGGCATTGTCATGATTTGCAACCATTTTTATGACAGTAAAATTGTTGCAATTTTCACAGAAATCCATTGAAAGTTTGCCATTTCATTATTTCGAACCATTCGAATGAGAAAAAATTCGGAACGAAAATTGAAAATTAGGTGGAACCACAAGTAAATATGGCTTTTGTTGTTCGCAATTGCAAATTGAAATGCAAATATTTGCAAAACAATTCTTGTCAGGCCGGTAAAAATATCGGAAATTGAAAATAAAATGTGCGTGCATCTTTTGTGCACTACGACAATGTATCTTGTGGCGAATTATCTCTTGCCATTGTTCCCGGAGATTTCAATTGAAAGAACCACATCAATTTTACGGTGATTACTTACTCTTGAAAAGAGCTTGTAATGCAGAAACACGAAAATTGAAGCATTGGCGTTGATAAGTAGAATCAACGAGAGCCAAAAACACACATTGAGCTTGCAATTATCAGGCGGCCGAAATTCATATATATGCAATTTTCGAATATTTATGATATTGGCCGTCCTTCAATGAACCGTAATAAAAATTGGTTCATGCGGTTTCTTCGGTGCCATATGCAAGCAACATACCAAAAATTTCAATCGGATCAATTTTCGAGTAAATGATTTCGGCTTTTCCGCACACACTGTGTGTGGCACTGACAATTGCATGTCATTCGTTTAGTCCTTGGAAATATTTTAAGCCATCGCTATTAATTCGTATGTATATGTTATTGCTAGAATCGTTTTTGTTTCACATTAAACGACCACCGAGAATGACTTATTGCATAGATTTCCTGCTTGCTTACCGAATTCTTGGTGCGCATTTTCTGTCCTTTTCGCTTGTGCAGATGTTAAATGGACACATCTGCTACACAAATGCAAAGTATGAGCAAAACATCGAAAAAATCTAGAACACTCATTTCGAAAGATGATGGAAACTTTAGCAGATTGAAGGTTATAACGGTTTTATTTTCGCTCTCTTGAAAAACACATATTTAATGCGCACAATTTGTGAGCAACAACTTTAAATCCGGAAAAATTCCGTGCTTTGGGAGGAAAAGCGTAGCGAACATGATCGTCTTAAATGCGCTATCACTTGACTCGCGCTCAAGTAATAAATCGATCTCATTTGTGAAGTGATGTCCGCTCAAGCTGAGATTAAATCGTTGCTCAAACCGTTTGAATGCTTACATAAACGACGTCGATTAGCGCCACCGGATTGCATCATATTAGTCGAGCTTAATTCCTGTGTCTCAATCTCTCGTTATTCATTCAAATGAGCGATTCCACCATTCACGTTGCAAATTGAGATTTTCAAGATGGGAAAAAAACGAATGTCGAATAGAAAAGTTTGTGTCAGATTGGTAATAAGGTGCAATCAAATGGCTTTTCAAGCGAAATTAGCCATTCAAGGAAACTAATAAGAGTGCCGCACGATTATTTCAAGCAAAATATGAAACGAAATAAATTGCGATGAGGTTAATTTAACTGCCGTTATATATTTTAATCGAAAAAAGCACGTTACATATCGTTCGGACAATCACCATTAACTAAAATATCCAATTTTTGTGTTACTTTTTGATCAATTTTGCATAACATTTGGCACTGGCTTTAATAAAACTGTATATACAAACAAGTCGTGATTATTATTATATAGTTTTGTTGTGCTATAAGAAATTGGGCAACCGCAATTTTTGATAGACACGCTGCAAATGAGGTTCATTAATTGGTCACAAGTCATACACACCTCAATCTCACGATACACCATCGTACTATATTTTTATTTTACCCGAAAAAAAACACGCAAAAATGAAATCATACAAATATCAATTTCAACAAGAGCCTCATTTGGTTTAAATCCAGGAACCTCATTTCATTAATTAAAACAAAAAAAAAAAAAAAAAAAAAATCGGAACTTCCCTCATCGCCACACGGATGGAATTTGTTTTGCATATTTTTATCCATGTGTCATAATTATACCCTTGTAAAATTATACTTTAATTAAAAATAGAAGAAAAAACGAGCGCGAGCAAAAATAGGAGAAGACGACCAAGCACGTTTCCATCCGCACAATAAATCTATGCAGTGCAAATGTTTTCAAGAAATTCCATTCATTTCACTAGTTAATGTTTGGGTTTCGCTGTTTATTGCCGAGCAGAGAAGCACACATAAATGAATCAGGAAACATTCGGACAATTCTCGATATAGAAAAGAAACCATCTAAAAGGCAGAATAGAATAATGAAATAAAATAAAATTTTGATTCATACTGAATGAATTCATTAAGATTGTATTTGTATATATTGTCTCGAGTGCTACCAGTGGCGAACGAGAGCGAACGGCAAATTAAAATGCGTCAAACAGCCAGTCACTTGCAGCAGAGTGAAAACACACTTTATTCCACACCCATCGCTGACTGAACAGCATCCTAGTAATTAATCCCAGGACCAAAATGAAATAATATAAAATGTATTCCATATAGAAAGTATCAATGTAGAGAAAAAATGGAACTCATGAAATGTAGTCGACTCTCGAGAAAATCTCGTGCACATTCGAAATTCGCGAGCAGGGAGATTGAATTTTGTGGACGCTGGCGAATTTTTCATGCTGCACATTTGAATACAGTGAAATGCGGATGTGTCGATATCGAAAGAATAAAATAGTTGAGTGAATATCACCGTGCCATTTATCCGAAGTCTACTGTTTTCGCTCATGTTCACTCTTGCAGACGCAGTTTTGTACCTTCATCACACAGGTCAGAGACATGATTCAAATGTGGTTCAAGTCACAGAGTTCAAAATGGTGAAATGGACGCAGCAAAAAATGTTTTTATTATTATTTGTGCATTATATCATTTGCGGTGGATATATAAAAGCCTGATTTGTTTTTGTCCATTTTCCTTTTTTTGCGCGTTTTCCCCCGCGCACATCAAAAGTTTATAATTAATGACGGTGTTTTGCTCTGTACGGTGGCCAGACCACTGAGAGTTTGAGTTCGATTGAAAATAAACAAATCCAGAATAAAGAGAAGAGAGAGAAAAAAACATTTCAAACTCATAAAAATTCAGTCAACAATTTAAAAATAAGCCACTTGAAATTTCCTTCATTTTGCATCACGTTGATATTAAACCGGTCAAGGAAGGTGGAGCTCTCGCTTTTCCTGACTTGGTTTCAGTAAGTCGAACTAAACGATAAATAAAAAACGAAATCCTATTCGCCCGAAGCAAATGGCGGAAGTAGAAATCATAAAAACGGATTCGATTCAAATTGCACTAATTATATGTGAATATAAAAAACCCACAACTTCGCAATTTAGTCAGCTGAAATAATGAGTGGCCGGCACAAGTGCAATCCAATTAGAAAAATCGAACTTTCCCGTTAAGTTAGTTCTTCCTCGAACGCACTCTTATCGTAAACTTGATCGATTGAGCTGGTTTTTCTGCATTGAAATTTGCCCCATTGAACCGCTCTCAATGCGAAGGAAAAGTTTGGCGGCGCATACACTGGAAACTTAAGCCTATTCAATGTCGAAACTTAGAGCTCCCAATGTATGAAGCAAACTCAAATTCCCGGCTAATGACAATTTCCTGTTCTAAAACGTGAACATTCATTCGAATCCGTGTGTAAATAGTGTTGAATTCGTTAATCAAATACGTCAAAGCGGTCGATTCAGGTAGCTACTGGGCAATTAGTGTTTATCTTGTCGTTGTTTTCGGTGTTTTTCTTTTAAGATAGCGATAATAAAAACGACATTAAATTTTGGGACGCGCGCACACGTACGACACTCTCGAACGGTCAGATACGATGAATGATTTCTCGATAAAAGCAAACGCACGAGTGCATGTACCACACCTTCGCACCGAATAGATAAGACACCGGCACCCGAAATGCATTCTTCAATGTTTTGACCCTTTTGAATTCGCCGAAAACGTTGAAAATGAGTTGCGGCAACAGAATCCAAAATGTGTTAATTGCTTTGATAAATTCCTGTCCAATCACATCGGATGCGCATCTCTCTTTGTGTGTGTGAACTGCATTTAGGAAGATCACGTCACATGCGTCGACATTATCAATGTTTGTCAAAGGTAGTCAGTGCAAGACCACCGTGACGATGCGACACAACAGCGCTTTCAATTGGACATTGTATCTCAGAAGGTGTTAATTGATTGTTCGGCGGGGCTCAATCGCGGGCATTTGACTATTATTGTTTTAAATTATTATCATCACCCAAAATAACTGACGGAAATTGAAATCATTCATGTCTTTCCGACACGACAATGCGCTTCCCTCTTACGTTGCATTGTTCAGATGAAAGAGATTCTAGTTCACAAAACCAAACAACATATTCACAGATAAAAACAATGATTCTTGTTTGCGGCGGCCGCTTTTGTGTGCACAAACAAGAAAAAACAACATCGAAAGAAACAAAACTCAGAACTGTGAGAACAATGGCGATCGATCACTTCGAAAAATGGTAGTAGCCAAAGTTTTGTTTGCGAAACGACAACAAACCCGAAGAATGCAATACCAACAATAAAAAACATTTTTTCCCTTCAGAGAGATATCGAAAATGGTCAGTGAAAAAAGACGTCACAACCAAAAAGTAAATAAATAAATACGTGCGGAAAATGGAAATTTTGGATATGTCTTTTTTCTTCATTGGTCGAAACTGTTCTTTATTTTATGATCGTAGCTCATTACATAATTTTGCATACGGAACCGTTGGCCAACTCTTTTTGTCGTTCTTTATCCAGCATAATTTGTGTTGTTGTTTTTTGCCATTTAAATTGGAACTTTAAAAAGGAATCCAGTGCATCCGATCAACCCCGAGCACGGGTATCATACAATTTATTTTGTTGCCGTTAAAAATGTTAAATCAACCTGGTCGCAAACTGAGTGCGACGCGGCACAAGACAAATGCTTAGTTCCATTACGTTCGCAATGGATAATTTGCACACACAACGACCATCCAATGGAATTGGTGACGAAGAAACCACGTATTGCGCGCGTTGAAAAAGAAATTGTACGGCAGAAAAAAGAAACACACCATGGCTTGAGTTTCACATGTGCTCGAATCATTTATGCATAAACGGTGTAGAAGAGCGAATCTTTTGTTGTGTGGCACACGGTTTGCTCACTGATCATCGAATCGAACAGAAATCACTTTCTGAGATCCTCATATCCATGTTCAATTACAATATTTATCATGAAATTATTAACATAGTAAATGAGTAAACGTACGCGCCAAGCCGATGGGTTCGTGTAAAAATGTGTTTGATGTGATCTAGCGTTCGTTAATCGGTATACGCTCTTAATCACTGTAATCACCTTGCACATGCGTTGCATTGGTCAAGCAAATAGAAATGAAGAAGATGCGCGCATCTGTAACATCGGTTTTTCATGCCATCGCTCGATACTTGGCTGTTGTGCGGCGTGTTCATGACCATGCTTCAATTGATATACAACACTAACCGTACATATTTTTAAATTAATGATTCCATAGATTCCTTCGAATGGAATCACTCTCTGTATGCCCAAGACATGCATGGCACGCACCACACACACCACATCACACCACACCGCAAATCAAATGCGAATATTCTTCTTCCACCAGCTCTTCAACTGCACTGTATCAAATTCTTATGATTAAATCAATTTAAAAGACGCTTCAAAGTATTTTCGATCATCTTTTCTTTTATTTTTTCACATTTTCAATTTTTTTTTCTTTTTTTTCAATCAAAAATGCATTTTTCTTCGATCATTTCAATCGGTTCGATGGCCTTCTGAATCGTCACAATCGATGATTTATGTGCCTTATCCAAATAGCCGTTAAGGTGAGATTTGTCTATTCTACTAGAGGCGAACTGTCATTTTTTCGCTCGTAATGATGCATTTGTCATCGCAAATACGATGCCCAACCAAAATGCACATTGGCAGCTCAAAACCTGCAATTATTTTGTCAACAATTTGTGGTTTTGTTTGACGATGAGTTCGCAAATTGAATTCAAATTTGGTCATTTTAGATGTCAATGAGTCAATCATAAAGTACATTTTGTTCCTCCTTTCAAATTGAAGGATATTTTTTTCGTATTGAAAATGGCTTGTGGCACAGCACAAACACTTATCGATAATGATGTTTAATGGTTTCTTTTTTGTGAGCCAAACCAGTTGGATGATAGCGTTCGAGTGAATAACAAAAAGTGCAATGTGACTATGATTGGGCTGTTCATTGAAAACCACATCAAAGCTGTTGCGAGATTCTATTGATTGAAGCAATATTATTGCTGTGAAAATAAGATGAAGCGAACGGGCGCGCGCACCCAATGAAACAAAAGAACCAGAAAATGAACGATAAATCTATCGATCGGCTATGATGATGGTGTGGTTTTGTTGTTGTTTTTGCTTTTGGTCACGTTGCACATATTGTGTGCGCATCACCATTGGTCAAACATCAAAAGAACACAAGACTTACGCACCAAATGACGAACGGTTTCGATAATTCGATTGGGATTTTTCTCTCGTTTTTTTGTCTGCTTGTTCATGTTTCGATTAGCAACATGGTGACCATCATGTGGTCATTACAATGAAAAATTAAGTTCCGATAAACTGCAATCAATGATCAGCGCATGCAATATATTCCGCATCGTTTCTTGCTTTCTCTCCTTTTCTCTGTTCGTCTTTCGTTTGTACAGGTATTAGAGAGATCATGCGTGCGGTTTGATATGGTACATCAACACTAGTACTTCAATTTTCAACTTAGTCATACTTTAAAATGGAAAATGTACAGTTTGAATTCCATGCGCATTTGCCACAACATTCAATCAACCATCTGGCTAGTTTTCAACGATACACCTATTGCTGAAATGGATGTAATGAACTCAAAATGATATTAAAAATTTTGCCAGCCACAAATCTCATACGATTCTCATATATTGATAAAACGAAATCACGCAGGGCAAACGAAATCACGCAGGGCAAACGAGCGACTTCTGAGGGCTGATCAAAGGGAGCAAATCGAA
Source organism: Obolodiplosis robiniae (assembly GCA_028476595.1). Lineage (NCBI taxonomy): Eukaryota > Metazoa > Arthropoda > Insecta > Diptera > Cecidomyiidae > Obolodiplosis > Obolodiplosis robiniae. The sequence goes on along the minus strand of CM052015.1, from coordinate 8,500,256 downwards.
CGAGATGGAACACGTAATCGCTTTAGTTTTCCAATCGAATGACCATGAAGTGAACGCGGTATATTTTCTTGTTCGGCATGATAGTAATTTGCTTCATTTATCAAATTTGCAATTATTGCAAACCGATCGATTGTTTCCAGTGCGTTTAATTCCAACCACTTTCACATGCATCGAAGTAAATCGCATTACCTGACAATTAAATGTCATTTCAATTTTGGCTCAATCACTTTTCACAAATTTATCATCATTATTTTGATTGTAATTCGCTATAATTGACTTGGTTGAATATTAATTAGCGAAAAGTAGCATTAAATTTACAAAATTCACCCCCTTTTTCAAAGGCAATGTTGTCAAACCAGACGACATGAATCGCTTCCATGTTCCGCCATTCACCATCACATACGCACATCATCGCCGCTATCTCTCGGTTCGTATATAAAAGGTGAAACCGTTTGTGTTTATTTGTAAATAATAACTAGCGCTAGACTATATTAGATATAGAATAAATCCCTGTCGCAAAACTACATTGGATGCCTCCGAAATCCAGCCGACTAATGCCATAGCTAATACATAATCTAAAACCAACAAATTCTATAATGAAAAAAACGACTCGCATGTGAATGGATTATGCCCTCTGCTTTATTTATTTTTCAAACAATGTGTTTGTGTGTGTATGAAATTTTAAAATATGAGCACTTATATTTTCATTCATCATATTTAATTTGATGTGTTCCGTTGGCAAACGAGTCATGAACACGACGGCACGATGCAAAGCAAAACAGTCGAAATTATAACCAGCTATGTGTCGTAGATTCGCTCAAATATTATATCAAATATGCACCAGGGTTACTGCATAGTTACTAATGATTAACATGGCTGGCTGTTGTTGTTGCTGCTGCTGCTGCCTTTGGTAGTGGCTCGAACATTTTCGTCGTCGTCATCATTCCCATTGACAATATATACAATGTTCGTCGTTCAAACCCTTTCTACGTCGTATAATATTACCATTTTCCATCCTGTTTGGCTGCTGCTGCTTCATAGAATCTTTGCCTCGTAATTCGCTATTGTGTCGTCATATAAACAGTGTGTGTATTTGTGTGTCGCCACTCCCCAGAGATTTATGAAAATTTTAATTTTCAATATTGAACAATACATAAATGCACTCACACTCCGGCCTGTGTTTCCAACGTTACGGACGACAGGCAAAAAGCGGGACCTACAAGATGATAGAACAAACATTAAAATATGCTCTAATGAACATTTTAGACAGAAAAAAAGGCAGCATTTTCACTAATTTGCATCGGTTTTTGCAGACAAAAATGAGACGTTCACGATTCAGTTTGCTTGAGAAACAGTTGCAGGCGATTTGATTATTTATTTCGGCGATTGTCAGCTTTTTATAACTATTCGTCGATTTGGGTTTAAATTTATCTCTCTTTTTCTCGCCTTCTATCTTTTTGCTTCTCTTTCTGCCTTTTTTCGTTTCTGCAACAAATTAACAACATGAAAATTTGGCCAGGCCAGGAGTTTTAACCTGAAATTTCATATGTCATTTCACTCAAAATCTCGTCTCTTTAGTACCGATCTCTCTCTCTCTCTCTCTCTCTCTCTCTCTCTTCAAAAATTATTCCGTTTCCAGTTTGTTTTCAGCGGAATAATGGGTAATTTAGCGTCAAAAAATCATATCCTGCATATTTTCCGCCGTCAAACTAACGGTACATTACATGTTCAACGCCATAATTAATCTTGTTATTTCTCGATGCATAAATGACGATGTATGTAATTACGGAGCTTGCCGAACAAAGCGAGCTGAAAGAATGAATCCAAATAAAGGTTCTGAATGTGAAATATGCAAATATTTTCAGAAATTTCGAACGGGAGCAAGCGAATAAAAACGCGCTGTTGCCGTATTCGTTGCGTTAGCGGAAAAGATGCAAAGGAAACAGAGAATTATGAGTTTGGAATATTCGCCAAGTCTCAATTCATGAAATTCGGTTCAACTACTCGCCATTCCACTGGTGCGGCGCGCTCAACTCTCTTATTTAAACAAACCAAATTTCATATGTGTAAATAATAATTCAAGCGACTGGCTTATAAACGTTGCCTTATAATAATTGAATGTCAATAAATGTTTAAAAAAAGGAAGAAGGTTTTTTCACTCTGTCAATGGCATTATTCAAATTTGTATTTTGAAGTGAAACTGAGTTGAAAATGGGATTGAACGTGCAATTGAATGAAATGGTATATGCTTTGGGATATGGGAAAAAATTCACCCGATGGCATTTTTTTAAAACTGTTGGAATGAATTGGAAGGTTCTGAATTTGATTTTCGAAGTTAAAAAGCTGGTTATTTCAATAGATGTCCCCATTTTTTGCACAAAATGCATCTAAATGACGTCTTTCACTTTATCGAGGATTTAAATAAAAATATTCTCGAATAATGTTGAGTCAATCGATTACTGTCATTCTACAAAATTTCCTTCATCGATATCAGGAGGTAATAGAACCGTCAAGGTCACAATCTACTCTCTTTCTCTAAATGAGCATTTAATACTTGAAGTTTTTTTTTTAATTTTCAGAGTTCAGAACACCCATGAATCTTGGAATCATGATGATCGTCACTTATCGTAATTATCATTAAAAAATGACGAAAATGTTGCATTAAATCTGATTGCGGACTACAAAGTCACACACAATCTCATGAGAGAATCCTCCGTACCACACGCGTTCATGTTTGGTTTCTCGATGACCTGCAATTAATTGAAATGTTTATTTTGTGATCTGTAAATAGTCAAAAACATATCAAACCTCGGACGCCGTGCGCCGAGCGCATGAGACACAATCTTCTGATGCTCATGAAATTATTAATGTAACTATCATTTACGATGAAGTCTAAAATTAAAATGCAATTATAATGGAATTACATTGAAAATAAAATGAATTCCTTTTGAACTTTTGAGTGTTGTAAAATGGATACGCTGCAATCAGCGTTGATGCTCGATTTAAATACTTAATAATTTTGAAACGTTGTATGGCGAAATAATCAAACGAAAGAGAATATTAAGACATCATCGTTTGTCATAAGAAGAGTCGGGGGAAATTCTGTGAAAAATGACACAAGTTGCAGTGACCGAACAAGTATTGAGCAAACATTTTCGATGGGCTTGGGACTTTTTTTATCGAGAAAAATGACTTGATGAATGTCGTTGAATTGCTTCGCATAAAGTGCAACACCGAAGAGCATTAGTGTAAAATAAATAAAATTCTCATCTCAAGAGGTCTTGTATCTCACATAGATTTATTTGATGTTTCACTTGAGCCATTCCGATCATATTTATTCGAATTACTTGGCGAAAAGTGCGGTGAAGCGCCTAGCATCTTCAAGTATTAGGCAATTACTGTCGCCGAACAATCGACACATTGCATTTAGAAGGTATAATTTATGTGGAAGAACCTTCATCATCCATCAGGGCCCATCTATTGCACAATCAAAACTAGAATATATTTTGAGTTGTCATAAGAGCAAAAAAAAAAAATAATAATCAAAAGAAGCACATGATATCCTTCGAGAAAACAATCGTGTCATGTTGAATCAAACTTGTGCAGCTCACTAAAATCCAGCCATTTCCAAGAAATAAATGATCCAAATCGATGCAATTGTGAAAATGACAATGGGAAATCGACAGCAAATATCGACCGAATCAAACAGAACTCGAAAAATTGCAGTCGTCAATAGATAATGACAAGCAAAATGACAATAGACATGAATACGGGCTTGAGATGCGTCGCCTTTGTTCCATATGACGAATTATTATTTGAATCGCTTGCAGTTGTTGTTCTGCTCATTGTTGGTTTCTCATTTCGCTTTGAAATCCTTCATTCACTCGAGTGCCGATTACGAGTGAAATGAGAACGTTTTTCGAGTCCGAAGAGAGAGAGAGAGAGAGAGAGAGAGAGAGAGAGAGAGAGAGAGGGAAAAAGAGGGAGAGAATGAGCAAAGCTTATAATATGGCGCCAACTGTCTTTTTTGTCGACAATTTTTCATAATTTCATATTTTTGTTATTTTTTCTCTATCTTTTTTTTTACATTTTTCTTGCTCTTTGATGCGAGTAACAAAGGGATGCTTTAATCTTGTTTTACTCTTCGTCTATGCATTTTGGGCTGAGCGTAGAAATCCTCCAAAAGTAAACATCTCAACGAATCAAATAGCACACAATAAGAATCTTAAGCATTACATTGCCGGGCAAAGAAAATCCATCTCTTCTGCCAATTTCAAAATATGTGTTTAATAACATTATGGGCAAATGCCATATTTTGCATTGAAAATGATAACAATGACAAAAGGATTGCAACAATAATATTATGTTTTTTTTTCTTAGTTGCCCAAAAAGGATCAAATACAAACGAACGAAAGCGATACTTAAATGCACTTTTTGTATTGCTTAATAGCCTTTATTAGAATTTGTTTATTGTTTGCACATGTTTCTGAAGCACAACGTACATTGTTCAAGTTTTTGTTTGAAATGCTACAGTTTAGTGAAAAAAATATGATCACAAGTCGCCATTGTCGTATCTGATTTGGGTAATTTCTCTGCTGAACATTTCATATGCTCTCGATGTTGGGTGGTGATCAAACATATGGTTTTATTGCCCAATTGTGAAAGTATCAATCCCAAATCTGTTCCAATTTTGAGTTCAACCTTGAAGAAATGTTGTTACTTTTCAAAATATCCGAATTTCGTATCTTAAAAATCTTTCTTTCGAATCACAAACAAGATTTTTTATAGATTTAAGCATCTTTTGTTGCATTTGGATTGTTGGATGCTAAATTCATGTGTGACTTCATTGAAATTTCAAGGGCATACAAAGGGACTGAGTGAGGGAGACCTACATATATTGACTGAACTCGTCATTAAATCGATTATAAAACCACTTTTGATCCAAAAATTAGACCACCGCTTTGATAATTTTGATTTATTTGTGATAAAATCTGGGTGAAAGTCTTTTCCGCTCTCTTTCTCCTGTTCCTTATCATAAATTTATATCGTTTATTTACAACTTCCGTGTGTCGGTTTGTTGTCGATTCGAAACAAAACCTCTGAACTTGTAACAAAAAGCATTGACCAATTCTTTCAAATGTTCGCCGACAGCTTCTACGCACAATCTCAAAATGGTTAAAAACAAAACACAGCAGTTGAAACAATGTCGAACGATAGAATGGAGCAAATGAAAAACAATATGATTAATTATGGAGAAAAAACACCTGAAATAAATGATACTCGTTTCCCATTTTGTCGAGATCCTTTGAAAACGAGAGAGGTCATGATAAACGACGCTTACTCAATTTTCTATGTTGCGATTGGCCGCATAATGCTCCTGCTGTGACGATGATTAGTATGGCCAATTTTATCATTGTCCACTTTCGTTTCATGTTTCACCGAAATTCCTTCGGTGATTTTTCATCTTTCACCATTTTAATCGGCCGGTGTACAATCATATCCTTCGATTGGTTATCTTTCGAAATTAATGAAAAAAAAGAGAAACGTATCGAGAGTCCTTTATAATGCACACTTGTAGCTATTCAATTTTTCAAATTTGAATCATTTTTCAGAAAATTTTGAATTACTCTCGATTGACAGGTTCGTTCTTTTCATTTTTAACGGCATCTATTGCAAAGTCATCAAGAAAATCGGTGTAACGGTATTCGGAGCCATCCAAAAAGAAATTGTAGCCGAAATTTCTGTAAATGAAAAAAAGATTTCATTAAAGGAAACGCTGTTGTTTTGGAAGAAATGCGAAGACTTAAGAAAATATGCTGTCGAGACTATTTTCGAAGCCGCAACCTATAAATGAATTGCATTTTCTGTAAACGAAATATCAGTTCAAATTTAAATTGAAATCAAATCCCAAACCTAAATTGAAGTCAAAGCCACAAGTCTAAGCCGAAGCGAAACTCACACGAAACGCATAAGCCAAAGTCCAAACTGTTTGATTTCTGAAAGTCGATGAAATGCGGAAAAATAATTCGAAACATGGTTCAAAGTAACGATTTATTCCAAAAGCGAGTGAAAAATAAGCTGAGAAGTACGAGTACAACTCGGTGTTTTGGTTGTAAATGGCCACTTGATGGGGCAAATAAACAAAGATCGACAGATTACTATCGAAAGAGCAAATGAGCGGGTTTAGCGTGTGACACACAGGCGTTGCCAACAAATTTCAATATTTCTATTGCAGCTGCAGCTAGCGCAATCGAAATATTTGCTCACATCGGTGTGGTAAAATAAACAACTATGAGAATGCATTTCGTCGAGAAAATTTTCACAGAAATGGCAATGACTTGCAGATAATTTGAATCTTCCAAAGAATCATTTGGCTAAATGTTTGCCTGGATGAACGACGGCTCGCGCGCACCATTGTTATTATTAATGTTCAGGCTATCGGACTCGTTGAAAGATTGACAATTGTCGAATGTAATGCAACACAACGAAATGTGCTTTGTTGATTCAGTGCATACAACATGACACTGTGAGTGGGTGCAGCGACGCAAATGAATTTTTAATGTAATCACAAACAATCGAAAAATGTTGACTTTTCCTATTTCTGGTTTCGTTGAAACGATTCGAAGGATAATACATCGGCAAAACAACGGTGAAGTGCGTTAATCCCATTTTCATCACAGACACAAAATACGTCGAGTATTTGCATAGAGTTTGTTCATTTTGTGGGATCTTTAATGGAGAACTTCAAGATTCTTAGGATAATGGAAAATTTGAGACTTTCATCACACTTCAACCGACTTTTTTCCTTCGCTCCAAAACGATGCGTCGAGAAAGCTAGAAACACTCTTTTTAATGTTAAATGCGTGGCCGAAGCGCAATATCGATTGAACCAGGGCTTCGCAAACCAATTATCACTTGTCTTTATCTCTCTCCTTTTCTCTCTCTCTCTCTCTCTCTCTCTCTCTCTCTCTCTCTCTCTCTCTCTCTCTCTCTCTCTCTCTCTCTCTCTCTCTCTCTCTCTCTCTCTGGATGAATCCTAAACGAACAAACAAAAAGCAAACAAACGGCATTGATTAATTTCAAGCATTTATCATATCGACGCGGCTGTTGGCTGGCTGGTGAATGCCATTTTGCATGTAATTTATCTGGACAAGAGCAATGCCAATAAATTGTGTGGTTACGAGAAAAAAATTATGTGCACTTGGCGAATAGAGACAGAGAGCGACAGAGAGAAAAAACGCATGACTGCGATTCCGCCAATACACACTGTATTGAATAATATTTGTTCAAATCATAAGGACGTCTATAATAATTACGGGCTCGATTCTGCTGTTTTTTTTTGCCTCATCAACGATCGTTCGAGAATAAAACAATAGCCACAATCTATAAACAAAGAACCGAAGCGACCAGAGAGCAAATATTGATTGGTTGCTTTGGTCGAATCATTTATTTGTAACAATTCATCTTGTTATATTGCGACCATTTAGCATGTGTTTGCCTATGCGGTCGGGCAAAAAAAAGCGACAACAATGAAGCGAAGCAACCACTTAAACCAACGATCGGCGAAAAATAACGTGCAATGGTACTTGTGACGAGTAAACGTCGCTCTTCAAACCAACGAACTGGAAAAAAGTGCAAAATTATCAGTAAAGACAAAGACAATTATTCATTGCATCGCGGTTTGGCCATTTAACAATCACAAATCTCGTCTCTATGTTCCTATTATTTTGTATTTAATGCTTTTCGATCATATTCGTAGTTCGTGCGCCATTAATTAGTGAATTTCAGCTTGTTTGGCTTGGTGTTTTTGTCCGTGGCAATCGCTTTTCTTGGATGAGTGAAATGTCTGACTTTGCGAATGCGCATGGGAATGCATTTCGCGTTGGCAGGTCGCTGCTGCTCTGCTTTTATTTCTTAGCACACAGAGAGATTTCGTGATGAAATGGTTCTAGCTGATTATATTACTACTTACTCTTCCGAATGCGTCTATCTAATGTTGCTCGATTTGAGTTTTAGTGAAAAATTGAAAAACGATTTCATGACATGAGCGAACGATTCACGTGCATTCGCTGCGCAATTTCAACACTTGTTGTTATTGGTCGAATCAAATGGATTAATGATTTCGAGATGGATCAAACGTATTAAATGTTGCGTGTTACATATTTATCGCAATGTTAAGGCTTGCTAATTAAAAATGTGTGGCTTGCTATGCCATGCAAAAATAGTAATAACGCGAACGGGCATCATCAGCAGCAGTGACTTGTATTGCTCTTTATGAAATGAATTTGAAAGTTTGGCACGACTCCACATATGAACGTCCGCACCGAACGGAAAAAGTAGCGGCAGAATAATTCTCGATAATTTGGTGTTGTTGAAAGCATGATTTGCTGACGTATCTTTTAATTAAAATCTGGTGCAACTTGTGAGTAAAGTATGATGGTTCCACTTCAATGTTAGATTTTGGAAAGAAGTTGAAAACCCTTCTATTTCTGAAATCAATGTTGTGAGCGCATGAAAGTCCATTTCAAAGTGATAATCATGAAAATCATCTCAAAATTTAATTAAGCCGAAGGAAAGTTGATAATCGAGAGCATTCGTTTGTGGTCAGCCAATCGTTTAGCTGGAATGCACGTCACGATTGTTCGCCCATGATGTTCACTTAGTCAAATTACAGTAATTTTCTCAAAAGACAAAACGCATGTTCAAAATGTCAGTCCTCCCAAAAAAAACACGACGCATTGACAAGTAATTTTGTGTATACAATTACTCGGCTTCGATACAAAAGCCGAATCTATTGTGCAGAGAATTAGAAAGAGAGAATGTGTCACGCAAATGCCTAGCCGAGCCCCGAAACCAATTCAAATTGTGACAAAATACATTTCACATGCAACGAACTGAATGACAACACACACTTCAACATTGTCAAATCGGCTTGAATACAAAAATCGGAAAAAATATCAAACAAAACCTCCGAAAAATGTATACGGCTTTTTCGATTGTACATAATTTGAAACCACACACACATAAACTCACATTCTGATTATTGTCTATTGCAAAGGGAGACGAAGAAAAAGGCGAAAAAATTGGTTGTTTTGAAATGAAAATTGGAAATAAAATACTTTGGATTGACTCTTTTTCAAAGTGCCTAATGTCTTTTTAACTTTGAACAAAAAGGCGGCTAGAGAAAAAAAAACACACAAATAGATTCGAAAATTATGGTATTTTTGCTGTCACTTTGAATGGAATACACTATGGCATTGTGGCGTAAACGATACATATACACGGCATATTGTGTGCGCGCACAATCACCGTCAATCACATAGATTAAACATTTGTCAGGTAAATACTAATTTTGCCATATAACACACATAAAAAATGCAATCGATCGTCTGTTCGACAGCGTTTTAATGGGATGTTCTCAACGATCGCACATGATACGTCAACAAAAATCACCCATCGTAACAAATCAACCGTTCAGTCCACAAAAACGGCGGTTCAAGGCTGCGCAAGTCAACGCAAACAAATAACATCAAATCCGTAATTAATTTATGACCGTTCAATGCAATATAATGTGCACCAAATCGAATTTGGCTGCGGCCGCGCACAATGACCGAAATTATATTGCGTGTGACGTTTTAATAAAAAAAAAATTATGTGCAACTAACGGATATTCATATGAGCGTGAAGATTGACAGTAGATTAGTCAGTAAACATGAAATCGAAACATCGTTCATGGGAAAAAAATATGTGTGACTCTTGAAATTGACGAAGCAGTAAATATTCGATTTGGTTTTCTATGGTTGCGGCTGTCATTTGTGACCATTATATTCCGTGCTAATTATGTGGGTGGCATCGAAACCAATGATCGGTCTATTAATCGAATGTCATTAGTTGATTTCGAGTATATTTGCCAGGAGGTTGAAAAAACCCAACCAATACGATTTGAACGCGGTCTCCGCGCTCTCAATTCAGATGAGGCAAAGAGAATGAGACGAACGAAGTGTAACTGTTTGGTGCGTGTCAGCTTAAAGATCATGTTTGCCGCAGACGTTGTAATGCAAATTATCGTTCATAATTCTGCGCGGCGTATGAATCACGTGCGCCAGAGTAGATGATCGGACGAATGTAATGTTTGTCGTCCGTATTCATTGCATTTGCACATACGAATATCGCAAGTCTGTAATTTTGAGCAAATTGCCGTGACAGAAATGCATATAGCCGAAAGGTGTTGAATATCCAACTGACAAAATGTAGCGAACAAAAAAGAGAATACTTCCAGCTCGATACATGCGCAATAATGCAAAAGGCATGTAAATGACGGCCAATCTCTGTGACATCGCCGTACGACAGGAAAATCGTGCCAAAGGTATGGCCCTTTTCTTTTTTCCCTCGTTGCACTGTAATTTTGTTGCATTCAAAAAAAGTATCTGGCGAAACGTTAATCTTGACTCGTTGATATACTTATTCGAATCGCGATTGAGTCGCTTGACAGTTCCTTCTTTAACTCTTTTCCGACTCCGCCGGACGGTTTTATGGAAAATTATATGTCAAAAGACAATGCATCCACCTGCGCATATACCGAAAGAGTGATTCTTCCCAGCGAAACGAAACGAAAGAAATTATTCACAAGCAAAACCACAGCAAAAAACATTTAATTTCAAGAGACGTGTAAATGGATTTGAGCAAAATCTTGGGCATCGGAATTCTTTTTAATAGTACCTTCATATTCTCGACAATCATCTAATTGGCTGTTAATGATGGCATACGCTCTGTTCGACAAATCGCACACGATCGCATGTCGCGTTTGGCTCTCGCAATGGATCGATTGAATTCTTGTTCGATAATAGGCATTCAATTATTACATCGGGGCCGATTAAAAATTGCTAATCGTGAAACGTGCCAGAAGATTAGATAATCAACATAATTAATGACGTACAATGCAATTGCAATCAATTTATGCATGAGTCATCGAGAGCTGGGAAGGCCTCTGCTGTTCTCTCTTCGTCAAAAGAGTCTATTTATTCAAAGATTGTAGAGTCTCTTGCTGTAAAAATTCCATTTCTGCGTCGTCTGTAATCATTGTTGCGGTCAACAGTTGCTGTGCGGAAAATAAAGGAAATAGAGTATGACAAGTCCATAATGACACCAAATATCAGTTAATGTGATCTCGAAGAATATCCAAAGAGCTTATTCTGGATGCGACAAGTGGATCGTTGTGTGAAAGTCACCGCGCTATATGCACCAAAACAATGGCCAATAAAAAGACTCAACATTGAACATCTTTTAACGGGATTTTCAGCATTTTTCTCATATTCAAATGCGGTTTACTGTCAAATTTTCATAATAAATAACTTTATTACGGATTGTCATTTTGGGTTAATGAATAGTCGCGGGGGGACAATCTGAACGTTGAGAATATGCAACCGATTGTGCGCCGCACTCATGCGTTAGTGAATTTGAATAAATAGCCATCGTTGACGACTACATTGTCTTTTGTCTTGTGAGTGTGTGTCGCACACTTGCCCATTGTGGCAAGAAATGAGAAGAACCTTAAATTACCTCTCCATTCCGCCGCGCCAGTGTCTAATTAAAAATTCAAAAATTCGATAAAAGAGAAAAGACGGGCCAACAAACAATAAAAACGAAGCGGAGCAGTGACTCTAATGAATTCATAAATTCATCCTATAAAATGTCACACGGTCTATAATTTTGTCGTGTTTTTTTGTTGTTGCCGTTCTTTCTTCATCGAGCTGACACGACAATTGTTGTGAGACGATTTAAATTTAAAATCTAGACAAAAATTAAGACGGTTTTTGCTTGTTGGATTTCCGATCTCGTGTCGCTTTCACATTCTCTGCCGAAGTGTCCAGCCAACACAATATCTTTCTCTCTCTCTCTCTCCGATCGACATGATTATTATTCTACAGCAAAGTTTATGAAGCGATTCTGTTATCTACTCTATAATTCCTGGGCCGCTCGATTTTTTCTTCTTCTATCAAATATTCAAATCGGAAAGAAATCATCATGGAAATGTTGTGTTGGACCGTGTGTTGTTTTATGCGTGTGCACATTATTCTGCGATAGAAAAGTCGGTGAGCAGAAAGAAAGAGAGACTTCGGAACTAAACAGGCTCATAAATATGTATGTGTCACATTCCGTCGCACAATAGATTTACTTGACCGTAAAAGAAAGACATAAGTAGTGGAAAAAAATATTAAAAGTCGTTGACTGAATGACGATAGAGCGATAATAATACTCTGCAAACACACACACTCTTTTTCCTCTTGCAACTCTTGGTAATTTATTTATTGCTCTGGTTAGCTCTTTTGGTCAGCGCATCATGTTTCGATTGCGAACACAATTAAAATAGTTTGCGTCCATGCGGTTTCCAGTTGGCTTGTGAATGTATCACTTGTGTGCGTGCGCGCACTCGAAGAACGGTGCCGAAGAATTGGAAGATTTATAATTGTCGTTTTGTTCTTCTGTTCCCCCGGTCTCATTCATTTTCTCTTTACGGTATAATTGCTCTTATGAATTGGCGACCAGAGAGGCTCGTATCCATTTCACTAAATGGCATGGCAATTTTAATCTCTTCCGGTAGAGAAAAAACGTAAAAAATATTTTTAAGTAGTCAATAAAAACAAAACTAGAATGAAATTATATTCGCAATCGAATAAGAGTCAAATCAACTTTTTTATTCGGAACCATTGTTGCAAAGAAAGATATCGCGCCATTCGAAGTGCCGATTTGTTTATATTAGTAACGGATACTGTGCGAAAACAAATCGCACCAAAATACATTGCAAAAATGGGTGGTAGGGGAATTCACTGTTTTTTTTTTTTTTTTTGCTTTTAAAATCGATAGGTATCTATTGCGATTTGAGTCCAAACGAATCGAAAAAACTGCGTGCACACAATTGTTTATGCTGTTTCGCACACATCAGTTCAAACACCTCAAAATTCATTGAATATGAGCCGGCCCCGTCGCACGCACTGAATCTCAAATTCAGGTGCATTGCATTACTTATGTACATTTTAACAACGGCATTTCTTCATCTTTACCACCACAACGAGACCGTGCCGATGCATCGTTGCTGCTATATAATTGTTTCTTTTGTTAAACGAGCGTTTTTCTTTGGCACTTCGTGTAAAATCAGCGAATCGGTAAAAATGATGTGATTAATATGCACGAAACCAGTGACGAACTCGAGAATTACAATAGTATTGTCTCCAGCTACTGCCACGTTCAGTGGTTGTGTATGTGCCCTGCCGACAATCACATACGATGATCACAACGAAAATGATAAATATTCATATTTGTTTGTCTGCATTTGTGCGCACTCTTAAGAAGTATTAGAAAGAATACAACATTTATCGAGCGCAGCTCGCTCGTTGTGCTCTTTATTTTCCTTGTTTTGACATGAATTATTCATGTTTTGCACGCCGTTCCGTTTTGTATGTGCGATCTTCGGGAAACAGACATCATGTGGATACAGACTGTCTACAATTCATTGGCAATAATAGAAATGCTAGGCACATTGGGAATTGACAGAAAATGGATCAAAATGCATGTGCGCGTGCATCTCAGCTGAGAGTTCCGTCTTTCTGTCGACGTTTTGTGGAACAATTTTTTCCAATCCCACAACGCATACGAAATGTTCACACATTTGAATGCGAGCAGACGAAATATTACATTGTTAAAGAGGCAGTTTGTGCTCAAACACACTTCCCCCATTATCAATGCATCTATCTAATTATCACTGGCACATCGAAACGAAGAAGAAAAAAACAATTCAAATCAGCAGGTTTCTGTCGTTATGCCATGCTCCGACGCGATGTTAACAGAGACAGATCACATTCAAACATTTCTGCGCGCATCCGCAGCAACGACAATGACGACGTCGATGGCAGTTTAACACACGCACCATTTTACACAACAACAAATTACTATTTCATACGTCGTAATTATTTATCATAATAAAAGTCGGTTTTTATTATTTTAAGTTTCATAATATTCATCGGCTTTTGTACACTTTGTGCAAAATTCATCGCATATTTGTGTATGTTCGTCGAATGCACTGTTTCTGTCGGAATAGAATGCACTTTTTTTAGCACTGCACTCCTACTTTTTCCGTTCGTTTCTACGAAAACGTTCAACGTACTTTTTTGCAGCAGCTATAACTACAGTCGTGTAACGGTGTGTTCGTGTGTATGCGTGCATGGCGCTTGTCATTAAAATGTATGCATTCTCGAAATGGAAGGAAAAAAAGCATTGCAGTCATGTTTTTAATTGTGAAACTTCATTTGGATTGATCGAAATGCGAGAACTTATATTTTCGTTATCATGTTTTAGTGAGCGGCTGGCATCTCCGCATAGCCGAACTATTTCAGGAAATGCACACTTGAACAGCAACAAAATTCATGCAATTTTTACGTAGACCGCGCAAATAACTTTTTAAACATGACATTTTATTTCCCGCTCAACGCGCCTTTTTCTCTCCAATAACTCATTGTGAGAGAGGTAACTTACAATATAAAATTTACAACTTTCGCTGAATTTCTTCAAAAATGCGCATATGCAATTTTGGTGATGGCTGTTGACAACATTTTTCACTCTTTATGATTTCCTACTTTCAATCGAGGTAAATTTTTCATAAGCCAAAAGGAACTTAACTTTTCATGCTGCCGGAATACTTGTTTCATGATGATTTTTTAAACTTATTTTCAGTCGAACATTTTCAATTTCAGTTGAATGCGTGTTTTTGAAGTAATAAAATTCAATTTTTATGCATGTTTTGATGCTCGTTCAGAAGTGCCAAGATATGATAAAACGAAATTGCATGTGCTAAAGTGCATTAAAACTTGCTTAAGACTTTGACTTTTAAAATTTTCATTTTACTTTCCATATCAACTGCATATGAGTTGCAAGCGTGAGTGTATTTCGCAACATCCGTTATGTCAACGTACTCCAAAAAAAAAAAAAAAAAAATTACCGTTGTTTGTTTACAATCGGTGTCATTGTTTGGCATCGGCCATTTCAAGGCTTTTTGCATCGTTTACATTCGGCGATTTTCCTTGTGAAAGCTGAATGAATTGTTTTTGTTTCGTGCATTGCGACTTGTTAGTGTATTTTAATTGTGGCCGATTTGTGAACATATCGCTTTGATCTATGAATGAAAAAGAAGAAAAAAATAATGCGAAAGAGAAAAGAGCCACATAATTCTTACAATGGAATAAGAAACAACTCAAATGGCATCAAAAACTAACAACGTCACAGCTGGTAGATCACATTTACATAAATTGACCGCTGCAATGGCAATAGTTTCGTAAGATTTTTCGTTTTAGCATGCAAATTATACGTTTGGACATGCACATCGAACCGACATCGTTCCGCAGAGGTAACGATTAAAATGAAGAAGAAATAAAGCACTTGAGACAAACACACATGAATTTTCGTGGCGAAACGTATTTGGTGACGATTTAAATGCTCCCTTTCTCATTCCATTTGATTGAAATGTCTGATTTCGGAGCTTTCGACATTTATTTTCCACTTTCGTTGCACAATGAGAGTGCATATGAAGTGAAACGTATGTGACAAGTGAACGTTGCGATCATTTCCTGTTTAGAGATTTTTTCTAGTTCAACCAAACAACACGGTTCATTGGTATTTTTGTTGAGAAATCACTCTCTCTCTTTCACTCTCCTAAACTCTGATTCTCAACGATCGATTGCGCTTGGATTTCGTGTCACATGGTTTTTGTTCAGCGGAACAATTGCATTTCCATATGCACCGCGTTTGGAGTCGTAAAATTGTGTACATTGCGTCTATTTCGAGCCAGCTAAAACTGTTTAATTTTAATAGGCAACTCATTAAGTAAACATCCATTCATACGAGAGACGGAAGAAAACGATCAGCTCGAGTGAATCGTGCACAAAATTTAGATCGAAAGAGCACTGGCGACAATTTTCATCTGTGAATGAGCCAAACGAGCGGTTTTATGGGAACAATTCGACATGAGGAAGAGGAAAACACATTGCCTATCGATACATATTCGAACATCGGATTCATATACTGTGCAACTCATTTCATGTCCTGCGCTCCATTCAGCTGTGTGTGTGTTTATGTTATCTTAACGGCGCTGCTATTTTTTGTCGTTGTCGTCACACACGCATGCGATACAACGGATATTTAATTCCAGAAAGCGATTGCAGCACATGCAACGCGTGCACTCTCTCTCTCTCTTTCTCTGTTTATTATTACAATTTTTCCGAATCGAAGTCAAGCGCATTGCACTCCAAACATTTCAACACTCGCCAGAGCATCGACACGCAATGCAATAAACATGTTTACTTTAAAACACCTATAAACGAAATTGTTGTGTCGTTTTATTTCAAATGCTAATAATTGTAATCAATTTTCAGTTGTAAAACATTGTTTTCCGTGACCGGTGCTACATTTTTCAGAGCGTCGAATGTTTTCTCTTCTTGAATTCATGTCACATAGAATGTTATGTAAGGTACCAAATGAAAATTTGTGAATGGTCTCTTTTCGGTTGGCAACGGTACAATCCGAATCAAAACAATATTTTAACGAAATCAATCGCAATTACAAACACCACACGATGACGTCTTGGAAGATGGATTCATTTCATGCAGTGACAGAAATGCCTTTAAAAACCTATTTATTTAGATAATCCGTTTTTGGGTCTTTGATCTAGAACGCACGCAACATCTAAACACGGAATCATACACGATTCGGACGTGTCTCACAATTGTTCGCTGTCACCATTTTTCGATTGCATTGAATTGAATCGAAAATCTACAGAAATAAAGCCCAACGTAAAAATACTAAAAACAAATTGAAAGAACTTTTGAAATTGGTTCGGGTTCAGCTCTGAATCGAAGCACTTGAAATTCATATGCATGGTGTAACAAATCAAACGTATTAAATGTCTATTAATAGAGAGCACAGAAAACATATGGCTTTGCCTTGACTCGGAATTTTTTTTCTGCTTTGCGTGCAAGTGACAATTTCGCCGTCTTGTTAAATTGAACGCATTTCAATTTCGAGGTGGTTTTGGACATTTACAAAACTTTTCTCTTCCTTTCTTCCCATTTTTACTTTTTCCATTTCCTTCATTTCTATTTTTTTTTGCTTCTTTTTTCATTTTGTAAAGAACGATAATTCGAAATTAAATGGAATGGATTTAATAAAATGCAATAATGGTGATTCTAAAACGAAATTCCATCGAATAGGCTATCACCGCCGAACCGCACAAATTGGCCCTTTTGAATCTCTACTTCATACATTACACAACGCCCAAATGTCTAATGTTCCTTAATCACGCTGCATCATCGTTTTCGACAAAGCAAAATGAATGAAACAAAAGCCACCTCACAAGTTGTAGAGGCTAATTAAAGACGGTTTTTTCTATCACACAATCGTTAAATTAAAATCAATTTTTGTGTCACTTCAAGTGAACGAGCAGAACGGCATGAAACCAAGGAAATTCTCAAGGAGACAACATTTAAATAGTCGTTTTTTTTATTGTCACATTCATTAAGAATCAGATGGTCATGTTAAAATAGGTATATTTTTAAATACACTCCTTGATATCGTTGTTGCGATCTTTGGCCATTTCTCAAAATTTTCTCAACACTGCACATCACAGTTGAATAAATAACCCAAAGGAAATGGAACAACACGCAAGAATGTGAGTTTGTTTTTATTTCGTCTTTAATTTGTTGTCCGTATTATTCAAACAATGTTTATTTTTAATGCGATTTTGTACACATTAAAGGCCAAGATAAAAGGTACGTTTAAAGTAATTAAACGATTGTCCAGCGAGTCGTTTGCAATATCAATACAGTTTAATTAATGTATTTAACGATCATTAAATGGCATTTAGAGGAAATGTGATGGTGCCGCGACAACATATATGTCGCGCGCATTCATGAGACCGTATTTTGGTCTCTTGCATAAAGCGTGTGAGCGTGTGCGCGCTCATCCACACGATGCGATTTTATTGCCCGGGTAATTTTTCCATCACGTTGTAAATGTGTTAGGGCCATTAAGAAATGCGCTCATGGTTCAAGCACATATTCGCGTGTATCGAAAACATTGACTAACTACGAATGACAGTAATTATACTTGTTGATATTAAGATGGCCAATAAATTTCGCAGTTTCTGTAGATGCGTTTGTTTTTATTCGTTTGGAACTGTTTTGCATTTATCCGATCAATTCAAGTAAGCCAACGATGGCGACGAAAAAAAAATAGACGAACAAATAAAAACCTTTGTCTAGTTGTTACGATCACTTTACTCTTCGCCGTTTGGTCGTGCATTCACTGAAAATTCGCGTGTAACAATTTGTGATTTTTGTCGTCAGATGGTTGTTTGCCGTGCGGCGGACAGTGGGAAAAAACCACGTTGCAAAAATTGCACTCGGTTCGATGTCACGTAATGCGAGTTGGTTACAATATTCGTAGAGCGCGCCAAATGATGATGGGTGTAAAGTACATGTTCCCAAACATTTTACAACTGTACACACAGATCTCGACTTGCATTCCTACATGAAAGACAAATTCGTATCCTATAAATACCGCTCGCGCTTTTTTTTTGTTCGTTCAAAAGCAAAATACTCGTACGTCTGCTGTTATTTGGTTGCTACGGTCGTGCGCCATTCGATCAAATTACCTTTGCACATGTTTTCGCTGCCAAACGAAATATAACAGACGATGAAAATATATGTCAACAATATTTTTCACCAATTTACGCATGTTTTCGACGATTTTCATTGCTTCTCGCTGATTGTTCACTTTGCATTGAAGTTTTTGTTTGCAGCACTTTTCGACCGGACTATTTTTGACATTCGATATTACAGACAAACTTAAAATTTGTACATACAAAACATTCGTTTTCATGACACTTTTGTCATTTGTCATCGCTGCAATTGTGAAAATGTGTCGGCTTTTAATAATGCAGACGAAAGTGACTTTCAAACGACGAGATTGATTGTTTTTCAAAGGGATTCAGTTTAATGCAGACATGAAAACGTACGGAAACAAGTGTATGCGTGCTCCTCTTTGCATTCGTGATGTCAATCAATGTGATTTGTCATCAACTAATTGCTTGAACAAGTTTTCTCTTTTTGAAGTGACATTCATTCGGCTATTGTCGAACAATTTCAATGGCACTTCTTTGGCAAAAATGTAAAGAAATTTGTTTGGTGAGTAAGCGTCTGAATATGCAAAAGTAAAGGAAAATACAGAAAAGAAAAATGACAGTTTTTGTTGCGCAAGCAAAGCAAAGCAAATGAAATCTGAGGAAATGAGCTGAGTTCATAGAAAATAAGTTTATGCATCTATTGAGGACAAATATTATTTGCGGATAATTTCGCAAATCGATTGACCGATCCCTGAATGCTGATTACTGTTCGAACAATCCCAACTCGTATCATGTTTGCCCCGAATGGATACATATTGCGGAACAATGCACATTAGGGCCATTAAAATGGAAAAAGGCATTCAAGGAAATCTTTTTTGATCAATCGTATAATTGAATCGTATGGAATACACAAATGGCTGTGCATTAGGCGAATATGAAATGGTCTATCAAAAATTATTGCCGCATGGACAACGCCTACAAATGTCGATACACATTTGCTACACACGGCCATTGAGCAAGAACGAGAAGAATGCAAGGAAGAAAAAACGACAAATCATACAAAAGCGGCGCTGGTATTGTTTTTTCGAGTGGATTTCGCAAGACAAAGACAATGATGCGAGGCCATCACACATACACAAAATATGCAAAAAGACACAAAACAAAACCACATCATCAAAAATCACATAACTTAAGAGCAATATGCAGAGATAAGTGTGGCATTTAGTCAAAAATGGGAAGAGAGAGAAAAACGTATTGAGAATACAATCGATTTAGCTGGCGGCTGAAATAAAACAAAAAACACATTGGAAAATTTATTAATCACTATAATAACAATGCGTCTAAAACGCTAAATGTTTTGGTATTCATCTCTCTGGGGTGGATCATTGTGTTTTATTGTCGATCGCATTTTTCCTCATGCAATGCACTGCAAGTTGACTAAATTGCGGCGATGCAGTCACACAATATGTTCATGTGCAGTTAGCCCGTTTTCCAGCGATTTTGCCACTTGCTGACTGTATGTAAATGTGAGTCCCTTCGAATCTTCATCGTCGCATTTACTATGCATAATTTGTGAATTTGACACTAAACAAAGCAAAGCAACAACCAACAATCCAGTTTGTTGGCCGCTGCAGCAAAATCGCTTAACAATCGATGGATTTTTTCTTTTTTATTGTAGTCGATGCATTGACCATTTGCCAACATTCGTATCAATTGGATTTCAGTCGCTGTTGAATGGTTTGATGGTGTTGTTTTCCATCTTTTCTACGAAAGCAATATTGTTTCGTTCCTTTTCTTCGTCAATGTAATCAATACAGCACTTCTGCAGACCAAACGAAACCATCGAATCAAGGTGAAATCTATGCACAAAAAACATTATGTAATAAATTGCATCTCATATTTTACAAAGCCACTCTTTGGCAAGCCAACCAAACGGTACGAATGAAGAATACCTGGTGCTGATCTCAAGTACCGATTATATTTGTTTTAAAATAAATCCAACAATCGACCAGAGAATTATTTTAATATTTGCATTGTTTGGGTACACGAAAAATACCGGCATTTGTGTGCACTGCACATATCGCATTCGATGCATCAATTTAGTGAAATCTTCAAATGCTTTGAGAGGCAAGCAAGCGATATTGCCAATCGATTTGAACTCAGGCCTCTCTCTGTGTCGAATTCGCTGAGCGCCGAATGATTCTCTATTTGATATCCGTACAATGCATTCGCCTGCAGATATTTTCAACTACGAATCCGCGCACAATATATTTTATCAAACTACAATTACCCACGAAATCCATGCAAAATAGATCAATTTGATTAAAATCGATGTCGAAATGTATTGCCGTATGGAAATATATGCAGGCCAAATACATTTCGACTTGTCATAAAAGAATAGCCGGTGCTCTACTGAACATATTTGGGTTGATATTCAACGAAATTCTGAATGAGGCTCGAAAAATTGAAATTTGCAGCATTTTCAATGTAATAAATGAATATTTTCCGAGAAATATCGGTATGCAATGTTGGGCATCTCGATTTTGATTGTCGAAATGTTATGACCCAAAGGGAAATGCCGATAAAGTATAGCTCAACATAAATACGTTGTGTAGCGCCATCCATCTAAATAGATTTCAGGTGGCTTTTACGGACATCTGCACAGATTTGGCATTTAATTTTCAATTATATTCCTCACCAATTTCACCGCTAAATGTTTTGATTGAACGATTTTTAAACTTCACAAATATTTCGAAATAGGACATTCATTTTTATTTTGGGTTTTAAATTGAGGAAATGGAAAATCATTCATCTTAATAAAGAAATTGTTACTGACTTCTGTTCAATCATGGCGCTTTATTAAAGTATGTCGTTCAGCGTGGAAATTGTTCCAAGTTTCCGTCTTTCTGTTTTTCTTGCATCGATAAACATTTCGGAAAAATATAGATCCATTCGACCGAAACAGAATATAAGGATGTCATCGTAGTAAGAATTTAATAAAAATCGCTTAGGAAACTTTTTTCCACATCGAAATCATATATTCGGAATTGAATAATCGCTACGGATTTTTTTTCAGTGGTTTTAATCACGTGTTCCGTAATACTCGGATTAATTCGCCTGAACATTTTCGGTTGACTAATTACTACATTCTGAACATTCGTTAATTGAATTTATTTTGAGCAGCAAATTATGGATTCCTTTTAAGGCAAAGTCATGTTGGTATTCGAAGCCAGAAACAAGTGTTCTTTGGAAGAGGAATCAAGGAAAAGTGTGTGCCTACCAAAATAAACAAAAATTGTTTGATTTCCAACAGTTAGTTGCATTAAAAATTAGTTTTTTCTATCTTTTCTTCTCAAAATGGCATCGTTTTTGTACTTAAAAAGTGATTTAAAATTCCAAGGCATCTTGAAACGGGGATCAAATTGCACAGAACAGATTCTATCTGCCATTACAAATGTATTCATTTTGACCATTTTCACTCATAATTTCTTCACAACACTTTGGTTCCTCCTGTTTGAGACTCAAACATTTCGAGAATTCGCAGAAAATTTCTTCTACGTGACGTACGGTATGCTATCATTTCTATGGTATATACTTTTTTTCGAGCAAAGAAAGAAGATCGCTAAAAACTTCGCTGATCTCGATGCAATCATCGAAAAGAGTAAGTAAAGTTCCGCCTTAGAAGCATATTTATTGATTTCTTTGTGAAATATAGGGAGTCAAAGTGCGGCGTCCAACCAAATTTATCAAGAAGCCAACAGCAAAGTGGAGAAGTTGTCAATCAAAGTGAACATACTGTTAGAGCTGATTTTAATGCCACTATTCACGGCTGGCGCAATTATCGTATCAATTGTTGATTACATTTCCTCCGATTACTCCACCGACGCTTTTAAACAAATTTATCCAGCCACGTAATTTGAACAAAAATCAATATTACCGCAAATGTTCTGAAATTGATTTACGATTTTTTCCAAAGATACCTCTTTGACTGGCAAAAACCCACTGGATTCATCGCATGCGCGACAATTCAAACGATTTTAGTGTACATCCTAATAAAAGTATTTTTCGTAACATTATCTCTAATTACTGGATTTTGTATATTTGCGTCCGCTTTTGTGGCAGATATCGAAGTCAATTTGCGTCGATTAAATGAGGATCTCATTGGTGGAAATCGATTGACGCAAATCGAAATCCAAAAAAGACTTGTCAATGCCTATCAATTCAATTCAACTATAAGAGAGTTAAGTGTTGAACTGCAAATTTGCTGATCATTTTAAAAAATTGAGACATTTGTTTAGGTTCACAATTCGATTCTTGGACACAACTCGCGGTGTAATTCTATCGTATTTATTGTTCACCGTGACTTCAAATAGCACCATGTTTTTGGAAGTAAATGTGGTAAGTGCACTGAACTGACGTTTCGAAAATAGTGTCATTGAATTTCGATTAGAAAAATATTATATAAATAAAAATAATAGAATTTCTGTATAACTCGCTGGATTTATAGCTACTTGCAACAGAAAAAAATCTGATGGTCATTTTGCCAAAATTGATTCCTCCAGTTTCGTTATCCATTTCAACGCTTTATGTATTCTGTCGATTTGGCGATGATTTAATGCATAGAATGTGTGACATTGGGAGCGCTTTTTATGAATGCTCGTGGTACACTTTGCCGTGCACTATTCAGAAAGATCTACCGTTTGTCATATCGATTGCACAGAAAAGGATTTTCCTTCGAGGATATGCAGGCACAACATGCACCCGAGAAGTTTTCAAAAAAGTATGATGAATTTGCTTGAGATGAACATTTGTCTGACATTTTGTTCCTGAAATATTTGCTTATTTTTTCAGATCATGAATAACTCATTTTCATACTTCATGGTTTTACGTAAGCTTGATTTTTAATGTAAAATTCTCAAAATTTCACTTGAAAATGAAAAAAGGTTCTTGCTAATTTGGATTGATGAGAAATTGTGCTGATATTTTACACAATGTTCTGCACTTAACATGAAATATATTGCAGATATTTGCTTTTCATCATGAAAGACATTACTTTCAGTCAGTGTTTTCAAAGAAAACAAAAACCTAGACACTGTTGAATTAAAACTTTTGTTGAAAACCCAATAAAAATATCTACCAAACGAAAAGTTTCGAATTTTCTATTGAGCTTTAATGCATATTCTGCTTAGGTGGTCGTCAATGGATCACACACACGCACGCACGTTTCACTCGCAATTTCACTCACCGTCCGCAATATGATTTCTCTAAGAAAAACAAATAAAATGGTGCAGCTCGTTCCCTTGCTGATACGTTCTACTATTTCAAAGCGGCTGATTTCATTCACTAAATGTGCGTTGAATTTATGTGCGTATCGATATTTATTGCTGCGTCAAGACAAATTATTTCGTTCGCTCGGCAATAAACACATCACAAATTATCAATTTTTCCCGAGAAAGCGGCACATTGTGACACATGGACACATAGCATGTATTTCATTGTTGCACAAATCGCTTGCTTCCTTCAACTGTCAAGATCGTTAAAATATGAATATATCATTGATGTGTGTCGAACACACGCGCACACACATTATAAAATTAACAGAACCAATCGTTAAATGCTTTCAACCATATAACAATTATACACATTTTCGGAAAAATGTGCACACACATTTGTCAGACGCCGAATATGAACTAAAATTATCGCTGCATTCACCGAAACCGTCCATTATTTTATCTATGTATAATAATCAATTTGGAAAATTCCGGATAAAATTCCGTTTCATTTTCAATGAGCGACTTGCATTTGTAAACATCAAACGAAAATCGTGAGCAACTTTTCCATGAAAATCGATAAAAAATATAAATATTTCCCGTAAAACCCGTAAAGTTTTTGAGCTCGCGAACAAATGAGAAAATTTATTGTATTTATAATGCTACTGAATAGATCAGGTCGGTTTAACACTTGTGACAGACAGAAACTTTGAAAAAAAATCAACAAAAACTCGTGTGTTGTCGAAGTTTTTCTTCCGCTCTTTGTGGTTCATTCGAATTTGTTTGTTGGCTGCACAAAATTGCTTATTTTCTTAGACTCACTCATTGGAGTATTGAGAAGAGAGCAAAGTGAAAAATAAGATATTGAGAATTCGTTTAGCCTCAGGGTTGTAATTCAGACCATTATTATGCTGTAGCAGCAGCAGCCGCCAAAGCCACAGCAACGACACTGCTCAGTGAAATTCCGTGTGGTGTTTCTGCATTGACGACAAGGCGCACCGAGACCTTATATAATTTATGCAGATTGCATGCAATTGGTTATAAATCAAAGTGTTCTCAATGCATGTGACGTTGAAGTCATTGCTTGAGCGTGTGCCCTGGCTTGTTTACCTTAGAAATGTATGAAAAAAACGGACCTAAAATTAACCAATCATTACAAATAATCTAAAGTGTTATTGATTTTAGAGGAAAATTGATTTGGTTTTTCTGGGCGTATGCATGGCGTTTCCATGATTGTTCTCCGTAGTATGAACATCACTTGCAACAATTATTACGCCTTTTTTATCTGTTCCTTACTTTCAATTCTATGTGCCGAATGCACGGAGCAACGTAGATAAGAACAAAGCGTACAGTATAATGAAATTAATTATTTGATGATATCCGCAATTATCGCTGATCATAAATCATTTTCTGCTTAACATCATCATGATGAAAACACTTGTTTTTCGTTTAACAATGTCAAATGAAGAGTGATTATAATGTGAGTGAAAGATTCTTCACTTATGTGTCCAAAATTGGGCCACATTATTTTTTCACTTATGCTAATAATTGAGACATTATTTGTGTAAAATTTCCTTTCAAATTTGTATGATTTGCAACATTTTAATAGCAAGGCCGAATTTAATCGGATTGATATTTATTTTGGCGGAAAAGTTAATGACAGATTTTGCTGAAAGTTGATTGAAACCAATTGCTTTGGCAGTGCTCATACACATCGCCTGAAACGGACAGTTGAAAATGTCAATTTTTGCCATTTCGTTTCGTACACACTTATTCGATCTTCTCCTCATACAAAGGAACATTGTCTCTTTAGCAAGTCGAGTTTGCTTGCGGAAAGCATATCATTAATATGATTGAGATAAGTTTGATCTTGATGCACGATTCGAAATTTCACTGGAATATCATATTTCCGTTCATCTAAAAAAGGCCAATCGTAATTAAATTTAGTAAAACTGTGAAAGCGAAAGACATCAAATGACATGGAATGAATGAATGGCTTTGTTTGGCTTGACAACGATTACTCAAGAGGAAATTCACATTTTTCACCGAACGACAATGAACTGCACAGATTGTAGGCTTTCCGTAGAATTTTGCTATTGGCACTCTTCAGTCAAATGGTTCTGAAATGACATCTGCACTTTTGATTGCAATCGCATTTCAAAACGAGGAGAAAGATAAATGATGAATTAATTTAATGGATATGATTTATGCAAGTTCTACAAAACGGCTGGAATGAGAGTTAGATGTTTCTGCAGCACTTTACATGTCACTTGTTAGTAAAATCTTAAAACCATCTGACACAGACACACACACAGAATAATGTATAGATTAAGATCAGGCAAATGCCAACGGTCTCTTTTCGATCGGAGCGAACACAAACTACGTAGCGTTCTGTATATGGATAATTCGTTGGCATCGCTTCAACAAAAACAAACGCTCTATGATCCGAAGATGAAAGTTTCAGCCTGAAATCTTTCTAAGAATATGATTGAGGCCCAATCATATAATACAGAATATTTTAGGCAAAGCAGATTTTTTCAGAAGCGTTCATATCTCTTTGTGTGAATTCAACGTCAAGATTCGACAATATTGCCTGAATATATTTTAAAAGCGTGTTCGACGAATAAAATCCAATTCTTTTAGATCCTGGAATTCATTTGTCAAATTGCATTTTTCCACATTCACTTTTGTTTCGGACATTTTTTGCATGCTTATTTTATTATGGGTTATTTAATTTCATCACCAATCGACCGTGTAGAAATTTCCATATGATTTTTAAAAAAATTCTACATCCAAATAGAAAAAAATGTTATATTATGCACCGTAGTCACTTCAGTAGGCTCATAAAATGCTCATTCCTTGCCATAATATGAGTGCTAGCTAGCCAATTGTGGCTTGAAAAATGTGTGCGGCAGAAAATTTGAGCGTTTTTATGCATCGAGCTGGTTGTTTTTTTCGAGAATGCTCGCGCGAAAAACATATGCACACTTTGGCCTGGTGCGATTTTAAACACGGGCAATTAATATTTTAAATATGAGCAAATTGATTTTTATGATTATTAGTACGTTTGCTCTTGCCGTTGTGCTGGTAAAAGCAGAATGTTGTTAATATAATACGGCAAATGCTCGGCTGTTTCATTGACTAATGAAATGGTCAAACAGAGACTGAAAATCTGCTAAATTCGGACGATTTTGCGCCGAATACGTGGAAATTGTGCAGCTTGAATTTAATCATATTTCAAGAGACGCATCATAAATCGGTCAATGGTTTTCGCCGAAAAATCGGTCATTTTTCAATGGTCACGATGTTTAAAAAATGTTTAATCATCAAATCCAATATAATTGCTGTACTTGAAATGCGTTCAAATGAAATGCAAAAAAGCTGGTCACCAGCTGCATGTGACAAGAGCGCATGATGTGGCCCATCAGTGATTGCATTCGCAGGAGACATCGCCTCGTGAACAATATTTCTTTATTCATTCCATTTCGATTCTCGTTAAAAGTCTTGTTGTTGAATCGTCATCTTCGTCGTCGTCATCGCTGTCGTGACAAGTTTAAATGAGTTGCAGTTTTTATTCCAGTAATTTTCGATGCATCTCAACATTGTTGTATTATGATGAGCTCTCCCCAAGGGTTTAAAAGCCATCAATTTGACATGCATGCGCTGGACATGTGAAATAAAACAAATTCCTCTGGAGCAGACACGTTGCTCACAGCGCAGAAAAAATGAACAAATGATCGAATTGCGGATCAGCTATTGAATTGTGAGGACGTCGCCGTGACGATATGGTTGACGAATTTTCGATAGTAATTTTTTTCTTCACGGCATTCCGTTGCAAGTGTACATGAATTCTGTTGTGTGTCGACGCGTCTTAAACATTGTCTTTGTGCTTTCGATATGCGCAAAATTGCAATTTGATCTCGGGTGAATGAGAATGTGTGGCTGTCGTCCGTTGATTAAATCGCATATCGTTTGCTACGGTCAATTGCCGTAATTGAACGCTAAACCGTACCGATACTTTGCCTTTGTTTAGCTAGTGGTGAATCGTGATTTTTTCTGCGGCGACCTCACTGTAAGTTAAACGCTGTTATTATTTACATCTCGATATAAAATATACTTCGCTGTCTCTCTAGTCTCGTGTATCGCACAATTCCCTTGTTCTGTCATTTTTTCTTAACTGAAACGGCAAACATGAATTCCGATGCCGGCCATACCACTCCAGCCAAACTGCCTGATTTCAAGACAAGACACCATTTCATTTGCTTTCGATTATTCCATCGTGTTCTTGTGTGTTGCACTGGTGTCATGATGTCGTGCGTGAATTTTATTATTGCCAAGAGAGTCTCTTGCTATCAGAAAATGCCATTGTTGTGTTGTTTTGCTCTCGCCTCATGCTTCGTCATTGTCAAGCCCAACGGAATGGTGTGTGCATTTGCATCACAACAAATTTGAATACACATCGTGCGGTCCAACAGCCAGAAGAAGAGAACAAAAATGTTTGGAATTCGGTTTGGTGCCTTTTGTCTCCTTTGGAGAAAATGAAACGAAATTGACGACAAACAGAGACGAGAATCGAACAAGTGACTTGAATCGTTGCTCTCCGACCACTCGGCTCTGGTTCGCGCATAGTCATCGCACCAAAATGAAGACGACAAATCAATCGAACGAACGACCGAAATTCCATGGAAAGAGCATCGGCTTTGACTGCGTGTGTGACCTTAAGTACACACATTTTTCTCATATTTATCTTCTCTCTCTCTTGACAAAAGCAATTTGACAATACTATACATTCAATTCCATCGATTAAGTTGTAATATGACTTGTAATATTTGTTTCGTTCATTTTTTTCTCTCTCTTTAATGCCGGTTTTAAGCGTGCCTCGGAATGGATTGCGCGCATAAACGTCAATGATTTATTATTCGTTGTCATTTATGTCATTCAAATGACAAACGTTTCAATTTAATTCCCATACAATATCAAATGATCGTGCAAAACATTTTGAAGTCATTTGGATCACTATATTCAATTCAACAGTGTCACCATTCCAGATCGCATCATTTTTTATTCGTATGTCGAACGATTCCGCTTCAAATTGACGAAGATGAGATGGCATTTCATCTACTTATGACTCGGAATGGTATCATGTTGAGCATCGTCGAACCGCATCACATTGGACATTTCAATGAATACGAACTAGTCACATTCATGACATAATCCAATCGAACAATTAATTTTAAAAATCAATGAAATTCAGAGAATCGAATATGAAATGTGATCAAATAATTGTTGTCACTTGAAAGAGATTGAGAGATTCCGTTCCCACAGGCCATTGTATCGGAATTGTTGTCTTGAAATTATGTCCAATTTTTTTGCTGATCGATTGAATGAAAACGTTTGGAGCTGGCGAATCGAGAATTTTGAAGTCACTTGTATTTTAATGTAATGTATTTTGTTTCAGACGAAGCCATATATTGAGCCACAAGACGACGAATGAGAATGCCATTGCTTTTATGCTGGCCAGCAACAGATTCCGGAGCATCAGTTTGAAAATATGAATTATTCCCGGCGTATCATATCATTGGTCATTTCAAATAGGTTTCGAAATGACCCCAGAAACATATCATCAACCATCTGGCTATCGGAACTGTCATAATTTATGGCACAATAATTTGACTTTTTGATGATTAAAATTTTCGTTGTTGGGATGTTCTTTTGCTTATTCTTGCACACTTTCTCTCTACATATGCAATCCCGGTGACGTGTTTGTGGCTTTCGACCGAGAAAAAAAAAAAAAACAATATATTTTTTTAATGACTAAACAAAATTATATTATTGACATAATTGCTAACAACCATTAAGCAAATTTATGTGCTCACGATTTAAGTGGAGCGTGTGGTTGTTGGTGGGCGCACACCACAGCAGATTGAAATTTCGACAAAGGAAGAGAGTAAGCGTGTGAGGGAGAGCGAGTTATTAACGCGAGCCGTTAAAATCTAACTATTTTGAATCATGTGATGAAAACAAAACGCTTACAAACTTCTAGCTCGATTAATATCAATGGCAGAAAATTGTTTAAGCAAACATCAGCGTGGAGCTGTGTGACTTTATCTTGTCACAATCGACCATCGAATCGAAGCGGGAAAAGAGAATTTACCAACAGGACAAAAATATGGAAAACACCACGTCCATTTGGACTGCAACACACAAAAATACATAGCATATTAAATTGCCACAAATTATGGTCATAAATAAAATATATGAACGCTGAAAATTGTAGTGTAATTTAAGCATATAAATTGTTGGTTGGTTCGATTCCACTTTCGGAGTGTGTTGTTTTTCAGGCGCATGATATAAGAGAAGACAAAAAAATGGTCAACGAATGGAGAAGGAGCGCTGGCTAGCGACAAATGCTAACGCGACCGGTCGTTTGTGCGTTTCGCTCATTGGCAAGCATTTTGTCACGACTGGTGTCGTTTTTACGGTTTTCACTTTTATCTGTGGATTGTATCGTGTGTCGTTGCCGTTGCGGTGTGTTTGCGCACTTCGGTTCTCTACAATTTTCAAAGGCGATAATTAAAATACTATATAATAGACGTTGTAATTTCCTCTCTGGTCAACTATGGGTATAATTTTCATTCGTGACTTGTCTCTCTCTAGGTTGAGAGAATAAGCTCCATCATAGATGATATATCTTGTCTTTGTTGAATAGAATTCATAATTTTTTTCACTTCTCTGCACTACTTTCAAGGGGGGAATGATTGAAAACACGATGAACTAGCAGTGTGTGGCATTTCAGTCTAGCACTTCAGTAGAGCAAATAATTCATGTAATCTTTTTGCCTCTCGAAATTCAAGTGACGATTTTGCAAATGAATGTGCAATTTGCAACATTTTCTTGGTCGAAGTCACAAATCATGGCTTGACATTCGAAACAGCCACAATTTTAATTGAATATTAAGGGAAAGAGTGTAATTTCAAGATAAACGCAATTTATGGAAAAAAAAGTGTTTTTATTCTTTTTCCACTCCCTTTCTCTCTCTCTATCGCTCCCATTCGCACTCTCCTTTTTCCCCGTTCAAGAAAAATAACCTTCTGAAAGCGGTTGAGAACATTAATTTGGTGAAAAAAATTGCAAAATCACTGCTTAATTATTTTCTCTCTATGGGGATATATTTAAGCGAAATCGCATTGGTGCGCCACGAAATAGAATGACACTTTGTTGAATCATCGCGTTGTTTGCCAAAAAATGGGGGAAAACTCCGGATCCGAAACGATGTTCATCAATTATTTGTCATTTCCATGCTATAGTTGTGCCGTCTCCGAACTAAACCAAACCAAAACTAAATCCAACAAAAGTCAAATGTTAATTTTTGTTTTGTTTTCCACTTAATTTATTTTTTCCTTTCATTAAATCCGGCCACCATTTACTCGACAAACTTTTCATCGATCTCGCTGGCTCGACTGTGTTTTGTGATTGTCATTAGAAGTGACACAGCATAAAATCGGTGCGTCGGTTTGGAGTGTGAAATACGTACGCATTCTTTCCCAAAGTGTCAATTTCAGCTTTGATATGATGATGACACACCACGCAAAATGAATGAAATGCAAGAAAACAGACTCGCAACAATATGTATGCATGCAATACAATGTTTATATGTGGCGGTTTCATGTCAGCACTGCAACTGTTGTTGACGATTATTATTTATGTGTCTCGGCAGCGTCGAAGTATTGTGTCTAAATGTCGATTTCCAATTATAGAAATCGAATGGATTGGAATGTATTGCACCAGGCACACGATGACACATACAAAGTCGAATGAATAGGAAATTATATGGCAAAGAAACTATCAATATCGCGAGCTTGACGATTAACCACACCTACGCAGCCCGATACAAATCCGACCAATCCTCTGGCTCTTGCACACCTAATGACGTCGAAATTGAATGTAAGAACTAACGCACGGCCAATAACAACACGAAAGGAGAAAAAAAAACTTTAATTTATTTGTCACCTGCACATGTGTTTGATTATTCACACCATTAACTTTTGGATAGCCAAAAGAGTGAAGGAATAGGGCCCCCCGTTTTTTGCCATCGTCATCACACGGTGGATCACTTAAATGACTTTCAATATGTGATATTTCCAATTTTATTTGTTTATTCTTTGCGATTTCCAGTAAGACAGCGACAAATTGAAATAAGTATTGGGAAAATAGCGGCCGCAACATGTGTCGCTTTGGTTATTTAATCAAAAAAATGATGACTTCAACATTTTTGCTTGACTCTTTTCAATTTTCGATATTCGTTTTCGGAAACACGCGCTCAAGCTCAAGCGACCATTCTTTTCACAATACATTTGTGCGTTTGTTTGGATAAGTAGTTTCAATTAGAATTTATCTGAAAGCAATACATGTAGTTAATCGATGAATGAGGTAAGAACGGAACACAGTCGCCGCCATCGCCGCACCAACAGAAAAACTAACGGGCAATTAACACCAATGTTACTTTTGTAAATAAATATCCTTTCATCACATACTTTGGCACAATGTTGTTGTTTTTTCCATCTTTGACATAAAACTCACTGTGTTTTCCTTCTTTCTTTTAGTATACGCGCAGCAGTTTCAGTGCGTGTTTTCAGAAATTTAGCATCATTATCACCAAAAGACAGAGAGCAAATAGCAGCAGCAGCAGCACATGTTCAAAGTCTTTGGCGTAGTAATTTTTTTCTTCCCATTCTTTCTTACGTTCTGTTTATACAATGGGAAATTGCTTTCACTGGAACGACGATTCAAAGAGTGTTGATCAATTTATCTAGAGCACGCGATGCCCTTTGTTACCCGCAGTCAGGAATCGTTTTTTTTTTCTTTTTGGGCATGTGCCGGCATAGGTCATTTGCCCGTTTTTATCAAGTCGACCTATTAGAATTTCATCATACGATATTTCCCAATTGGAATATAATAACCATTGATTTCTAATTGAACACACGTTTGAGTGTCGCCAGCAGGCACATTTAAAACTCTGTTTACATTCAACAATTATTCGAGAGATACACTGAATAAACACACATTTCACATGTTTATACTCGTTTCGTTGATTTAATTGTGTTGCTTTGATTTTCCACTTCTTTTATTGCTCCTTTCCGATTGCTGTTTTTCGATTTGACCGAAATGCTTGATCAATTTCAAATCTGTTCAAATTGTAAAATGGGCTTCATGTAAATATATCGCCGATCAAATTTATTGCAAAAATCAAACAAGAGAATTTCAGTTTGGAGACCAAACAAATTGAACTTCTGTTTATAATTTACACAAAAATCGAGCGAAAAAATGAAAACAGTGACATTACATTTTATGAATGTACACAGATGAGATATTCTTCTTTCTTTTCTCAAGCATAATTCTTTCTGATTTTCAAGGCATCGACATCATCTGGACAATGTCTGATTTTAATTTACGAAATTCAAGGGATTTCGACTCAGCATGAGACGAGTTCAGGAAAACAAAATCTTAAACTTGGCTTTTGCTCCCAATTGATTGTAATTATGGTTTAAGTAGCTCATGAACAGTTTTTAATATCAAAAGTTGAAATTTCATCGTTGAAACTCTGATCTTCGGACGTTGAATGTGATTCATAAATTTAGGAGTTTATCAAAAAATTGAATGAATGTGCTTATTGATCCAATTTTGTGGATAGCGAACTAATTGTTATTGTTTAAATCAATTTATACTAAAATAAGTCGTTCTTTCAGATGAATCACAACAAAAATAGCTATTCACCTTGGAAACCATTTAATCCATCGAAAGACTATAGTTTAAAGTCTTTGTTTGAGCATCAAATTTATGCACTTTTCCCCCCATTAAAGTGCAATCGCGTGAATATTTACGAAGAAGAAGCCTTATTATCTGTTGACTTAGGGAAACTTTTCTGTGAAACATTTTAGATCAACAAGAGTCTTGAATAAATCGATTAAGATTCAAATGCACATAACCATCATCAGCCATGTTCAAAATGATTGTTTATTCTAATGTATTACTTTAGATAAAATGCCCATATGCATCGCTGATGGTTGCGTTTTGAAGACTTGCAAACATTCGATTACAAAATCTTCGTACATTTCGATCGATAATCAGATCGAGTCTAATACAAAGTTTTCTGTGAGCCCATCGAAGCGAACAAATGACGGCAAATCACGCGATAATCTATTTTACTCGATATTTATTTCAAAACTACTACAAAGGATCATGAGGGAAGTGTACACACCCTGTCAGTCAGACAAACATACGATTTGTTTTTGATTATTATTATTATTGAAAATATTGAAATCGATTTTCATTCTGGAGCAGCATGCAGTGCATGCGGCTGATGCCGTGTGTGTGACATTGAAGTCAATCAATGTTACCTTTCAACCACTTAATGCCAATCAGCGAAATTAAAATTATTGCAAAATTTGGGTTTGGCGGAGGTGCAATGCCTTCAACGGTGCACGCTCCTGCGAGCCATGCGCCCCATTTCGTTGCTGCAACTAATCATCTCAATATATCGAACAGTTAATAGAGTTTTAATGCACTTTGCAATAGTTTCGATTTTAGGAATTTAATAATTCCGTGGAATAGAGAAGAGACACAGTAAGTTTATACGAACCAAACTAGAATTCTCAAGTTGGAGGTTTGTAAATTCATTTAATCAAAGTGTATTTTCCAGGGCACTTACGCCAAGAAAATATCAGTAAAGTTCAACTTTTATGCCCCTTTTGGGATGGATATATGTGTTCAAATATATAAATTACCCACACTCAAATTGTTTGGCAAGCAAATAGGTTGGACCGATAGAAATGTGGGGCGAGTGAGGAAAATTACAATACTATTTCTTCAATCCATGCACAAATAATTTGAACGAATGTCCATTTGATAAAAATCGTTTAGTGGTGGTACAGTCCATTTGATATGAGTTGAGTTCCTTCAGGGAAGAATAAATATGGTCGTTTTGGAACCAATATTCAAATTTACGAGCGAATCAACAGAATCGAATTTGATGCTGAATTTACCAAAAGAAAAGAAATAACAACGAATGCTTTCTGCCGCTGTGAGACTCTAACAAGGAATTTTATCTTCGATACGTGAATGCCCTAATATTATGAATGTATCTCTTGTGGCACGACTATCCGGATGGATATAATTGTGGCCATTCTCACATTATTTGCTTTTGGTTTGCTGTAGAATATGGAAAACAATATAAATTTTCCGGCGAATATGCTTGAAAACACGCGCTCGAGAGCTGACTTTGGTCAGCCGTATTGATTTACGCCATCCTAGAATAAGAACCCTTTTGAAATTGAATAAACCGAAGCACATGACATTGTCAACATTACGAGCTCTTCCTCTTTTCCTCTTTCATTCATTTCTATTGTTGCAAAAGTGTTGCTCGTTCTAGGTCTGACCTATCCGTTGTTTGCGAATTCACCAAGGAATCGTAAATTATCAAAATCAATTTATATTATTTGTTGTTGTCCCTTGGCCAAACCGAGAGTCAGACATCAGCTTCTTCGCATTTGGATTCAGATGTTCAGCGATTCTCGAAATTTATTTGTCAAATATTCAATAATTTTTCGAGCTATTTTCGTTCGCAAAGAGCCATAAAATTCATTGACGCCACATGTTCTTCACTGTGTGTGTATATAATTCATTTTTCAATCGGTTTCATTAAAAAAGAGCCCACGGAAATGTTAAAATGTTAATATGCGAACATTTCCAAACGTGCGCCCGTTTAAATCGATTGCGACGAAAAGGATGAATAAAGAAGCAGCAACAACAACGACGAAAAAGAGATGTGAAATCAATAAACATTGAGCAATATAAAGAAGCGCGCTCGCGCAAGAAGAACGACATTAGCACCCGCTGTTTCAACGAAAATAACATTCGAACACACATACACAACGAGCAAAATAAAAATAAAATAAGAAGAAATCCATTGAAAAGTCATAACGAAATAAATTTCATCGAAGATATAAATTGCGTATTCAGTGCATAGCATTCATCGATTCCAGTGCTAAATATAGTCGCGCAAGCGGCTGAATGAACGCACGCATTTGTGTATGAGTGTGTTTGGAAAACAAGTTGAAAAAGTCGGAATAAACAATGCTTTCGTCGTCGGTATTGCTGTGACGATGAACAATCTCTCTGGCGCGGAACCATGCACAATCAAATATCAGTCAATAAATCGTTCGATACAGTGCGTGGCAATGCGCTAAATGTTTAAATGCTTTTAAGACGACTTGCGACAAACACGTGCACACCAATTAAACATACTCAATCGTCGTTGTAGCGACAGAATTATGAAAATTCAATTGAAATCCTATTTTTCTTTGCTTTTACCAACATCGTCAAGGCATTTGTAAAGGTTAATTGAAAAAAAAATCTTATTTTAAGATTCGAAACGACAAAAAAAATCGGTTAAAATGAAAAAAAAGTCGTAAAAATGTGGTTTAAACATGAAAGATGACAAATGTTTGTGTCGATTGAATCAATATTGATTTTTTTGTTAATGCATAAACATTAAAGGGAAAATTCGGATTGATGCAAGCCGCAAAGAAGAATTGGGCGATCCGAAATGCAATTAGTGAAGTGACAAAAGTCGTGTTGCTTTTCTGATTGACAAGGCCTTTTCAAAATGACGATGTGACAAGCAAATATCGAGACAGAGCGAAAAATTGCTCGTTGCTTGAATTCCGTCAAAATATTGTCGGTCTTTTTGACAAGAATCAAACGCCAAATTTCGGCTTTTGTTTATTTAACCAAAAAACTCTCAGAAAATATCGAACAATTTCGGGTACTGCATTAGCTCGGTTTTGGTTGTACGCGCGCGTTTCAGAAGCCCAAATGTCAGGCTCGAGTTGGGTCTAATGTTTGCATAACATTGTACATTGATTGTCACGAATAGCGAAAACAATGAGTTCAAATCGATTAAACGACACCCGGAGAGGAGAAGGCGCACTATATGGCGCGCTCGCGTTAATGGAAAAAATTGGGAAACACGCATACCCTCTATTTATAGGTTTGGTTTAGTTGTCGTGTTGTTCGAAATGACAGCCATTCGATCGGCAAACTCTCTCTCTCTCTCTTTCTCTTTCTCTTTCTCTTCGTCGATTCTATGTTCGGGAGCTGTCGTTCGTCAGCATATGTTTTTGTTATTGATCGCTCAATGACAAGAAAACAAAAGTTTCGATCGAATTTTTCGTTCACAAATTGGCACCCGATTAATATAATCATGAGTCGATAGACCACCTAACGAGCAAAGTGTGTTCGTGGCAAATGTGCGAAATGCCATTGCGTTATAACCTGTTTGGAATATATTGTATCCTGCAAATGTGAAAGTGAACGGTTGCAGTCAACAAAAAAATGGTTTTAACTCTTTTGCACAATTCAGACACAAAAATAGAACTGTCCTCTGTAAATTGACACGCGAACCGACACACTGAGCTGCTTGGTGTTGATATCTGACACACTACGCCATTTTTCGCCGCGTGAAAATTATGCACTGACAAGCCGCATCATGCGAGAGAGAGAATGACGTAACAAGGTTACATTTGATATTTGACATGTGTCTTGTCTTGCTTACCGATTCACTTTCTCCCAGCGAACGAGCCAAAAAAAATATTAGCTATTTATTTTCTTAACGTTCGATTACGAAATAATAATGAGCATCATGCGAACACACAATCGAGTCGCCCACTATTGGTTGGTTGTGCTGCCGCTGTCAATTCATTTATATTTCGCCCTGGATGCCGAAAATTAAATGGGCTGTTCAGTTAAAATGCGTCAATCCATAAATTCTCTCGGACCATCTAATAATTCTTAAGGTGTTTTCCAAATGGTCGTACGTTTGTAATTAATGTCCAGTCAATTTGACAATGTAATACTTCTCTTCGGCTAATGTGCATTCATCTTGTTCCATATTGCCGTGCTCTCTCATTGTGCAACTACGAATTGTCTTCAAGGAGCTCAATCTGACTTAAATAAATACGTGGTTGTCTTCTTTGTGTTCGCTATCTCGCCAAATATTCTCTGCCAAGAGGACAACCGAAAGAAAATATAGTCGCTGTCGTCGTAAATAAATTGAAGGAATGAATGAAATAGTGTGGCACTAAACCAAATGATTTTGTAAATAGAGTGGTCAATAATAAGTGCGTTCTCTTCCACTAAATTACCACTTCCACCATTAAAGCCAGCCAGAACATAATGACTGCACATTTCTGTTGCTCTCGAGAAATCGAAGCGAAACCTCCGAGCAGCAGCAGCAGCAGCAGCACATGAAATAAAAACTATAAAATTCCGTCCGGTTGAGCACGCCACTATTTTCCATTTGTCCTGCTGCTCATCCGAGAGTCTATCGTGGTCATTTCCCGAAATGGGCCGTGATTTATGATCGTATCACACAATTTATGCGATGAACGGAAAACTGCTCTCGCAAATATTGCGCCATTGATAGGAAAACGCAAAAAAGCGACACAATAATTTTAATGATACTGCAAAAAGGTATTTTGTTCTCACTTTTCGAACTGAAGGTGAAATTTGGTGTGTTGATACCCATTGTGAGCATATCAATTGAACCGCAACCGAATGAACAAGGCACACACAGTGGCAGTGCCTTACCACATCTATCGATCTATGTCAACTAAGTGGAAATGGTCGAAACCAATTTGTTATTGTAGCATTTACGAGTCTGCGGCACATTCGGTCGAAATGGGATGCGATGTGGCCGCGTGAGAAATAAACCTTTGTCTTTTAATTTTGGATGTCAAACGGACGGTCGGTCGATGGTTGCTTTTAGCTGTGGGTCAAATGTCTTGAATTATAACCGAAATAAAAAGTGATGAGGAAATCATTAATGGACACTACAATGTTGCCGATGGATGATGAGATTCGTGTGTGTTTGTGTGTTTAAATAGAATGTTCATTCATTTGACATGGACGCATACACTCTGACATGTCGTTGGGGTCGCAAAACAAAAACACATTACTCAAATGCTACGAAATTCGTCTTCTGCCAATTTTACTACTCCCGTTCTCTCTCTCTCTCTCCGGCCGCTCATTGTCGCTCAATCTTCTTTAACGAACGCACATAAATTAGTTTTTCGGTTTTTATCACCCAAAAATGCACAGCGACACAATCAACCCCTCGCCACGTACTTAAAACAAAGAGCACGTTCGACAGATTAGTCCCATTCTCTCTCTCTCTCTCTCTCTCTCTCTCTTTCAATCAGGCTTTTTTTAGTGTTTCGTTGTAATTGTTGTCGTTGTTGATGTCATTACTGCGATCCGATTACATGTATGGAACGCTTCGCATCTCGTCAACAGCTTAATTTTCCATTTCGGCATTCGATTCGTGCACCAAAACCACACCAAAATAATTACGATTCGCACCAAATGAAGAAAAATTTACGATGATTTCTTGTTCGCATTCATTTCGATGCAGTATATGTTGTGGTCAACGTAATGGGCTAGCGCCAAGCACGTGTTTTTACTGTCTCGAGCTCCATATGGTAAATTTTCTCATGATTATAAACATCGTATTGTGATAGCGGTAGCCGAATTTACAGCACAGAATTTCGTCGTCGTTGGGCGAGGGGGGACGGCAAATGAAGTTCGAAGGATTGAGAAGTGCGCTCCCATATACTCCAGATTAACGACGGAGTTTGAGTATATATGCGGATGAACAGATGTAGGTGGTTAAATAACAGATAAATACAACCGTAATT
This sequence comes from Obolodiplosis robiniae, assembly GCA_028476595.1. Lineage (NCBI taxonomy): Eukaryota > Metazoa > Arthropoda > Insecta > Diptera > Cecidomyiidae > Obolodiplosis > Obolodiplosis robiniae. The sequence goes on along the minus strand of CM052015.1, from coordinate 8,460,567 downwards.
ATCGTTTTGCAGCATTTTTTGTGCATTTGGTCTTAATCTCTCGTTGCTTTTTTCTCGAGTGCGTGCCGTGATAATCGCTTCATTAGAAACAAAGCGGATTATTCTATTCAAAAAACATACCAAAACAAAACACATGTAAATTTTGAGAGTTGGTGGAATATAAATAACAATATCGAAGAAGAAAAAAATGGGTTTTATTGTCAAAACCATATCAAACGAGATTCATTCTCGCGGACCATTGTCGCACAAGAAGAAGAAAAAGTCACAGAAGTCATATTAAATCATGTTTCATTGTGTGAATGCAACTTAATTAATATGTTGTCACTGTTCATTTAATCATGTTGATTGAAAAATTATGTGGAAACGCGAGCCGTTCGGCACGATGAATGAACTCCAGCTACTTCTTTCATTGTCTCTGAAAGAGCGTTGAAAAACACGACTTTTTCATTAGAAATGACATTTCGGTAGATAAAACCGCGCCATCAAATAATGAAAACCATTGTTAAATGCACACCAAAAGAAAGAACTAGTTTTGTCGCTGGATTATTTGATGTATGTCGCTTCGATTCGTTTGCAGATGTGCTCATAAGAGATCCAATTTCTTATGCACTGACTCGAAAAAACAGCAAACCAAACGGAACTGTGCACAAAGAAAAAACCAAAAACGAAATTACATTCATTTATTTTGTGGAGAGACGTTTGCATATAGGCTTTATTAGCCGCTATTTAATACATTAATCCAGATGAATAATAAAAAGACAAATGAACCCTCAAACCAAGTTGAATAAAGCGATCACAATTCGCTGGGACACAAACAAGCGGTCTTTTCTTCACATTTTTCTTCGATTGTGAGTGCGGCTACGATTTAAATGCCAGGCGACAAAAGACAAGCAGAGAGAAAAAAATAATAAGAATCAGAAAAGTGAGAGGACAGCGACCGCAATGCAACAGTAGCAATCATTATCTTATCGCGCGACCGCGCGGTTGGATTTCAATGCAGCCACAGTCATTTTTGGATTTTTCTCTGCATTTTGTGTGCCTCTTGCACTGTTCATTTGAATAAAAGACATTCATAAAAGTGTTTTCAGTCGCAGTTTTATGTTACAGCCAATATCACAGGCTCTCTTGAGTGTGACATCGTGAACGAACATGATTTGTCTGCATTATTTCTCTGCTTCAAATTGGAAAAGTGGGATTTTATTATCGAATTTCGTTTTCGTGACGGATTTCTAGCTTGCGAGTCGACGACAATTTCAATGGACCACACACAATCAAACGATAGAAAATCCAAATTCAAACCAAATCAATTTGATTTGGTTGTTGCCAACTTTATGCAAAATTCCAGCTAAGTCATTTTTTAATTGGCAAAAACGCGCGATGCTCGCGGTCATTGTACTCAGAAAAAGCACTTGTTCATTTGACTGATGGTAATCAAACTCCCTGCCATTTCAATTCTTTCGATGACAATATAAAACAAGTAGATTTGAGCTTTTGTTTAAGCCTCATGGTGAACCGGTTTGTGGTAGCAAAAAAACAACGTTAAATCAAGCATTATTGCCAATAAAGAAGTATCAATCAGCGACCAAAAAACAAGCCATCAATGTCAAATTGTGCGAATATTTCCTGTGTGCGAGTTTTGCTTTTGATTGATTTCGAGATAAGGAAAATGTGTAGATAAATGGCGATTAGATCGTAAATCGTCGATCGAATTGTGGGCATGTGCAGTTTCAACTCGTACACAACATATTTATAATGGGCAATTCAATTATGCAAACAATTCAATGTCAACGACAAACATCAATCATTTCGAATGGCAATAAGCGGGTTTGTCATTTCATTTGATAGACAATTACAGCGGCTCATTTTCGAAACCAGCGCAGCCCGAAGATTAATTGACATTGAACAAGCTGCTGTCTTTAAACTATTTTGTCACATTGAACTGCGTGCGACAGGTCTGAGAATCACATGAACCGGAGTATCATTCTCCCAGTGACGATTCGGTGCCATTCCAAAAATGCCACTCGAGTTTTTTTTTTTTCAAATCTCATGGAACTTTTTTTCGGACTAGAAGAGTTTTTTCTTCAGAAGAAATTGTTTTTTGATTGTTTTTTTATTTTTAGATCGCTTCTTTTCATTTTTGGAGCACAAAGCGTCAATTCATGATATCGCAAGGCGAGGAATGGGATTTAGTGTTTTTCTTAATCACTTCACGACACATGCGATGAATTCATTGATTTCGATAAGCAAATTTGCATCAAATAAGTTGAAATTAGATCGGCGTTGGTTGCAAAAAGTGGCCGTGCATTATCTTATAAATTATTAAGAAATAATCGTAAATTGTGTAAAAGCGCAAAGCCAAACATTATGTGTGCTGATTGTTGTTTGGCCAGAGAGCGGCACTTCTTTGAGATTGGCCCAGGCAAAATCTAACTTGACCATAATGTACTAGATATATATATTCGTCGTTTAATTCACTTCTTTCGTATTCTCAATCCGTTTGCATTTCATGTGGCACATCGTTAGGTCGGCTCTTTCTGTGGCTGCGGCCACTGTGATAATGAATTATTCGATAAAATTTTATGTGACACCTTCACAAAAACAAACAGCGAACACACACTGAGCCGTCCTTGTACATATTTTATGCCATAAAATGCATTTAAATGCGATGGCACGATGGTAAATGCAGTTACGTTGTCGCCACCTCATTCAATGCCTTGCTGCTTCGTTGCCGTTTGCGCTGGCTTTCATTTACGGTGTGCATTCGCATACTTGTCGTCGTCGACGTTTTTGTTTCGCTTCACATTTTATCTAATCGAAAACTGATGAAACCAATTTTTAATCGAACATCGTTTCTACATTAACTTTTGGCTTCGGACTTGCTGCATATTCACGATTAAGATTGTCGAGCGCGCGCTTTAAATGTTTGCATTTCGATTGCCGGCCGCGCGTTTGCGATATGCAGAGCGAATGAAAAGAGCGGCACGAGAGATGTCAAAATGTCGTCGTCTTTAAGAATCAAAGTCGCATCCGATGCAACGCACACACACACTTCACACAGCACCGAACCGATAACGACTATCAACTGAGAGCGATTGAGAATTGGTGATAATGTTATGCATATATGCGCTGACCATTATTATCAATCGGTGTTTTTCCAGGATTTTTGTTTCTTTCTTGCATTCTTTGTGCATTTTAGCGGTGATTTTGAATAGCTTAGGGCACGGAGAGACTCATTTTGCACCAACATAATGTCACCTCTTCGTCGCATTTCCTGCATGTCATTCGAGATTTATGGTCCAATGTGAAGCATTCAAACATGATTTTATGCTTCTCTGCACAAAAAAACTCACCTGCATGCTTTTTGAACATTTGCTGAAAATTTTGCTGCTATAAATTGGCATCAACTAAACCAAAGCTCAGACCAAATTCAGCAGTAAAATTCACATATAGAAACCACTTATGAAAGCATGTCAAACAAGAATTTAACCTAGCAAATAGGCGTTTCAAATAACTACCTATATTATTGATAGCTTTAACAAAAAAAAGTACGACTAGATCAATTGCCGACCCGAATCGTTTCGTTCGAAGTCTGTGTGAATTGTCTCAACAGTGCGCGATGCGGCAAAATAAATGATGAGCCAGAAAATATATTACCTTTTGTAACATAATTAATTAGCTGTGAGATGGAAACGTCTGTGTGTGGCTGCAGCAATTTGATGCAGCAATGTGTTGAATGCATAAGCGGCTGAAACCTGCTATTTTCTTCTGACAGCCAAACCTGAACGAGTGTGTGAAAAGTCTCCTCGCCACATTTGTGTTCATAATTCATAGATAATGCTAATGAAGTTTGCTGTATCGGTGCGCCGCCACGTCTATTCCAGCGGCCACAATCAACGACAAACAAACAGAATTGTGAAAAGCCTATGATATGAATTGATATTATGATAAATGAACGCGAACACAGCGATCGAAGCGATAATCATAAATCGATAGCAGATAAACAATTTGTATCGTTCGTTCAATAGTTTTAATGAAAATTTATGTGCCATCGATGTGATGTGTGTGTATGTCTCGAAATGGATTTCACAGCGCCGCGTGCAAACGCCGATTTCACTCTCCTTTTTTTCCCCCGTACAATGGACCCGTCATTTTTTATGCTCATCGGGAAAATGTCAGCTATGTTCGAAATCGTTTGTGTGAGAAAAAATCTATTTTCGTTGAAATTAAATTAAAATTCCCAAACTGTACAAAGTGTTGCAATTAATCTTTGTCACTTATCATTTCAGGTAGGTCCTGCTCACGGCTATTGACGCGCAGTTCCCCGAATCCATTCGATTTACTGTTATAAATAATGTAGCAAAGTGTTTTGACCGAAGGGACACCGTCCATATGCTTGATTTTTTGCATAATGGATTCAACATTCTGACACATTGATTGATCTTATGACAAACCAAAAAGGATTCAATGCCCATTCCAAACCGAAATGTACGAATGCAAACGGAGGGAATACCATCAACTCTTTTGCAGAGCGAGGAAGGTGGCTTAAAGGAACAACGACGATGACAACGAGCGACACAGAGATTTCGAAAGCACTGGCACTCACACATCAATAATCCCGAACGCATCCTGAAAATGAAATTGGATCGGAAACATTTTAAAATGTTTTCTTAAATTACAGCATATTTATCTTGGGTGCTGTGTGCGGAAAACAAATGAAGCGATTGAGCATTTTGTACCCACTTTAAGTTGTTCTGTTTGAAATTTTCGTTTTGCATGGAGTCTATTACAAGCATATTACATGTGTTTTTTTTTGTGCCTCCGCAACGAGAATGTTGCTGACGACAAACAACCGAGAGTCACAATAAGGAACGATTTTGTGTGTGTTTGTGCAACAAACAGATTGGAATATCTTTGTAGAGTTTTTGTTGGTTTGGCGTGAGTGTGTGCTTGTCTTTTTTCCATTCCGAATCAAGTGACTTGGCGCTGACACTTTGATTGATTATTTTTCATTTATATTTGTGTGTTGTTTTTCTTGTTGTAATTCGTTGTTCCGTACAATGCTGTTGTTGAGTGTGTAATTTGGGGTGGATGGTTTTTGCCCGGCCACGTTGTTCCTTTCGCTCTGTTTTGTGACTGCGGTGTCATGTGTTTCGCACAATTTTCAGTTAATTTCCGTTCGCACGGACGATCGGTTTTTGGCCAAGCATATATTTGATTCGGACATTCGGCGCCCTTTTCCGGCGTTATCAGCAAACCACGGCATTTTCGGTTTTTCACTTTGTCCGATTGCTTTTATCACTCCGTCATTTTTGGGTTCTTTCGCTTTTTTCCTCACACATTGGCATTCGCATTGTCAGCTTGGGCCATTTTCAAGTGGTACGGCTGTCAACGAAAATTCAGCGCGATAAACACGCATTCCCTGTATATCATCGCACAGTTTTTCCACATTTGATTTATCAGAGGGTAACATGAAACGAACAATTAATCGAATGTCCAATGAGTATTACTATCTGATTTGAAATCGATACTTGAACTGCCACACATCATTGGCTTGGAAAAAGTTCGTTGGATTCCATCGGCCACTCTCTCTCTACCCAATTTGAGGACTCCAAATTGTTTGTGCTATTTTTCGTGATTTGTCATTCAACCGAAATTAATATCGTAAGAAATTTAATTGATGATATTTTTCTATGGTCTGGGGCAAAATTGATTTAAAGACTCTTTGAATTTTTAGCGATAAGATTTGTGCGCACTGTCGAACGATTCGATTAATCATAATTAATTTGACATTTGATTAAATGTGATGCAACGAAAAGGGAGGCTGATGCATGCCGCTTGACTTTCGTTGAACAACGAATTCGCTTTCTTTTGATGAAGTGCGGATGAAGCGGCTGTGCATAATGTGAATGTTTCAGCCAAATGAAAATCTCCATTTTCCAAGCAATTCATGTCAAAGAAAAGAAACTTTAGAAAAGAAGGTGCAACTACATTATAAAGTGATGTTGAATTTTTATGTTGATCTTATGTGTCTAACCTTGGACACGGTGGCTCGATTCATTTAATGTCGGTATATAAATCTCAGTTAGTGAATCCTTGTGGTCTCTTTCACTGCATCGTATATCAAATCAAAACAACCAGAGAGCCCATTAAAACTTTCTCGATTTCCAAACTTCGGACTCACTTACTCTTATGTTCGGCCGTAAATTTATCTATCCGCCTCATAACGAAAGGCATGGTGTGTGTGTGTGTGTGTGTGATGAACGACATAAACATAACGGCTTCGCAATAATGAACTTGTGCACTTCATTTATTACAATATAACTACATCGAAATGTACACGCCACACGTTTTTAAGGTTCTCACCGAGCCTACAAATATTTTATAGACTATAAATAAAGTTGAGCGAGCGTTGAATTGAAATGGTACTGGCTGGCATGGAAAGAACATTTGCGCGCTGCTAAAGAGCTAGCAGAAAGCTAATAATGTGCGGAACAGAAGAAAGTCATAATGAATTGAAAAATGTTTTATTTGCAACAATTTCCGTTGATGATGTGACTATGACACTTTTTAACTGCCAAGACAAATGCTATCTGCTTAAGACGATTCTTGACATTTTTTAACAGGATTTCTGTCTTTTTTCAAGGCGATTAGGACTGTTTTTATTTCCGTGTTTTTTTATTCAAATTTCTTAAAACTCATGAACTAACTTTCTTTTGCTCGACAGCCAGACTGCATCACATCGATCCGCACGTTTGCTTTCATAGTCATTTATCGTCCCATATGTCACATTAAAATTATTGTTATTGCCATAGCATTCAGATGCTATAATAACCATGTCACATTAACACAATAATGTTTGCTATTTGCTGTGTCGTAGTTTTTTATGTGATTTGAAAATGATTTGATTTCAATTGCAATGAATGGTGAAGTCAGAAGGAAAGCGAATTTGCTGCTCAAATATTCACGTGACTTGTTGAGAAAACCCCAAAAAACCCATCAAAAATTCAAAAGGCACGGACTGTATTCATAAGAAGACACGGCAGTTTATTTAAGAAACGATTATTGCCATTTTGTCTCGCTCTCTCGACGGTGCAAGTTTTGAATATTTCAAATGGGTGACTGCGGTTGCTCGATATGTATGTGTGTGTGTATCAACGGAATTGCATCCGGAAAATATAATAGCCATTTGATTTTATTAACCATAACCATTTGTATGTGCAACGAGTAGATATGAGATTTTTACATCGTGTTTTCTATTTAGTTAATGGTTTTATGTGGCAACATCATACCAACAATATGTGAATATTTTCAACGGCAAGAGATCGTAAACGACAACCAACACCATTCAAAAGGTATAATGTCACTGAAATAATCGTACATTTTCCCGTTGAGTTTGATGCCTCAGCTAGAGGTATGCGACCGAAGAGAACCAATTCACATGCTAAATACGATTTGAAAACTGCTAAACTGTCGCAAAATATGGTTTTAATGGTATTTTATGACGACATTTGCGGTTATGCTGAATTTAAAACATCTTTTGCCGCAGTCTGCGGGTCTAGTGTATTCGAATAATAGCCTTTTTCGATGGAAATAACATTTTTCGGTTGAAAAGTTAAAACTGAATATCAAAAATGGGGCTTAGATAACAAATCAAAATGTGTGATTTTAATGGAATTTCGGTATAAAAATATTGTACATTTTCAAAGCGATCGCGCGGGGCTTTTTCAAGAACCGACCAAAGGATAAATGCAGCTAATTTACTATCAATTAATTTTTATCGAATTATAAAGCAATTCAGTGAAATGCGATGAGAGGGCCAATATTAACCAAATAATCATTATATGACATGAGAAAGATGAGCAATGAAAATGGTTTTCATATATCGTCGCGCGACTAATGAAAATCCCTGCAATCTCAAATAAACGCATAAAAACTGACAACTTCAAGTGGTGGAAGGCGGAGAAGAGAGAGAGAGATAGAGAAAATGGAAAAAGCAGTCGACTATCAAAAGAGAAAAGCGACTTGAAATGACAGCATGACAAAAGGAATAAACACCAAATCGCATTGTTAAATGCGCAATTCGACTAGATAGAGCAATAAAAACGGACGATATGTGTAATTGTGCACGCATCTCAACCAAATCCCATTCAATATTAAATATGGCCAATAAAATGATAAAATACATTTAAATGCACATGGAGTTAAGCACCGGCATCGATTAAAACGACGACGACGTTCGCATTCGTACTTTGTTCGTTGGATTGCGCGCGTTGGCCGTGGCAAAAGGTTTGAAACAACGGAAGAAACAACAAACCCATCCAACAAATCAGCCGTCTAAGTATCAAAGCCATTCCATCGATCTCGCGGCAACCAGCCAACCGATACGAAATTCATATGCAATAAAATGTGAATCGAAAGGCCAGAGCACACATATATGAAAGAGAAAAACGGCCGAAAAAAACACACTCACTCACCATTCCTTTGATACGTTCCGCTTTTTGATGTATCACAATTTTTCCTCCTTGTCGTTCGAACGCAACGAATAATAACAACAAAAAAAGCATTCCAGAATAAAATGACAAACACCTTTATAACAGCTCGCAGCTGGAGATACACAAGTGAGAGAAAGAATTATAATGTAGTGTAGAATGACCGTCGTCCGTGTATCTGTGGCTGTGCCTGATGGTAATACTCACGAAAGAGAGATATCTCTTCAAAATCCATCGGGCGCAGTGCACGGCACACTCGCGTATACAAACAATAATATCATTCATTCGATGGTTTTTTTTTGCTTATTTTTTTTTCAATTATTATTACAATTATCTCTTTTTTCCCGATCATTTGAGATTAAACGTTGAATGGAAACAACATGCTGTTTCAACATCCGATTTGATTTTCCATTTACAAAATTGAACACGGCGATTTGGTAGTTCGTTTTAACATAATTTTCTGTATTCCACTCGAAAATCGGTTGCAAATTATGTCTCTAAATGAGTTTTCAAAAAAGGAAATAATGAAATTTTTTAATTGTCTTTTTCCGTTTCCGAAAAAATCATCATAACAGGGAACAAAATGGCATTGATTTTGATATCAATTGGTCCGTACGCGCGCACAATGCCGCTTCTCCATGCAGGGCACATTTTACGCATGCAGCCAAAGACGGAATGCCGCCTGAGTTCCTACACGCACCACAAGCAATCGTATTATTATAAATAATAATATTGCAATCGTAATAAATGGCCATAATAATAACAACATAATAAAGGTGTGTGCGCAAATGCAAATCTACGTTCAAGCAATGAACAAGTACCTTTGCATCACCACTTTACGCACATGTACGAACTCTGAACACACCAAATCTTGGCCTTTTTCGCACATCATGTGTGCGCGCATCGATTCTATATTTGATTCTGCTTTCTCCACTCTCGCAAAAGACTTATGGCCATGTTGGTATAACATTCAAATCGCTTACAAACGGCAATAATAGTGTAAAAAAAACCGTACACACACGCGGCATAATAAACACTATAACCATAAACTATCAACGATTTTCATTGGATTTGCGCACCAAATGAGAACATTACGTTCATCAAAATGATCAAAGCAAATGCTTGCGCTGAACATGATCCAAAGTTGGCATTATATTTCAACGACGAGTTGGAGCGCGTTAGTGCTGGCTGACACGTGTGATGATGATATAAATCCAATTCGAATGGAGAATTATAAATGCGCAACAATCACATCCTCAATCGATGCGTCGCTGTGCAATAATTCAAGCCGAAGATTAGTGTGTGATTCAGATGATCAAGTGATTGAAAATCACTATTGCGATTCTGAGTAATATCTAGGCAATGTTTGCGTGCGTGAACACAACGGAAATGAATTTTGAGAAATTGCCCGGTTTTGCCGATGTGTGACTGAAATTATCGAATTTATTTTATTCACACGAGACAGACCAAACCCCACGAGAGGTGAATCGATATGCTGACCATTTTATTGTGTTCATATCGATCGGAACACTTTTAGACTTATATTGATTTAGTCGTTTGTCGCTTTCATCCTCTCTTGGCTATAACATTTCAGGAAAATCACACTTATCCCTGAAATTTCAAGGAATTGAGAAAAATTTATTGCAACAAATGGTCCTTTGGCTCGCTCTTTCGCTCCGTATCGCATCGCAATCATAAAATATGTCCATTTTGTGATGATCTGTCGAGTATCAAAATGCCATTAGCTGGCTTAATGTTTGCGCCACAAAACAAAATGCGTTCATATTACGAAACCGATCGAAAGTCATTTTGTTATGATGGCCTGCATACATAATAAATCTCATATTCGATTTTGACCTGTGCCAGGTAATAATGCCTTATGATAAAAAAATTTGTTGTTTCATCCATTTTTCGTTCGTCTTTAAACGCACAACACACAAAGAAATAATCAAAAAATGGTCATCAAGATATGGCAGCTGAGAACAAAACGGGGATTAAAAATTACAAGCGCACATATTGTCTTTAGGTGTTTTTCGTTCCATTTCATTTTTTGTGTGTTTCAATGTAGCTACTCACAATAGATTGCGATGCGTAAGATTGGACACAATTTTACATATTCAGTCAGTTTTCCTCCAACATGAAAACGAAATCCTATCGAGAGAGAGAAAGAATTATGATAATATAAATGAGAAAAGACTTCAACACAATTTAGAAAGATCAGATCGTAGGAGATGTTACAAAAACTTAATTTAGTTTCGTTGCCACAGCTGAGACTGATGCACTCGGGAGGAGAGAGTGAGAGAGAAAGGGATTAGACAAAACCACGGATCAATAAAAATGATAAAACGAATAGACGACAACAAAATTAACCATCAACAAGCTGAGATGAGACATAATAGATAAAAAAATATATATGCTACAAAACAACAATAACCGAAAATATGAATTTACCGCCAAAGAGTTGACACATGGAAACTAATGATGATAGCCAATGTTTTACGATTCTTGTGATACCGAAAAACAAACCACTGTGAATGATGTGAACCTTTCGAACCTCTGAATGTGTAAATTATTATTAGTCGAATAAAAAAAAACGAAGAAGCAACAACAAAAACCGGCGGAGCAAAAGAGATAGAGAGGAAACCGGCGAATCACTCGGAGCAGAAGAACAACAGCATGCATCTTATTCATGACCGCCTCATGTATATTTTCTGGTTCGATTTTCGATGATAAATGACCCAGCGGAACCAATTTCGTGTTTCGATTGCATTTTATTGATGTAATTTTATTGTTGTTGTTTCTTTCGCCGTTCGACTAACGCTGCTCTAGAAGCGAGCGCAGCACCGGCAGTTCCATACAAATCAAAAACGGTGATCCAAAATTATGTATCTCGTTCTCGACAAATACATTTTTCGGCCACAAAGTAATTAATGTTGTTTTGATAAAGGTTTTTCTTGAGTCAGGACAGTTTACCGTTCGTCGGGACGAGCATGCATCTAAATCGAAAGTCATTCGAAATGCTATAGCAATTATAAACTTCTAAATTGACATTTGCTATGCATGCAAACGTATTTTTCTCTCTCTCTCTCTCGAAAGCTCATTGGCCCCTCTCAATTTTTATAATGAATCATATTTATTTATTTTTTTCGTCGTTAGCCAATTCGCGAATTCCCACTTCACAGAAAAACCTATAAAATGCGCAACATTCAAATAAACTGGACGAAAGAGTGAATGAACAACGTTGGCGCTTGAATTATGACGAAACAATAAAAAAAAGGTAATCGGCCGCCGACAAAAATGGTTTAAATCAATTTTTATATTTATGATGGAAAGGAATGAATTTTGTAAACGGGAGAAAAAAGCGCGGACACAATCATTGATATGTTCGGCTGGTTTTATTCATTCATCGCGCAAGCGAGCTGATTAGTTTCGCTTGGCTCATCTTTTTTCGTGTTTATGTCGAGACGATGAACCGAATTTTGTGTGCGTTTGAATCTATGCATTTCGTATGCCTAAAAAACAACATAATAAACTTCGAACTGATTTTCAAGAGAAAAAATATTAATCAAACTAAAAGCCAAAAATACTGCTGGAAATTTAATAATTATAGAGTGGACCCTGAAAAAGGGAGAAATGAGACGATTTTCTGAAGGCTTTTCCCAAGAATACGCAGACGACTGTTTAATTGGGCGATTTCCGTTGTCGCAGACAATGGTTGTCGTGCGCAGGTAAATCTGATCTGGAAGCCGGGAATAATTACAGAGTGATTACGAGAAATATCGCCACAATCAGACTTTTGTCATTTGACGAACATTTCGGCCGTTCAAAAAGAATTGGTCGTTGTCATTGTTGGGCAAGAGATAGGGATCGAAATCCACAGGCGACAAATCTGATCTTAATAAATTGTCTGAATGAAATAACAATATGCGTGACGCATTCATATGCAAAATAGTCGCTTGTCGCTTAAATGGTTATTTTGTCATCGAATTGGAGTGACACGGCGAAGAGTCGGCGTTCGGTCGGCCGGCCATTGGCATGCTGAAAAACAACATGATAATGAATTACTAATTTCAATAATCAACAGATAATTAATAAAGAGGAAAACGACTGGAACGACATTTATTGACCACACCACATACACGAACGGTCCGTCGCGTTCGCCGGCCTGAACGCCAGACGACAATTCAGACAATGTCACATAACAGCATGAAACCAAAATCGGAACAAGTGAGAAGTCAAATGAGAAATTCGAATACAAAATAAAAATCAATATGATAATTAATTGGCAGGCTGAAATGAAAAGAAGGCGGCTGATCGCTGAGAGCGCGCATCTCGCAACTTAAAATGCGATTACATTGAATGTTCATGTTCAGCATTTGGTGATGCCGTGAATGCATTTGCATCTGAATTCTCCAACTCTCGGAACGGAAAACGAGACAAAAAACACCGAGAGGTGCATGTCACAAATGCGACAATATATAAAATGTAAACGGAGATAGATTTGCACTCGATTAAGGTGCATTTTCATGTCTCCAGCGAACACGCCGGATTTTTGGTGTGTAAGTGTGTGTGTGACGATGAAGCATTTGCGCGGAGAGTGAGCAGCAAAGCGAAAAAATGTCGACGCATTTTAATATTTGTCAGACACTGTAAATTATTCCCTTTGGTCAGCGCATGTTTAAGCGCTGTGGTCTCTAATCATATTCGGCGCTGCAAAAACCGAAGAGAGCATAAATATGTAAACCATTTACACACATTTTCTTCAAAAGGCACAGAAAATGTTGCAGTAAAACGCGAGCCGTAAATTCATTTGCATGTGTGTATGTGTTTTTCTGTATTGCGCAGTCTTCGTGACAACTTGAAGTGCGTTATCCTCGTGATTCATCCACGATAATGCATGTAAATGGTCACAATCATGTTTTCCACTTTTTTCATTTGGATGCAGCTAAATCATAATTTGGGCTTGTTGCCTCTTTTATCGCATCAACAAATCATGTTTAAATACATGTTTAATGTCATAGCCGCAAAAAAAAACGTTGCTCCGCGATGGCGAAACATTCCTTAGATTTGAATGTCACCAATGTCATTTAGCATTACATTTTAACAGACTTGCACATTTTGATATGTTATCAGAAATCTCCTACAAAAAGGTTTAAGTTTCAAGAGATCGTCCGAAAAAATTTCGTTTTTTTATGTCCAATATTTTTGCTCTCAAGAATCAGAATATGTTTTTTTATGTTTCAGCATCAAAATATGTATTCTTTCTTTGTTTGTATGAACGAAGGAATATTTTTAATATAGGAATGAGCTAAGAGGCGACACACGCATCGTTCATTTATACGTACATTCACGTCAATCACATTTCAAAGTGATTGAGAGCGAGAAAGAGAGAGAGAGAAAGAGAGAGAGAGAGAGAGAGAGACAGCACCGAACAGCCACGCTAAAATATATTGCTTGCGATTGAACATTTGTGTGGCTCCGAAAAAATCGGTTACTCCGAATTTCAAAGGCCATATTGACTTTAAAATAAATGATTCTCGTCTTGTTTTGTGATTGCTTCGCGCGGTTTGACTGTTTCTTCACCGTGCGTTCATTTGTGTGTGAGTGTCATGGCGATATTGGCTATCTCTCCGTCACTTGATTCATAATATACATGCGACTACACCGAGAATATTTTAACACAATTCATTTTGAAAATAGTTTCATGTCATTTATTGTGTTAATCCTCAATCGGTTCAGTCCGGTCGCTGCGGCCATTGCGCACATAATTGCTCGAAAATTAGACTATGAAATATGATGAGAAATTATCAAAAAAAACAAAAATGTTATACGGCTAATTTAATAGAAAGAAACAATTTGGAACAAAACGAACAAGAAAAAAAAATGAATCTGGTAATTTAACTTGTGCCGAGTATGTTTTTTTCTTAGACTTTCCTCGCTGTAGTTAGGCAATAATAATTGTGATGGCTGATGCGTGAGGAGTCGCGCTCGCGCCAGCTATTTATTCAACAAGCTGGCCAAAGATTGTTGTTTTTTTGTGTCAGTTATATCGTTTTTTCTCTGATTTTACGAGATTGTGCCGCGCACAGCCATAAGTGTGATGTGTTTATGGAAACGACTGGCGCACATATCGAACGACCAAGGCATTAGTAGCATGTGGTATGTATTATAATGTAGAAGACAACCAAAAATATGTAATGTTTTATCGAAATAGATTATCTAAATGAATGTTGGCCTTGATAGTCTCACGTCTCTTGATGGGTTCGACAACAATGTTCCAATACAGCGCTGATCATTTGCCATCAAATTCCAAGCGATTAGCTTTAATACCAACATCATTTAGATCTGGACCATTTTTTTTTTTTGACTTTCTCTGAAAACCACCGACGACTCGTAAAAATCTATTTTCGAACATATCTAAGAATTTATCTTTGTTTTTTATTCAAGCTTTTGGTCGAGCAATTAATCACCGGATTTCGAAAATATCAAGCCGGGCAAATTGAAAGTCACATCAAGATATGCTTTTCAAATTGCTGTGCAATTTATGTAAAATTCATTCAAAACAACGCCTAATTTGTGTTCAAATGTCAATCGATCACTTTAAAATGAAATTCATCAATAAGCCGTCCCCATTGTCATTTGGCAGCTAAAACTACCTAATATCGTCCATTTCAAGCGAAAAATGTTCAAGCAAATCGATATTTTGCTGAAAAACATGGACCAGATGCAAAAATGGATCGTTCGCATCGATAAATAACCGGCGAAAAGACGGTATCGACGAAAAATTTACATTTCATAAGTATGGGACAATGACTATATTTTCGCTTTAAATAAACACCTTCGAGCCTTACACGTTTTGCAACGCAACAATTATGTCTTCTTCCAAAGCACATCGCGACAACGCACCGCACAAAATTTATGCATATAAAAGTAAAAAAAAAAATGCATGTGAAAAAAATCAATCGTTCCTCTAATAAATTACGGCTTGCTCCAGTTCTTATCGGCCGAAAATCGGAAGATAAAAATAATCGAAATGCAAAACCCTGTAATTTTGAATTGCATAATAAATATTTATTAGCATGTAAGCGAAAATTAAAAAATTATGTAAAAAAAAACACCAAAAGCGATATTACGCTCCGTCCCATAGACGGCAGCCATGGTCTCAATATGAAAATCATGTTGTATGTTGAAAACAGGTGGAATTTTTGCCAAACACAATCTTATGCGAATGTTTTGGAACAGCACCCTTTTGTCCTTTGGCTGCAAGTCAATAAATGTCGAATGGCTGACGGTTCAAATGTCGAATGGCAACCAAGTGCAATTACATCCTTTTCGAATACTCTACTTCCGCAAATGGTGTGTCCGAGTACCGTAAAAACAACGAAACAGCAACTGCTTAAAATATCAAAGCAAATTTATTATTCGAAAACAAATGCAGCAATAAATCGATGCCAGAAGGACGAGCGCAGGTAAAGAGAATACGAACCACTTATGGAACACAGTAAATGCACAGTTTTCGACACAAAATGGTAAGAAAAATGGGTACTGCTAACCGAATATGAATCTCTTCTCTCAGCAAAAAAAGGGTTCATCATTGCTTATTGCACACAACGTTCGAAAGAATTCGGCTTTAATGTGGGAGAATATCCATTTTGCAGGCAAATTGAACAGCAGTACAATCGCAATATCATTGTATTAAAACGGAAATAAGTAGGTAAAATAGAACAAATGAGCCGCCTGTAATGAAAATTGAATCAATTCATTAGTAGTTCATTGTGGCCCAAAAGTGCGCTGGCACAATGCGAACCACACGTGAGTCTCGTGATAGATTCTACCTTTTTCTGAATGAACAATGTTCACTGATCTTGTCTACTTCGTCGTTGTAGCAAATGCATCGATTCAACTTTTCTGCATTCAAAATGTAATGTAATTGAACTTGTATTAGGAGATGAGCCTTTTGTATCTTCAATTATAACTATTTCCCGATGAGAAAATTTTGCGCAAAAATGAGCTGAATTTTTGCTAATGAGAAATTCAGGGGGAAAAGGTATTTTGAAGTAGATGAAAACTGTATGTAAAAGGGAGTCTTCTCAATCGAATCAGAATTTTCAGACGATCAAATGAACGATTCAGTTCGACAATGCGGTCAGTGCTCTATAATTAACCCAGCCAAAATGTGTCGAAACTTGGAAAAATCACTGCCCATTTTTCGGCGACTCATCATCATTGAGAAGTAAAACTTTTATCGGTTCGAAATCAAATTAGGCCGTCCAGCACAAGTTTTTTTCGAAAACACAAGGCGAAGCATCATTTTGTTGAATTATTTCATCAAAAATACATTGAATTTGCCTTGTTTTTGTTTTTGAAAAGTCGAATAATATTGAATAGGGCAAAATGATTGCCTATTGTTTTAGTTGTGAAAGGAATCGAATGCTACCAAAGATCTATTTGTTTTGTTCAATGAAATAATAGTTTTATTTGAGTCGGCAGATTCTTCGTTGTTTCCCTAGCAAAACGCTTCGGTTTTTCGTTAACTCGATGTAGATTTCCATGAGCATGGCCAAAAATTAATGAACCTCAAGATGTGTATATCATGTTGGAGTTTGATTTTTGGAGAAGCGAAAATCGATATTGTTTGCGCCACTTACACAGTGGTTTGAATGCTCGTATCGCACGGAAATTTTTCGGGAGTATCATCCATATTAACACATGACGTTGCCCGAGCACAAACACATTGCATCGGAGGCCCCTAAGAGACACAGAGATGGGGGAACGAAAAAGAGCAACCGATTGAGATACAGAGCGAACCCTCAGAAAAATATTTATGATGAGTAACTATCGTAATTTCCCGTTCTTCTTGTTTTTGCTCCAAAAATGCGAAATTGTTTTTTTTTTTGGTTTTCATTCAGTACGCGAGCGCTTGTTTTGCTTTCTTCTATCTATATTGATTTTCCTGGTGCTGCTTCGCTTGGCCTTGTGTGTACTCTCTTCGCGCTCCGGTTTCGTTATTATTCAGTGCGATTTTCAATGGTTAATGGCAGCAGCGAACGAGTAAATCTATAAATTTGCTGTGTGTATTGTGTATATTCATGCTTCCTGATTGCGCGTGGCATTTTATTTGTGAATATATTGCATGATTTTTGTGTGTTCTCTTTTCTTTGTTCGGTATTATTTTGGCAGCTCGAATGCTTGAACTCGCACAAAATTAAGTTTGTGCGTGTTTCATTCGATGGCGTAGATTTTTGGTCATGCACCCGAAAACATTGCAAGGAAGTGTTAATGACCTGATTTATTTCAAATAATCTTCTTTTGTTTTGGCAGCAGCAGCAGCGCTATTTGAAAAGCTTGGATATGAAATTTGCTACTATTGATGGGTGCTGCTACTACATTCCAGCATTAATGCATGTGTATTTTCGAATCGGTTTCTCGCCAAGTGAGAACGTTCACTTGGTGAAAAGTTGTGCAGACTGTATGATTCTCGAGCAAGCACAGCAATAACTCAACATGAAACTAATCTATTATTTATGAATCAGAATACGTAATATTGAAAGAGAAAAGTGGCTGAAACGGTAATAGAACTGAGCGCATCACAAAGGTTCACTTTATCGCTTACATGCACATGTGATAATTTATGGATTCTTCGAAAGGTTAAACTTATCCACATATATTTACATTGCATATCATGTCGGATTTGAGCCGCTTGAAATTCAATGCCTGTATCACTGCGAGCGCGCATTGATGACATTTTCGCAACGACATTCATAAATCTACCTGCCAATTTTAATTGGTCTAAATCAATGATTTTGAATATCTAATTTCCATAGAATTAGATCCATTGATTGAACAACAATAAAAATAAGCTTTTAGCAGTTGCTGTGTCGGCGTCTTCCTTGGCGATGTGCTGTGTATTTTTACGACATTTCTACGGAATTTCGTGCGATGTGTCATCCCGCTGCGCATATTAAATATCATTCGATTGACTTGAATTTCGTGTTTTGTCCCGTTTTTTTCGGTTGTTTTTTTTTCTTAAGTTGGGCATCATCAGTTCAAACGTCTCCATTTTTGTCGCTTTGCTTATCGCCGCGATTCCTAGAATCAACGTTGACAAATGCGCGCGCTTGTCTTTGTATTTTTTGGGTTTTCGAGCGGCGTTTATCAGTGAAACCGGGCGAAAAAAATACACTGATTATTGCCCCATTAAAACGAAATAACAATCACATATAACATGCATTCGACTAATTTTATTGTCCATTTTTCTTTTATTTCAAATGAAAGCGCGCCCGCGACACATGATGACACGAGTCTGTGGTCGGTTCATTTATTTTTTATCGCATCTTCGCCGTTCGCTCCGACAATGTCGTTCGAATCGACATTTATTTATGGATTTCTGGTGATTGTGGTTTCATTTCACTCGCATATCATTTGAAATGCGACATCCCAATGATAATTGTAATGGAACTTCAGTGACAGCAAAAAAAAATGAATATATGACACCGATGAGTTTCTCATTATAATTTTTATTCAGCATTCTCACGAAAACAACAATGACACACTCAAAATAAAATACTAAAAATGAAGTGACACGATAATTGTAATCGTGCGGGCATGTGCGCAAGAAAGCCTCTGTACCCAGCGATTACAAGCATTTTTCGAAAAAACAGGCCGAAAATATTGAAGTGTAGAAAAAACGTCTTGGTCGGAATGAAAAAGAAGCATATCAAGTCACAATTTATCAGAATGTCACATTTTGTTATTTTTGACTCCTTTCTTGTGTGTATATTATGAGAGCGATTAGGAATGATGTGCTGTGCGATTTGTTTCCATACCCTTTTTTCTTCGATTGATAACGATAGCATTTAAAAATAGTGTCAATTTTGTCATCTCAATACGAGCGGAATTCAACTGATAATTAATGCTGAATGATGATTCTACGAACGAGCATCAATTTTCAATCAGAACAAGGAAAGAGTGATAATTCAATCGAAAAGCTAAAGTATCGCCGTTCACTAGACTTAAAATTTCACACTCTACGTATGAAATAGCATTGCTAGTGAAATTGTGTACGTGATTCTTCTAGTTGACCGCTTAATCGGTTCAATCTGCGCTCTTTGACCATTCCAATCGGAAAATATACGTTTTTTCTGCCATGTTTTGAAAACGAGCACATTCGTCGCACAGCAAAAAATATGGTTTACCCTTTGTGAACTTGTCAAAGAATTTCACAACATGTCATAGCAAAGAACACGATAAAAGAGAAGCACGGAATCATTTTTTAATGGAACATAATCATAAGTTATTCGCATATTGGCACTGATTACGGCTAACAAAAAAGTGAAACTCACCATGAGAATGGTAAATGAAGAGAATGTTTATTTGTCATTTTTATTCATTTCTTTATTGTGTTTATTTATTCAATTGAGTCGTTTTTGATAATGGCATTTTGAGGTTGAAATCAATAATTGGGTCAATTCACATTACAGATGCTCTTCTACACAGAATCTTCTTTCTAATTTCAGCAAATTATTTAAAATCGCATGATAAATATTCGAAAATCAAATGATATGTGTTTTGTTTGAATTTTGTTTTTGACACTTTTATGAATATATTTTGTGCCAATTCAATGAGGTCATAAAACCTATTTTGCTACCGAATTATTTCACGTTAAATGTAAATTTCTCGTTTCTTTTCTATTTTGCTTCAATTTGAATACCATTTTCGATGTATATTTCGTGTGGTCTGCGAATTCGTATGGATATTTCATTATGAAATGCAGTAAGTTTGCCTCTTGAGATATTCAAGGTTCGAAATCAAGACGCTCTCAAGCATCTTGAAAGGGATCTCAAACACATATACGGTATCGTGTTGTGTTCACACGAGCCGCAACGCGACTGTAAATGTTTTCTTTCTCTCTTTTGCTGCTTCTTAATATGCGGGTTTTGTGGATACACTGCGCGTCGATATGACAAATAAATAGCGGTCGAATAGAAAACGGCATTCGCAGCAATCGTTTTCCCATACCAATTAGGTATAATTAATGAGAAATTGATTAAAATGTTTATTATCTCTGTTAATTAGCCACTTTCCATGGTCAATATTCAACTCTGCTACCGCTTCAATTACATTCTGCCTCCGTTTTGGTGATATTCGCCCGAAAAAATTCATGATAACGAGCCGAATTAGACAATGATTTGTTTATCGCTGGTGGTTTTCGACATTTCACACATGACTTCACCGAAATTCTTTTTGAATCGAAAATGCAATTTATGTTATATGAAAACTGCAGCAAAGACCAATTCAAAAGCAGTCAGTTCATATTCAATTTTGATATAATTTGTCGAATGAAGAAACGAACGAAACGCAAATGACAATTTGAATATGGAAAACCTGTTTGCTCGTGTGTAATTCAATCCGTTGATTAATAAGAACAACAACAAAATGTCGCATTTTGTGATGTCGTATCAATATCACGGCTTTGCAATGCATTTTGATGTGTTCAATTAACCGTGAGACACAAAACCAAGAACTTTTGCACATACTTACATTTGATACCGAAACGCATACGAGGTAGCCGAATCAAACCGGGGCTACTGCATGTGAAACGCAATCACAAAGAACTGACG
The DNA here is from genome assembly GCA_028476595.1 of Obolodiplosis robiniae. Lineage (NCBI taxonomy): Eukaryota > Metazoa > Arthropoda > Insecta > Diptera > Cecidomyiidae > Obolodiplosis > Obolodiplosis robiniae. Next base: position 8,439,458 of record CM052015.1, on the reverse strand, counting down.
GATAAAATGGCAAAGATGACAGATTCCATTTGGTCACAAACGTACAGAATGTTTTTTTTTTTTTTTGCTCGAAACTCGGAGTTTCCCACAGTCCGGGCCGGTGCCAATATACATATGTAAAAGCGACCGTTGAGCGGATTCAAGTGCATTCGAACAGAAACATGAAGAGACGTTTGTCATAAGAAATGCCCAAACAGCTCAATCATTCGGTGTTCGGTGAAGCGACTCACGGTAAATCGCATTCCATGTGCATATTCAATACGAACTTCGTGTTTGCTCACGATGAGAGTAAATTTTTCATAAATGGAATTTCTTTCAGTCGTTTGACATCAAAGAGAAGCATAAAGAGGATCCGTTGAATTTTGAGAAACTGCACACAGTCAATTTATGATGATGCTTCCGTTCCAGCTTTATACAGTGAAAATTGGTCGATATTAGAAGTGGCTAATATTTTCACACAGCATTAAGCATATTCTTCGTTCGAGCTGGATTTGTTCTGTGGCACGAACACTGTGTGAAATTCTCAGAAATTGCAAAATTACTACAAATTAAATGCGAATGAATCACTTTCCATGCATCTTTTATTTTCGCTCATTTTTATTTGTAAACTAAGCATGAATATTTGATGGCAACAATTAAGCGTTTCCCTGCATCGAACTATTACGATACACATTTATATAAGTAGAAATTCTAAATCGTGCGACGTTGACGCTGGAAAAAAATAAATAAATATAAAACGACAATATTCCACAACGAGAAAGAGCGAGCAGAGAAACAGCAAGAAAAAATAGGAGGAGTTGCCATATAGCTGAGCCCAGCAACAGCAGCACCGGCTCTCCGCGCGTTGTATATAGAACGAAATTTTCAATAGAGAATACGAGCAACAGCACAAAAATATATCGGTAATGTTGTCGTATTTGTCGCACTCTCGCTCTTACGTTGATATTTTGTATCTGAAACATAGAACAACAATACAGCGACACATAGCGACATTGGTAGCAGAGACACACAGAGTCGAGAACCGAACATCGAACAACACAGCACTGAAGCACTCATACACATGCACGGCGCACATCTCTCGCTCACCAACGAGAAGCTTCGGCCGCTCTCATTCATACACAACACACGTTAAAAGTTGTCATTTTTACTCGTCGTACGAATCAAGCTAGAATAAAAGAGACACTCCCTGTTCTTTCGGTGCTGCTGCTGCTGCTGTTACTGACAAAGAATATCGAATGCCCCGTCACATGTTTTCAATATTCAGGATGCGTACAGGACTCTTTCTAGAGAAAATATCCGTATTTGGACAAATGCTATCGATTTTTGTACTGATCACACTTGGAGTTTTGTTTGCTTTTGATTCTCCAGTAGATTGGAATATTTGCAGCTCTCTGAATTATCCGAATTATGAAGAATCATGCAGTCGAGAGAGCAACATGTGTACATTTTTCAAATCGAAGTGAGCAATTGATTGAAACGAAAATGAGAAATTCGTGTTAATGTTGCATGACTTCTTCATGCAACGCAACCAGAATCACATGAAACATCCAAAATCGCCCCTGTTTCGTTGCGCGTTACATTTGAGTCGAACATGTTGCATGCGTCTATTCAAGAGGTAAACGAGGCATAGGTGAATTTAAAATCAACCAATACATCTATCTATCGCCATACACACAGTGAGAACAAATAGCCACCACAAAAAAAAGCCAAACGAAGCGGTAGCAATATCGCTCTGGTGACGAGATGATGTGGCGCATAAAAGCGACATAAATACACAGAGCACACTCACACATTCACACGTTGTGTCTAAGTAATAGTGTGTACATTTAGACGACACCCACTTTAATCTCTTTTCCGTCGCATATTCGTATTTGTTGTCTCCATTGTGTCGTTGTGTGGTGGTTGTCGTCGTCCTCGTCGTTGTTGTCGTTTCAGTGTTCCGAAGAGCTTCGAGGTATTATTGTATTTGCCACGCTTATGTATTATCGTATATTGCGTGTGGAACGTTTTTCTCTGGTCGTTTCTTTTGATTCTGGTTTTCGTCGGTTGTTTTGGTGTTCGCACAACCGAACATTGCTTTTACATGCATTCGGGCCACAATCGGCTTCTTCATACATATATCGGGTGTTGTGCTGTTGCACAAGCGTGCTCATACGCTTGCGCACTTGTTCATTCGATTTCGAACTGCCAATGCACACTTAACCGACTTCATCAGCTCAGTAACGATTCGAATTTTGACGAGTCAAGAACTACGGCCAGTCGCACTTTTCAATTCATTCGAACAAAATAGTTCAGCCCGAGAGTTTGACCGCAGCGAGCAAGAATTCTTTTTTTCTCATAAATGTTCTAAGTCCTCAGAACTAAGAGCGAAGCAACTGCAAAACATAAACATATCGTCATATGTGCAAAGTGAATTTCAAGCAATTTTTTTCTTCCGAAGAAAAATAAACAATTTTTTCTGTGAAATTTTTCAACAAAGTAAACAATTCAAAAATAAACCAAGAACTTTTTTGTGATTTTTGACGATTTTTTTGACGAAGTTTTTCGGCGATCACCTCAATCACCCTGCTTCTCAACAACATATGGTAAATATCAAACATCTTTTATTTTTAATTTTTCTATACATTTTTTTTCGATACAAAATATTTTTATAAACAAATTTGTAAATAAGTGCTGATTTGAATACAAAGTGTAGCTTCTTTAATATTCGATGTCAGAATGTTCTCCAGAAGGTCAAATGTGATTTTATTACTTTTCTGTGATTTGTGGTCATTTTTATTTCGCAAAAAAAAAAAAAAAAATGTTCAAAAAATGAACCGACAATATTGAAAATGTATTGGAATTTCTTTTTTCAACTTTATTCAAATCAATTTGTGGCTTTTGAAATGCGCGATTCGTTTGAGTTTGACATTTTTTTAACATGAATCAAGCCGATTTTATAGATCCACTGCGGCCATGAAAGACGCAGAAGCAAGAAGTCTTAAATTGTGAGATGAACATCAATGTAAATCAACGAATTTTACGATCATTTGCTTGTTGAGCCGCGCGCAGCTCATTCACAACACCAACAAATGAGCATATTTTATGAGAGAGACGAAAATGACCCTCATCACACATTGTTGAAAATTCCATTTTATGTCCTGTTTCTAATTTAAATTGTGTAATTTAGACAGAATTCTCTGCTGTGTTCATGCATTCTTGTTGTTTTTTTGTGTATCTCTTGTGAATCCATGACGAATAGGATTGAAGCAGTAATCCATTTGACAATTTTGTTTTGAACTTTCTTTATTCATGCGAGTCGAAGCTCATGCATGTTTACAATGTTGAATATTGTTCATTTTTCAAGTAGTTTTTCTTTGCTTCGAAGGGTTCATTGCACACAAAGCAGTCAAATTTTAAAGTCATCTTCAGGCCTCCACCATGAAATGCAATCCGAAAATAGTTCAAGAACGTTCTTTTTGTTATTATTTCCAAAGAATTTTTTGGACAATTGTCACAATTTCTATTATTATTTGTTGAACGCCAGCAATCCTGATCCTTAGTCGAAGATAAAAAGACGTATTAAGTATTGTTTTGATTGTCTTCGATTTTTAGCTGCCAAAAAAAGAGTAAATGTTTGTCATTTGAATGCGTGTGGTTATTTGTGTTGCGGCGATGCCTTTCCAATTTATTGAAAATGATTTTGTTGGTTTCGGATCATAAATCAATTCAGTTTTGAATCTCTGGCTCCATTGAAACAATGAAATCATCGCGACCAAAGAATGAGAAAACGCGACAACAATTCGTTTCACTTCGCTTCAACTGAAGAAAAGATGTAAATTGCGTGATATTTTTGCTTCATTGTTTGTTTCGAATAGCAAAAGAGGAGAAAATTAATGAGGCATCACCAAAGACTGTGGCGAACGGTTGCGTCCGTAACGAGACGATTGCGTCCAACGCAATTCAATCGAATGCATTACAATGATATGGCAAATCAGCAAGAGGGTATTTCTTTGCCGACGCAACCATTCTTCAATGTCATGCAATGCATCATTCGCCGTTCATTTTTAAGGGTTCATAAATAATGTTCACCGGAGACATTTGAAAAAATTAAGTATTTTTTTTAAAAAGAATGAGGTGAAAAATTGGCGTGACAAGGTGTGTTTGAATGCACCTGCCTCGAGCGATGAAAAGAATCTTCCTGAAATAATTAGGCGGACGTTTGGAAAACGGTAAATAGTTGTGTGCAATACACGGCCTCGAATAAAATTCCCATGGATAGCGCGCTGTTCAATTAATTAATCGCTTTTTCTTGCAATCTATTCAAATGTGAACGGCTATTGTGGTGCGGTGCTCCGTCATTCACTTTCATAAATACCATTTGAATTACGATACACACAATGGTTTTTGTCTAATTCATTCGATTCTTCCTTTGCCTTCTCTCGGAAAGCCACGGCTGCGACGAGAATGCGGTGTGAACACGACGGAATATTAATAAAAGCACAGTGAGAATGAATAAAATCATAAATAGACTAGCCACAGCTCTGAATCCGATGTCATTGCTGGTATCGGACGCAATCATCGAAGCATAAAAGAGTTTATTTGCACATATATGTTGAAATCGGCCTATCTTCATTGGTTTCGGTGAATTCTTCATGACAAACGACAAACACACTGTGGTTCGCAGCAGCATCTGCATCAGCAGAGATGAGAGCTGCGCTCGTTCGGCAGAAACCGCGTGATGCGCACGCAATAAACGTTCAAAGTTTTATGCTTCGCTTATTATTCCACTCAATGTGATTATTGCCATTTCGCGCGCACGGAAATCACAGTCATTTCAGACTGTATGGAATAATGATGATTAGCATTACTTATGTTTGCGAACTGATAGAGACGTTGTTCGTCGATATATTCCGTTCCGAAAAGTCAATGGAATTCCATTGCGAATGACTTTATGGGGTTTTCGTGGACAATATTTATTTGAAGCATACGGCTTAATTGGGAAAACAAGCCAATTTAAATTATAGCACATGATATGTGTGTGTTACGTTATGCTGGCTATCTCTCTATCTCTTTCTCGATCGATTCACATAAAAAACACATCTCGTGCGCATGCTGTGCGTTATTTCTTTTCTTCTTCTCTTCGCATTTTATTTATGGTCACCACACATTTCTTTGATAGTTTTTTTGCCGACGATCACCTTCAACAATTGAGCATGAACACACAGAGCATCTCGATAGATATTGTTGTTGGTTTTTTTTTGTAGCCGGTCGGTAGTGCGACTGATCTAGCAAATAGATTGATTTGGAATAACAGGATTTTTGAGAAAAATCGGTCATAAATTAATTTTTTGTTTTTTTATTTTTTCCAACAGATCTTTTGATTAATACATAAAAATGCAACTGTTTGATTTTCGTAAATTGGGCGCGTCGATGGAATCGCATTCGGCTGAGGCGGCTGAAATGATTTCCAAGCAATTGTTGGAAGCTCAAAGTCAGTTGCACTTTGAGCATTCGTTGGCTCGCCACAAAGCATCAATGCCACAATCGAAAGCCAAAGCGCAATCGAAGAAGATGCGCAATGGATTTATACCAAATGACTTTGGCATTGCATACATTGACCCATCGACCGGGAAGAAGCGTATCCAATGCAACGTGTGCTTCAAGACATTCTGCGACAAAGGCGCATTGAAAATCCACTTTTCGGCCGTTCACTTGAAGGAAATGCACAAATGCACCGTCGAAGGTTGTGTAATGATGTTCAGCTCACGTCGCTCACGCAACCGTCACAGCGCCAATCCGAACCCAAAATTGCACTCACCCTATTTGCGCCGCAAGATTTCCGCCTATGATGGTCGCAGCTTACGCGCTTCAACATACAATGGTCCAATGATACCGCCAGAATTTGCCGCACAAACCATGCTTCCAGCTGTTAATCCAATGATGGCTCTTTCATTGAATATGCTACGTCGCGATCCAAATTTCACTTCAACATCACCGCTCAATCAACCACATCCATATATGAGTTCAACGTCATCGATGATGTCCAGTCCAAAATCATCATCGCGCAGCAGCAGTGACGACGAAAAATTCTATTTGAAAGCCAATTCGATTCGCGGTGCTTCGATAACACCACCACTAACGCCACCTATTGACACATTCACCGAACAGGCAATGTCCTATTCCAAATCAATCAGTTTGAAGCGCAAGCGCAAGAGTGAAAATCCAATCCGATATGAAGTTCAAATGAAAGACGAACACGACGAACCATTGGATTTGGAACAGAAAGCCAAAACGATGCGTTTCCACGAAGAATCACAGCTTCCATTAGACTGCAGCCGATCGGGAACCACATCCACCTCAACTGAAAGCGAGCATAAAGAAGACATGGTCTTAGATCTCTCGATGAACAAATCCAAACGAAATGAAACGGAGAGTAGCAACCAAGAAACTGACACAATTGCACTGCCAACGATAGGCGATGAAAATTTGCAGCGCAAACAAGACATCTCGAATTGGATCTTGAATGCTGTGCGACAAACACAGCTGAACACACTTTTGTACGGCCAAATGAAAATGCCACCAAGCATCTCAGTCGGCTAAATCCGTACGAATCGCAAACATACGATAAGCCATTTTTAAACGTTAGATTTGGACATTTTGTACATTTAAGCTCATATTTGTCAAATGTAGAAAAATTCTTAATGGCGATTTGGAATTGACTCGAATTTCCAAAATAACCTTAAACAAATTTTGCTCCATTCATGTCGATATTAAATCGCTCATTTCATTTTAACGTGCTATTATTAATATCACTGTACAAATTTTTTTTAATGTTAGATGTAGCCCCAGAAAAATTTATCATCTCAATAAAACAAGACTTACACTAATTAACGACTTAGTGATAGATATACTTAAACGATTTACATTGTACTATTTTATTTAGTGTAATTGAAATGCAATGTTAATGATATACACACCAATCGAATGGTTCAATCAAACAATATGTGTAATAAAATATATCCTATACAAATACGAATTGTAATATTTGATGGACTCTATTAATAATAACTGATTCTAATGGAATAATAAAATCGGAAAGAAAAAAAAACGTACGCAATTCTTTTAAATTTTCGGTTTGTTTTCGTATTTCTTGCTGTTGATATGCTGTTCTTGATTGCAAGTTTGTGCGCAATTTCTGCTTTTTGTTACTCTTCACGTTAGAAATCCATTTAAATAGTCATTTTCCTAAAAATATTAATTTTTTATGGAAATATCTTGAAAGAAATCAAAATGGAAAAATCTTGGAAAATTTTCACAATTTTATTCGGGTAATAAAACTAACTGTTCTTTGGCTAGCATAACAGCACTTTGATTTGTCTTATTTGCAGCTCACCATAAAAGGACCGACATTGCGCTTCAATCAAGGACCCAGATCCAATTACCCTCGGTTATTTCTCATTTTCAGCCCCAGCAATTAGCACGAAAAGCAGCAAAAAATGTAGGAATTTGGTCAAAAACATCACATTTCCGTCACACAATCAATTTTGGCGGATGCACGAGGGTTGGCGCCAGATTGTCTTTGTAACACATTAATCATTCTTAATCATTTAACGGGATCACAGAAAAAAGAACATTTTGGAAATGAACCATTCGGTGCGTCGACAAAAGGCTCTGTTTCCGATGCATGACCAATTGTGCTCTATTGCTGCTTTGCGCTTCGATTGCAGACTCAGTACCAAAATCTACGCTCTAAATTCTACAGTGCAAAATAAAATTACACGCAATGTTTTGAAAGGGATCAATGTTGTGAACTTTTCTCCAAGATTCATAATGCACTGACGACACTTGGCAAGGTATTTAATTAAAGTGGAGCGACTCTGTTTTCGAACCGCAAATGAGAATTTTCCAAAAGTCATGCGAATTTATGAGGAAACGCGATTCGTGACATATTTTCGCCGGTTCAAACAGCAAAAGGGACATCAATTACAATCGGAACGATTAAAAATGCAAAATGAGAAGGCGAAATTCCGTTGAAAAGTTCGTTGATGAAGGGGACTTGAAAAATGCACTAACAATGTTTCGTACTGTCACGATTCGAAATGAGCAGCGAAAACAAGCCGACAAATAAATGGTAATCGCATCGTGTAGCGGTTGTTTGACAACAAATGCGCACGCCAAAATGAATACGACGGTTCTTCTGTGTTCTGTTAAATAGAGGTGAATTATATTTAATTAATTGTATTTGTTTTCCTCCGGTCGAAATGCTGCTAAGGTATTTACTTGTGCACCATTTGTTATGGACGACGACAACGTCGCGCTTCACACACAAATTGCTCCGTTTTAAAAATACTATTTAATGTAATTTGAGAAGAGCAATTATAAGCATTCATAAGCTCTTTTTACGCGTTATGTTTTTTCCTTATTCTTTTAAGAAAGGAAAAAAAAAACAATAATAAGACTGCATATTTTGTGGGGTAGTTGCACGTTTCATTGCTTCGTTTTCATATGATTTCTTCAATTCCATTGTTTTAATGGGAGGGGTGAAATGGGAAAGATAAAAAGATTAGCACAACACAACGACTGAAGAGATTAAAAAAACAATGACGAGTTTTTAATTCCGGCTCAAGTACTTGAACAAATTAAGCAATTTGGCCAACCACAAAAGGAACATGGAAATAAACGACTAAAATTAAATGGCATTAGGGCAGATGACGAATGTCAGCAACAACGGCCACTTACAATAAAATGAGAACATTTATTAGCTAAATATGATCCTGTCACATTATGAGTGAAATTAATTGCATTTTGAACGCACTCCCAAAGCATCACTTCGGCCTCATTTCGGTTTAACTATAAAAAGAAATTTCCGGGAATGTAGTGGAAAAAAAAAAATAAGTTAAAATCTAATAATTCAATAAGCAACAGGTGAGTGGCTTCTACATTTTTTACTCCATAAAAGTCACATATCATCCGCACACAAAAATTGCCTCAATAAAAAAACACTCAACGATACAATCAGTGACAAGTAAACGTCACCATACTGCCACTGCGAACCGAATGAACGAAGAAGAAAAGATCCGACCAGATAACATCTCGATAAAGAGCGCAGGCAACAACCGAAAAAAACACCCGATATACGACAATGATAGACTTGAAATATTTGCTCGTACGACAAAGTTCTATTGTTTGTGTCTTTTTTTTCGACGAATCGAAGGGAGAAAACCAAATAAATAACAGACAAATGATAGGAATGTGCTTACCGCATTCCCGGCAAAAATCAACACACAAAAAGAATTGCTCAAACTGAGATATGTGTTGCCGTAATGTGACAAAAGACAATAAAAATCCACCCTCATGTTTTTATTTTTCGATTCAACTTGCTGCTTTCTCTTTCTCTCTCGTTTATTCTCGCTTCGGAAACACTTAGTGCCTTTTTGTTGGTGCGGCTTATACTGATGCTGATCGCTCGTATCCGATTGCAATTCAGTCGCTCGATGCCGGCGGTGGTTGATACAACAAAACATTTAATGTGCACAATCATGTCACAAAAAACGGCAATATGTGAAGACGGGAAAAAAAACAAACGCCAAAGACGACAAGTGAAATGGTTGTTCAAGTAGGGGAGCAAATCGTACAATATTTCCATTGATGGGTGCTATTATTCTTGTAATTTTTACCACGCATTTGTTTGTTTTCGATTAATGGTGCTTCGAAGTACAGGGTTTTCTGCACTTCGCATCGATGTTTTGCGAGGAATGAAATTGATACCCGAGCTTCAATCAATTCCGATCCGAATTGTAATCAAAACTCATGATTTTCGAACAGATTATGGAAGCAAAACAATTGATTTATTAGCCATTAAGTGATTGTAACAGTTAACAAAAACATCGTTCTGCAAATAATATTCGGAAGATGTTTTGCCGATTCAATTTTAATGTCGGCAAATTTTCAATCTTCAAATGAAATGTTTAGCAGCAGACAGATGGAAGGCCTCGGTAATTGTCAAAGGACGATGTAGACTAATAAACTTTCTTGATGTTCCTCTACATGCTCCAGCCACAACACGTACTTGAAACTTAAGAGTCTCCAAAGCAATTCAATTTGGTTGCCTGAAGAAAATGAATTTTACGATTTTGCAACCGAATGCACGGAGCCTTTGACTTTTAACCGCAAGCAACAATGGTGCCGAAGCACATGTTCATTTATTTAAATTAATCATAAATTTTTCCACTGGAAAATGTGCTCAACAACGTCCAGCGGTCGAACGAATGCAATAAATGTGGTTTGTCTAACATCTCTGGTGACCGGTTAAGATGAAAATTCACCCGGAACATTGCACAACAACACAACTCACAAGAAACATTCGAGAGAGAAAAAACAAGGAATGCAATTACTTGATTCGAAATTATTTTCACTGGAAAATTGAATATTTATGGAATTGCATCATAAGATATTCGGTTTCATTTATTGAATTTGGTTCGGAAATGGAACCGAAACTTGGACACGAGAATATTTTTTTATTATATTTTGTTGAAATTATTTTGCAAACAAATCTCATTGAAATGTTGAATTTTGATGTACCCAATCGATGAATCCCTGCAAATTGGGCTCAATATCGAATCAACCGACCAATGGTCAGGTTAACCGATTCAAAGACTTTGTTCTGAACTGCAGACCTTTGACACTACAATTGTCCATTTTAATATGAATGTTATTTTAAGACCCATCTCCATTGACAACTTGATGCATTTTCCCACGTCCAGAAGAGAGGCCGATTGAACGTCCATAATAATTTAATCGGTTATAAATGAAGCATTCTTTCATTTGAGATGCACTTTAAAACTAATTACAATAATAAGATAAGTTCCACGACTGCGAGAGTAATGAAAATTTGTATGATTTTGATGAAACGTTGACGAGCTTTTTAATTTGTGTTTAAAAGATTTGCTAAACATGCAATTCAACAACAAAATCGTGCATGATTCTTGATGTGCATCGGATTGTGTGTGTGTATTGCATCGCAGTTGCACAAGCATCGAGTTGACGATCAACACATTAAAGAGCGTTTAAATTGTTCCTAGCACAAAATCTTTTGGAGCGCTGCCGTACTACAGCACTTGCTTCTCGTTCCGATTGAAAAATAAAAACAACGATGGCGCAGTGAAAAAAACCCCAATGCAAACATATAATTTGATATCATGTTATTATTTGAAGTAAATCGATTGCATCGACTACTGACTCCTAATGCTAGCCACGATGACTCACCGGTCTCGACTTTCTTGCGGTGCAGCATTACGTTTTTGTTGACAGCATCGTCGCAATCGCATTGCTCTTTTGTTCGTTTCGACCGAACAATTTAAATTATGTCTGTTATTTCATGAAAATTATCGAGCAATTTCGAGACCCCTGTGTGTATAGCAACGAGACACAAAAGCACATTCCAACCTCTGGAACAAGACGAAAAAATCGCTCAATAGCTTATAAAGCACATCTTCGGCTATGCGCGCAAAGGATTTTTACTTTCATGCAACAACACTCCAAACAAAAAACAACACAAAACGCACACGAAAAGAATAAAGAGAAAAATTATTCACTGAAATTGTTTCACTTCGGCAATAAACTAATCAACTTATTCATCAAGTGCTTTCTGTACGTTATGTGTTCGGTGCGCCGCGCATTCTTCGACTTGCTTCTTTTCGTTATTCGCCATTGCCATGATTTTATGAAGCTTTTCGAATTGCAACAAAACAGCCTGAAAATGTGGAAGCAGGAGCTATGAATAGCAGCAATACATAAAAACGACACATACATCGGCGATGGTATGCACACGCGATGCTGTTGAAAAAATTCCCACGTCAAGAATATAGAATTTTAAGCATAATCCATAATGTGTGAAATTCAGTATATCTCGCAAAGGGGCCTAATAAAAACAACGAAATATTATTATCGACGGCAATACAAAAGATAACAATGAAGGAAACGGCAAGAGATCGAGCAAAAAAGTGAGCGGTGTGAGCGTGTGTGTGCAGTGCTCGCTGCATCCGAAGTGGCAACGTTCAAGTGGCGATGATGACGAAGACAAACACGGATGGCTGGCTCACATATCGCGCATCATGAATGTCGATTGAACGAAATCGTTGCATGTTTAGCAACTTGGTTCGTTCGTCTTTGCATTATTTTGTTAATTTTCATTGCAAATGCTCTCATTTAATCGCGCTCAAATGAAAAGAATCAAAAATGGTACACGAAAGTCCCAAAAGATGGGTAAAAATCGCTAAAATTGTATAACCAACAGTCAAGTGAATGCTCGACAACTGTTTAGCAAGTATTCTACTGTTTTTTTTTTTTTAATTTTCTCTCTTTTTTTCCCTCGTAATACCGATCCAAAGACATAAAAGTTCGATTGATAACTTGAGTGTGCGCGCGGAGAAGAGTGATGCAGCTCACCAAATGAGAATATTCACAGGAGCAACCGAGCTGCAGCAGCTCGCAAAAAAAATGCCATTCATTTGAGAGTAACGAAAAAAAAGGTGGTAGTCGTGACTTGGAGGACGTACAAATTGCACGCACATACAACATCATTGTTAACATGCCAAAGATCGGCCAGTTGAACATTTCAAAATAATAAAGCATCTCGCGCGATGTACATTTTCCATATGGCTGAGTGTGTCTGTGTGATACTGTTTTATGTTTTGCTGGACATAATGCTTATTTGGCTTGGCTTGGCTTGGCTGTGCGGTTTTCATTTGCCTCCAATGCGGTAAATTAGCGTCAAAACACTTACAATAATGATACATATATGTGGCCGGTGTAAATTACGAATCGCTTTTAATAGCAAATCAAATGGTATGCAGAACCACGAAGTCGCCAATATTAAAATATTCTCATGCAGAATTGTTGCAATGTTTCGCACAGCACTGTGCGCGCGCAATGCCATAGATAAGGTCCCGCGACCATGTGTGTGTGTTGATTAGCAGTAAAACGGGTCAACAGTATGTGAGTTGCATGAAGAAGCAGTTAAACTTCTTGATTATTTTTGTTACGATTTTGATTCGTGCCGACGGTTATTGAGCGGGCGTTTCTAGCCATAGTTCTCTCTGCATTTTCTTCTCATCAGCGCGATGCACATGATATATTTATTTTTCACGGATATATGTTACGCAATTTGCCAATTCGTTATCTGCAAAAATGATTTGAAATCGGTATGTTTCTTTCAATTTTCTGCAACGATTGCAGGTCTTTTCTTTACATTTTCAACTCAATTATCAACCGAATGAATGATGTATGAAAACAAACCAAACGCTGTGGTGTGTATTTGAAGGAGCGTTTCCCACGCTAGCCCAGCAAATGAGCAAACTTTTTTATGATTCACGCACTGAAACTCGCACAAAACGCCAAATCCATATTATTGGGATTCGGGTTATCGTTCATCGGTTCGGATAATTATTAGGATCCGCATAAATGCACGCATTTTCCTCGTTCACGAAATTCTTAGTAAATTATACATGCTTTTTGTTCGCAATGCTTTGTTCAACTTGAATTTTGGTGCAAAAAAGTCGAGAGAAATTCATTGAGAAACCGATTTTCCGGTGTAAAATTGGGCTGATACAAAATTCTGTTGAATGAATTCTGTGTGAGTTATTCGCCAAAGCAGCTCTAGGCAATTTATAGTAAAAATGGCAGCATGGAAACGAGCACGAATCCGTTAGATCAATTGAAATATCGAACAATGCCGAGGTGAAAAATAGCTGCAAAAGGAAGGAAGAAATCAAATTATACATTTTTATTTTACCTAAAGTCGAAAAGTTAATCGCGATTATTGTTTTTTTCGAAATACCAGCAAGATTTGGAATTCGATTGAAGATGCTCCATTGAGATGCGGAATGCACTCATTTTTTACACTACCGCTAAAAATATGTAAATTGAAAATGCATGTAATGCAAATAAAGTGACGGCAATCGAAAACGATGAGAATTCGACAAGAGAGTAAATTTGACAGATTTTCTAGATGCAAAAGGATGCATGTTGTTTTATTACATTAGAGGGCTGCGGGAATCCGTATTATATACGGCAGGAATTCGTGTCGCTTCATTTACATTTGTGAAAAGAGTGTTCCATGTGCAATTATCACACACAGGTCGAATTGAATTATTTCATTTTCTCTGAACAAACAACAAAATCATTCAAATTTTCTGGGTGTAAAAATGTGTATAAAGGAGGAGTGAGTAACATATAGGCTCGAGTCAAAAAAACGAGATACTTTGAAGCGAACAACAGACAGTTAACAATTCAGGCAAGCGGCTCCTTAAATCTTCTGCATTGATACTTTGGTGAATTAAAAGCATACGTCCTGCAAAGTTTTAATCAATTGTTTTTGTTTATCATTATATTCAAATGAACATATTTTCCCATTTCATCGAACTTTAATATGTTATAATATTGACAGTTTTTATACTAGTTATAATCAACATCTTGAAATGGGACATAAAGTAATTTTCTGCATTTAACTAACGCGAAATTCGATGATCGCGTTGTTAACAGTTAGAGCCTAATTGATATTGTATCGGTATCGAGAAGATCGACCTATGATCAGCTTTATTAATTAACCCCGCAAAATAAAAATATAGAGATGAGCTATATTTGTTTCAAAATCAATGAAGCTCAAATGTTATAACTGTCATGTGTCGACAAATTGTGAAAGTCGAAGAGCGTGAAAGAGTCTCTGAGGATCTGATAGATTTCCGTTAGCAAAACGTATATGTTACAAATAAATTATTTATAACGTATTTTTGATGTTGTCGTAAGAGATACATCGATCATATTACGCAGATAGCATTACACAACGTTTCGTATATGGGCCAGCTTGCTTAAGCTGAAGCTTATTACACCCACGCGGACGCGATACACTTTATTTCCCAAACACTCAACTGCTTCTGGTTTTACGTCGTATGATGCGATCGGAGCATCAGTGTACAATGATCATGATAGACAAAAAATGTGCACAGAGAATTTTCGATTTTATTGTTTATTTTCCGACATGAGGATAATTTTATTATAATCATTGAAAAAAATTATGTCGTGTTCTGCAACGATTGTAATCGTTTCATTCATCGCGATCGTACATCTTGCTGCAGCAAAATCGATCGTATGTTGTGTTCTGCTACAAAAAGCAGCAGCACTGTTTTCCTTCGCAAGTACCTCTGGTGTAAGGGCGGTCATGATGATCCTTCAATCTTCTGCATATAGTATCGCACACTTCGGGATGGACTGTATTCCAATCCCAGGGTGGAGAATTGGAACAGTGTTTACTGATTGCGTCTCCATTGCATGCGGTAATCGAAATGATTGAGGAGCTGATGATTGCACAAACGAAAAGAAATATGACGAACTGGAAAGAAAAAGTAAATGAAAGAGCGATGAGCAGAAAGATTCTTTAGAGTTCTTATAATCGAAAACGCTGTTAAAATCAAGTTAGCCCTTACCTTCATCGTGCTTTGTTATGTATTTTCAGTTATTAATTCTTACAAAAACTTCAGGACGCTTCTACTGAACTGTGCTGATGCATGGCTTGCGTTAACTTTATATAGCTATTCACAGAATGTAGTAGCTGTTATGCAGGGAATATCAACAGCAGAGCTCTGCTGCACAAACAGAACTCTGCAACAGAATTCTGCTGCAAATTCGACGCGTTGCGTTTTTTAAGTAAAACAACTGCGTTATAATATAACGCATCCACACAGCTGAGAGAATGTTCTAAGTAAATTGTAATGAATAGGATTTTTTCGTATAAAAAAATTATTTTGCGGCATTACTTATTACCATTTACATCTTTATATAGTTGAATAAAATGTATATGCATCGAAACTTCAAATTTCATTTTATTTCATTGCTTCCGTTTGTTGAACATTGTTGACATTTCTATACAGAAATGCTTCTTCACCAGAACAAGTAAACAAAAAAGAACGAAATTTTAATTTTAGTTGCTTATAATTTTGGTTTGATTGCCTTATAATGTGAATAACGAAAAAAATATTTCAAACATTTTTTTTATACACATGAATCAATTTCATATATACCAATTCTCAATTATTGGTTTTTATTGATTGCTACTTTTATTGGATTTATGTTGATTTCTTATCGAATCATCATGCAACTTTGAGAATAAATCACAGAAAATTTGCAGTCATTACGATGAGATCGAATTTCGAGTCATTACACATCATGTGATTTAAATTAAAATTTTAATAAAAAAACGAATAAACATCTCAGTTCCTAATTTTTACTTCAACGTTCTCTATTTTTGAATTGGTAATAACAATTACGAATTAGTTCACTCTGATGTGTCAATTCATGCCAACGATAGATATGGTTCTACATTTATGTTATGTATAGCAGTATAACTTTCGGTAACAGTATGAGCATTCAAACTGATGAAAAAACACAGATTAGAAAATCACAAATACTTCATCCAATTTATTGATTTGAATATTGACCCCGAAAATTGAAAATATTGTGAGGGAGCTGGTCTTAAATCTCATCACAATGACTTGAAATTTTGTGTGAACTATTTAGAATTGAACAAAAATTTACACACACATTTGTCTCCATTAGGAATAGAAACCTACCAATTTTCAGCCTAATCGGATAATTTTTTCGGGCAGCTCTAGTGGAGTGGAATCAAAAAATGGGCTGTTTTTCAATATAATTACAAAAAATTTTTATGGGGAATATGACTATTTCGCATTGTATCATTATGAAACTTTCAGAATATAATTTTTAAATAAAAAAAATTAGTCATGCAAAATTTCAAGTCATTCCGATAAGATTTAGGACTAACTCCCCTGCAAACTTTTCGATTTTCGGGGTCTTCTCGGGGTCGAAACGAAAAATTTGTATGGCAGCTATCTCAAGTTTACATTGTAGCAAATTGAAACTTTTAGAATATTATTTTTTCATGAAACAAATGAGTCGTGCAAAATTTCAAGTCATTCCAATGGGATTTGGGACTACCTTCACTGTAAAATTTTCGTTTTTTGGGACCTTTTCGAGGTCAAAACTGAACATTTGTTTGCCGCCTTTCTCAAGTTCACATTGTAACGAATTGAAACTTTGAATATATTATTTTTTTATGAATAAAATGAGTCATGCAAAATTTCAAGTCATTCCGATAAGATTTAGGACTACCTCCCCTGCAAAATTTCGGATTTTTGGGGTCTGTTCGGGGTCAAAACTGAAAAATTGTATGGCGGCTATCTTAAATTCACATTGTTTCCTTTTGGAACTGTCAAAATATTATTTTTCTATATTTTTCAAGTCATTCTGATGATATTTAAGACCAGCTCCCTCACAAAATTTTCAATTTTCGGGGTCAATATTCAAATCAATAAATTGGGTGAAGTATATGTGATTTTCTAATCTGTGTTTTTTCATCAGTTTGAATGCTCATGCTGTTACCGAAAGTTATACTGTTATACATAACATAAATGTAGAACCATATCTATCGTTGGCATGAATTGAAAGTTCACATCAGAGTGAACTAATTCGTAATTGTTATTACCAATTCAAAAATAGAGAACGTTGAAGTAAAAATTAGGAACTGAGATGTTTGTTTGTTTTTTTATTAAAATTGAAATTTAAATCACATGATGTGTAATGACTCGAAATTCGATCTCATCGTAATGACTGCAAATTTTCTGTGATTTATTCTCAAAGTTGCATGATGATTCGATAAAAAATCAACATAAATCCAATACAAATGAGTAGCAATCAATGAAAAATGCGTAAGCCCGAACAATTTCGGGAAATCTGCGGAAAAGTTAGTTTTACGTACGTAAGACCATTTATTTTTTAATAAAAATATCGGCACAATAAATTGAATTTCACAAAAATAATTATTCAGTTTTGATCGGCAGTATTTTTTATCCACAATCCCACTTCTGATTTGTAAGGATGATCAAAATAGACGATGATTAAATTAAATTATTTCTTTTTGAAGAGCACGTTTACCAGGTACTTGCATATGAAACCGCGGTTGATATCTAGCGGTCAATAGCTGGTACTGTATGATCTGTCAAACCATGTTGTTCATGCTTATTAGTAAATATGACATCTGTCAACAATACTCCATATACAATATTTCAAGTTTCATACAACAATGTGTTTTTTTCGCACTTGAAAAATGTCGAATTTTGTGCCTGAAAATAGTGATATGCGGACAGCACTTCTTTTCTGCTTTCGTTTAAAGAAAACTGCTGCCGAATCTCATCGAATGCTTCTAGAAGCTTACGACGAGCATGCTTCAAGTGAAACACAGTGTAGAGAGTGGTTCAGATGATTCAAATATGGCAATTTTGACCTGAGAAACGAAGAACGTGGTAGACCGCCGAGGAAATTTGAAGACACTGCATTGCAGGCCTTGCTGGATAAGAACGATGCTCAGACGCAATCACAACTCGCAGAACAATTAAATGTGGACTATTTCCAGACGTTCGAAAGCAATGGGAAAGATCCAGAAGGTCGGAAAATGGGTGCCACATGAACTGAATGAAAGGCAGCAGGAAAACCGAAAAACCTAATTGTGACTGGCGATAAAAAATGGATATATTTCGAGAATCCTAAGCGCAAGAGATCATGGGTAACACCAGGCGAACCAGCGACATCGACCGCAAGGCCAAATCCAGCCAAATCGGTTCGGACGGAAGACAATGCTGTGTGTTTGGTGGGATCTATTATGAGCTGTTAAAACCTGGTGAAACGGTTAATACTGATCGCTACCGACAGCAAATTATCGATTTGAACCGCGCATTGCTTCAAAAACGGCCGAAATATCGAAAAAAGGCAACAAGAAGTGATTCTCTTGCACGACAATGCTCCATCAAACACTGCAAGACTGGTCAAGGAAACGATTGAGGCGCTTAGTTGGGAAGTGCTACCGCATGCGGCTTACTCACCAGACTTGGCATCGTCAGATTACTACTTGTTCGCTTCGATGGGTCACGCATTGTCGGAGCAGCGCTTCACTTCTTACGAAAATGTGAGAAAATGGCTCGATGACTGGTTTGCGTCAAAAGGCGAACAGTTTTATTGGCGCGGTATTCAAAAATTGTCCGAAAGATGGCAAAAATGTGCGGATTCGAATGGACAATACTTTGAATAAAATATGTTTTGCCATCATACTAAAATAAACGTGTTTTTTTAGGTAAAAATACAGCGGTTTCATATGCAAGTACCTGGTATTTCTTATTGCACAATGATGCTTTCACTTCGCTGTCTAAATATGGAATGAATAAAAAAGAATGATCAATCGAATGACAGTGCACATCTCTGTATTAGTAAAGAACGTGAAGCGCATTGGTAGTGGTGAAACCGCTAGCAATACCATTAAAGTGCATCCATCTGACGGTAACGAAATGTCAACAGACATTTTGTTGACAGTGAAAGTCATTTGAGTAAGGTTTACACAATAAACAACAGGAACTCATTTTGTGCCTCTCAATTGAGTATCGTCTGTTCAATGATAACAACTTAATTGTGAGATTCTTTGAACGCGTTCTATGGCGACAAAATTTGATGAAAAAACACATAGTACAATTTTACATTTACTCATAAGTAGACAGAATATAATCATGTATTTTTCAACTTCATACTTATTCTATGTTCGTTTAGTTAGATTTGTTGCGCGTGCACTGCCCTAGTAAAAAGTTCAATATATGTTCTATATGGGTATTGTGCATCAAATCAGCATTTATATATAAGACATATATGAACATCTTAACGACCCATACATAGCTTGTATATGCCCCATAAAAGGAATTGTTCTCATGTATGAAATATCGAATATATGTAGTATATATGCAACACACATGACACTTTTTTTTCATTAGGGTAGCGTTGTTTACGAACTACTTTCAAACGATGCGACTATCAGCCATGCCATTAAGTCATGTTTTTTGATGTACAGTGTGGATCAAAATAAACACCTATTCCGATAAGAAATACATGCAGATTAAGAATACTATATAATGAATATGTATTGCGAACATTGTGTGCCTCAATATTTCTTACAGTGTGTAAACCATATAAATATAAGGATTCGAATTATTCAAGCAAGCATTCGAGCTGAGCTCTTGGAAATTGAAGTACGTCTCGTTATATTTAGCAACTAGGACTTCATCATCATGAAGCTACTACTTTTGATTGGTATGTACTATATTAATAATGTAAAATTTTTTTTATTTCAATTAATTTGTTGTTTCTTTGAAACATAACACTGATATTTAAAAAAAATGTTTTTCACAGTGGCACTCGTAGCTGTTGCCGCTGACCGAAATCACCCATTTATGAGTGATTTTCCAAGCGAAAGTATTGAAACGATGGTACGTAATTACCATACACTCACAAATACTCTGGCCGATCAGAGAAGAACGGGTTATTTTATAAGTGAAGAGTATCCTGCCAGTTCTCCTTTCCTAAAGATGGTATACAGGCAAATACCTCAACCTTTCAAAAAGGAAATTCGTTTACCGGTGTATGTTCATGCTAGAATTAAGCCATCACATCTACAAGATTCGCAATCAAGACCAAACATACCTGACGAGGTACACAATTTGTTGAAGTATAAAGATTTCAGCGTTCATGATGAAGCTGGTCATTTATTGGCATATGCGCTGGGCGGAGGAATGGACAATACATTGAATTACGCGCCAATGGCTATTTGTTTGAATCAAGGTCCATACAAACAGACAGAAAGGGAAATTAGTAAATTTCTCAAAGATAACCGGAATAGCGAAGTGGATTGGCATTTAATTGTTATATATGACCCGGCTTTGAGGAATAAGCAGGGTGCATTCGATAGTAATGTGAATCTGAACAATTATAATTTGAGACCAATTGGTTTTTGTTTGAAATATTTCACCAAGATTGTGCCTAATGCTCCCTCAGTAATTGGAGCAAGCAAGTGTTTCTATAATGTTCTTCATCAGTCTCTTGATGCTCCGAAAAATTAAGTTACAGTGAAATCGATTGCCTTGAAAATTTGGACGTAAACTTGCAATGTACAGTGTGGAGTGTACACTTGTTTTTCAACCTTTTTCAGATTTTTCAACTGTCAAACTTAGTACTATCGAAAAAAAAAAAAATAAAAAAATTGAAAATTGAAAAAAAATAACAGTACTAAAACAGTTTAAACTTTCAGACGATGCACCGATGAGTATTCTTTAGCATTCTCGTCGTCATCGCCTATTGATCAAATTATAGTCCATAGGCCTTTGTCTATTCACACTAAATTGCTAATTTAACCATGTACAAACTGGACGAAGCCGAAATCGTGTCAACCCATCTCGTAATGATGATCATTAAATGATCACATTGAGAGAAGAACAAGAGCAATTTTTGTACGTAAGCAGAAAATATCATCCTAATGTAGATGTCTCGTATTCCAAATAATTTATCGTAAACAATATTGTACGGTTATCAAAGTGTTCATTGTGGAAATCATCAACGTCAACAGGAAATGTCATCCAAATATCTATATCTTCAAGGCTTTTTACAAAATTCTGGATTTCATTCAAACTAACTTTCATGAAGTTACCAAACACTTTCACAATGTAGCTAGAAATTCAAAAAAGCAAAGGTGTACGTGAAATATACGACACTATTTGGAAATATTGTATTACCGATTCTTTTACTTTGGAAACCCTCGGAATACGATGTTGGTTCTAATGAAGAGACAAACTCATGATTTGTGGTAATTGAAAATGATAGAAATAAATGGTCTTGCGTACGTAAAACTAACTTTTCCGCACATTTCCCGAAATTGTTCGGGTTTACTGGTTTTTCATTGATTGCTATGCATTTGTATTGGATTTATGTTTATTTCTTATTGAATCATCATGCAACTTTGAGAATAAATTACAGAAAATGTCAAGTCATTACACATCATGTACATTCAAATTTAAATTCAAATAAAAAAAAAACAAATAAAGATCTCAGTTTCTAATTTTTACTTCAACGAACGTTCGCTGCTTTTGAATTGATAATAACAATAACGAACTAGTTTACTCTGATCTGAACTTTTAATTCATGCCAACGATAGATATGGTTCCACATTTATGTTATGTATAACTTTCGTTAAAAAGTTAATGAGCATTCAAATTGATGAAAAAAACACAGATTAGAAGAACACAAATACTTCATCCAATTTAATGACAAAATTTGAATTTTGACCACGAAAATTGCGTGACTAATTTATTTCATAAAAAAATGATATCCTGAAATTTTCAATATGATACAAGGTGAACTTAAGATATTCGCCGTACAAATTTTCAGTTTTGAACTCGAAAAGCAGCGATTGTATTGACGCTAGAAATATATTAGCATATATTTCACAGTAACTATAAATATGCGATATTTGCACTATATGCCGTCGCATGTGTCGTTACGTAGTGCGTATACGACACATGCGACGGCATATAGCGCAAATATCGCATATTTATAGTGACTGTGAAATATGTGCTAATATATTTCTAGCGTCAATACAATCGCTGTCGAAAAGACGCAGAAAATCGAAAATTTTGCAGGCGAGGTAGTCCTAAATCTCACCGGAATGACTTGAAATTTTTCATGACCCATTTTTTTCTTAAAAAAATTATATTCTGAAAGTTTCATAATGATACAATGCGAAATAGTCATAGTCCCCATTATAGCCGGGACTAATAAAATCAAATAATATGATATCTTATTAATTATTACAATGTTCGCTGTAATAATTATTACATATTACATCTTATTAAAATAATAAGATTGTAATAAGTAATATTTATTACAATCTTATTAGATAATAAGATCCAAAAACTTATTAGATATTTCGTATCAAAATATTATTTCACCTTATTACTTCTGAAATTTTGCGTCAATGCAGCTATACTATGGAAGCAGTTGTAATAACATCGCAAAACTTATTACTTTGAAATTTTTGAATTGAAATTGGAAATTATACAGTGTGATAAAAAAAACGTTTAAAAATAACCCTTTTTATTGTTTAAATTCAAAAAGAGTTATGAAAAGCAAATTCTCTGTGAATTTTGAAAAATTCAAAAAGTAATAAGATGAAATAATATTTTGATACGAAATATCTAATAAGTTTTCGGTTCTTATTATTTAATAAGATGTAGTAAATAATAATATCGCATTTTATTACAGATCTAAAAATAATAACATTTGTAATAAATATTACAAACTGACCCGACTATAGTCCCCTTACAAATTTTTCGTAATTATATTGAAAAATAGCCCATTTTTACTTTTCAGCACACACCACTGTGTTTGGTAAAAGTATTGCGATCGGTCCAAAAAATTCAAAACGCTCGGAATAAGTTTTCTATGCGTTTTGAACCTAGAAAAAACGATTGCAACCATTCCCGGAGCAATCTTTTGTCCGTGTGTGGTACGTTGTCCGTTGTACGCAAAAATTTGTTAACACGATAACTCAAAAAATTGATTTTAGAATTTGTTAACACGATAAATTTTTGCGTACAACGGACAACGCACGGACAAAAAATTGCTTACACAGTGGTGTGTGCGGAAAAGTAAAAAGGCGATCATTGTAGTAAACATATGTAGGCGATTACGAAGCAAATACACATCAATCAATGGCAAGAGCCGAGAAAAACCTACTCTTGTCTTTTAAAATCCAAATCGAGCAAAATACATACTCTCCTGTCGATCTCACCCATAGATTTGCGTGGTGTGTGTGTTGTTGTTGGCACAACGCTCAACTCCATGTCGTTTTGGTTAATGTTGAGATAACGATGCGATGATAAGCACCATTGCGATCGCTCTACTTGATTTAATGTTAAAACGATGTTAAAAACCGTGTCGCGTAATGCAATATACAAATATAATTAATGCACTTGATAACGTTTCGAATGCGTTTTAGCCGCGATTTGAAGAGTGTACGTGAGAGTGGCACAGCGGCATGAAGTGTCGCAGCTTCCATTAACTTCTGCCACGCGGGCGCATTTTTTTCGATCCAGCGACAATTTCAAATTAAAAAATGCAAACAAACCAACACCTTTCAACCGGTATTATCGAGCATTTGCATTTAGTGATCGGCTGGAATATATGCGAATTTGGAATAAACTTTTAAATTGGCTAATTTGCATGCTTCGCATCCATTTCACTGCCACTGTTCGCTTTCAGAACGCACGATTTCTGTTTTTAAAAGACTGTTTTCGGCATTCAGAAGAGATTAGATTGCCGAAAGCCAGGGAAATATAGTGACGCCGGCTTAGATTTCGTTCAAATATCGACAAATTCGCTGTTTCACCTCAAGTTTGACTGGGAATTAATGAAATATTAAGCGTTTCTTGTATGTGTGCACCATAAAATTTTGACAATATTCACGTCATCGTTTATTCAGTTGCAAAACGCTCCTGGTTTTGATAATCCAAGTTGATTTCGAGCATGTAATGAAGTAAAACCCCTCTGAATTGGTGTCATTCCCAATATATTCCATGCATGCAACTAATTTACACCTACGACATGAAGTCGCATCTCGTCAATGTGCTCATGTACATTGATTCTTCGCTGAAATATTCAAATTTAATCACAACACTTAACAAATTATTCATTCGATTTACCCAGCTGCAGCGAAGAATTGCCTCACCGAATCATTGAAAGCTGTTATAAAATGTTAACGAGAGCAAAAGCGACGTCTCGGCTCTTTGATAAATTCAAATGATGTTATCACTTCAAAGCGAATCGAAGGTCGGTTTTCTCCACGGAAAACTTCCGTCGACAAAGTGGATTTACATAATTTCTTTTTGCACATTTCTTGTATCCATTTTAATGTTCGTTTCGGCTGTTAGAAGAAATGCCGATGACACGGCTGCACAACAAAGCAAAAGAAAACATTGTCACGACCAAAGAAAAATATCAACGTTAGCTTAACGGTACAGCCATTTGATCGAAATAGAATTTTGGCATACGGCAGAAAAAATGAAATATTAAAATTCAATGTTGCTCGACGCTGTTTGATCTGAAGATTAAACAAAATGCCGGGCCCAAAGTATGAATTTTCATATTTTCCACCGAGACGATGCGGAATGTGTGCTGACAACAAAAGGGGAACTTCTTTCGTAAACATTTAGATTCACTTACGCATCATTTCTTCAGCTATTATGTAATTGTACAATTGTTTTCTTTTTTATGTGCATTGGCTCATCTCTTTTACACGTGTACCCCCTCGCAGTATTTGTCTCATTCGCTTTCCCAGCTTCTCATTTTATTCGAGTCGCCCTTCTTTCATGCTCACTTATTTTGATTGTCGTATCTGCTATTTTCCGCCTGCACAAAATTTGTGTCATACAAATGTGTGCGTGTTGGTGCGCGAGGGTTAGAGGCCATGCAAGACACGACACAACACGACATGATACAAAGAACCTGGAAATGTGTATCATTTTTTTGATCTCTGGACTTTTTACAAGCAAAACAAAATCGCTCGATGAAAATTTAATAACGAGCGCGTGTCTCGCCGAACAAAGTGCTCGCTAATAAGCTAATAGAAATTTATTTGTCGGAAATTTGATTTCCATCGAAGCCGAATATTAAAATGGGCCCAACATTCCGAGGTGCACGCTTTAAACTGTCGCTTTGTTTCATTTTATTAATTTGTTCCGGACGTTTTCGGTTTCATTTGATTTTTATCTAACAATCCGATCAGCAAACATCCCCTCATTTTTTTATTGATTTTTTCATGTCCAACAAATTTTTTAGTAAAGATTATCGTTCTGCCCGAAAAGTCGCAATTAAAACAGCACATTGTTTACACAATTTGTTGTTAACTGATCCTTGAATTTCGATGTAATTGCCTCCTCTTGAACTCGATTGATTATCAATTCTGTCATCGCCAGTCTTTCTTTGTTTTTAAGTCCTCGGAATCGCTTTCTAATTGGTCGAATGAGAGTGCTCAATTACATGATTTGTAATGCACTTGAAATTGAACTGAAAAAATAATAATATCCGTCAATAGATTGACCCGTGAAGCATTGTTATCCATCTTAATTCCGTTGAGAAAAGCAAGAGAGTGCACTCAGCATAATCTGATTAGTCAGCAGAAAGGAATATAAATGATGAAAAAAATGCTTCTCGTTTTGCAGACTTCCCTCGAAATGTGGCTCGCAAAAATGTCAACAAATGAACAGCATGACAAGCCAAACGCTGTGCCCGAATTAAATATTTTGAATGTCGCTATACGAAAAATATATTCGAAACTGTGCGTCTGTTGCCATTCAAACAGTGGTGGTGTGGGATTCAATTTACACTCTGTCGTATTTGCATATCAAACGATCTGTTTACGCTGCTTAACCGAAAATTATGTCATTTTCATGGCATTGTAAAATTGAGCGGCAGAAAAACTAATTGTGTCGTCTATTATTCAATTTGACATTGCGGCGCTGACATTGATACACAACCAGTGGCAAACAAATGAACGGGCGCCCGCTCTCTTGCTCGTTGGCTGCCAAGTGATCAAACCCGCCGAAAAAGAGGGTGATTGAATAAGTGTGAAAGTTGTAAACAATATCAGCGGGGATGTAACCATCAATTTTAATGTTTCTGCACCGTGCTCTCTCTCTCTCTCTCTCTCTCTCTCTCTCTCTCTTCCAAACATGACACTCTTTTTCAGCATTTATGCCGAATAATGTCATGTTTACACACTCAACATCATTTATCAACACAAAATTTGCGTCCAACATTTTTCATTTTGATTCGAAACCGATTTGGGGATGGATGGTTTCGCGTGTGCTACTGATTGCTGGAATGAAGTGACAGTTTCTCGAAAAGTGTTTCGGAAGTTTATTATTGCATACCAGCGATGCATATTAATTCGATGAAAATGGCAATGATAAAATCACAACAACAGAGCCTAATCAATGGACTTGAAACTACTGGTCGAATAGTGCACTTAATGGCAAATATCCCTTGATGAATTCTTTATTTCGATTTTCCTTTTGCATATCAATGCGTGCGTCCAGTGCGTTCGGTTTGAATGCGTTCTTGAATATTTCAATCACGTACAGCCGCCACATGCGGCTTAGGACGTAAGTTGTTCAGCTTTCTTGCATGTTCGCAATGACCATATGAGGCCCACACGAATGATGTGACACGCGCTCAAACTTCCTTTAAGTGGATATGAGGTAATAAACAATTAAGCACATCATTTTCCTACGATCCGTTCATCTTTTCAATGGATTTCCTCATCTCAAACAATTGACCCAAACAAAGTCGAAGCCATGCATTTGCGTTGATTGCCTTTGCAGCGCCTAATAAGATGTTTGAGATGTGTGCTCATTTGATTTTATCGAATGTGGGATTTCATACGCACGAAAAGTTCGTGAATGAAGTGTTGATGAAATTGACTCGAAGAATTTCATTAACTACACAACAATTGACATTTTGTTCCTTCGTTCGTTTGTTGGCGAACAGCCAATTTCTTGCCGAAAAGAGTACACTTGGTGAAAGGAAATCCATCTCGGGAGCAACAAGAATATAATGGAGAATTTGTATCAAAATAGGAAGAATCATGATCAAAAATATTGTTACGATTTCGAATAGAAAAGGAATTTTTTTACTCGAACCAGTTTCGTGTACATGAAAAATTACGTTCTTTTTAACCACAACGACATATTTGCACCTCATCAATTTAAGATGTCTCCTTTTTTTGTAGATAGCCAAAGACCTTCTCTCCCCCATGCTGAATCTCAAAAAAAACTTTTCTTGTTAAACAGTAACTAATCAACAATATTAATCGGATGTGACAGCGGTACGACGCTCGCACACAATTTATGTTCTTTCAACTCATCGATGTCAGCATTTCACCATTGTTATCTGAAACATTGCAAAAATCTTCCCCTCACCAATGAATTTTGCGTTTGGCCACTTATTTCCCTCGTTTCGATTCTATCAAAAAGTTTGGCATAAGAATGTCTTGAGCAAAAAGCCAAACAACAAACAAAGCATGAAATCGTATTAAGTGGCTCTCCATTAAAAAAAATCTTTGTTGTTTTCTTTGCTCGCTCCCTTTGCATTGGATAATGTCAAGAAGTCGGATGAACAAAAACCCACATGAATCCGATCAGAAATGGATTTTCCTTTCGGCTTGACCTAAAACATTCATCGATGAATGGTAAATTCCACACCATACACACACAAATCTCTATGTAAATCAAACAAATTCATATGAATAAATAAACAAAATAGGAGATTTGCTCTACCCAACATGTACATCAACATTGCACTTTGCAATCCATTTGAGATATGTTGAAGTTTTCAAGCCGACTTCTTTTCGTTTTGATGTTAAGCATCAATTGGTAGTTGGCTTCATTGGTCTGATCAAATGCAACTGGGTCATCGGCAGCCAGCGTGCAAATCTGGCGTCAGTCGGGATTCATCCGGTGTTTGATGTAGCATGCGAAAGAGATTTTAAGGAACATTTCATCGCAATCGAGATTGAACCCCTTTCGTTCAACTTTTTGGCAAATGGCGCAACTTTGAAACGTGTCAAACTGTTAAAAATAGATTTTCGTTATCAGCAGCATGCTGTATAAGCATAATTTTGCAACAAAATTTATGTATGTACCTCAATGAATTTCATATCAAATTTTGACTTCAGTCGGCACTGCTTTCGGCACAGAGAAGCGCATTCTTTTTAAGCGAGAAAAAAAGTTATTCTTTCTGACACAACCAATTAAAATCAGCAAGGCGAAAAAGTAGTGGGTTCGTTCAACTTTATTTCAAAAAAAAAGAGATGAAATGTTCGCGATGGAATGGTGATATGGCGCAAACATTGACGGCTAACCATCGTGTAACCGATTTGTGAATTCAATTTACCATTTTGAAATGTGTGTGTTTTTTTTCTGGTTGAAACAATTTGATCTCTTTGTGCAATTGAAAATGCACAACAATTTTACATGACTCGTGGCGATTTTTCCAATTTTCTTGTGCTGATTGGAAATGAACATTTCAAAAAGCATTGTCCAACAGTGTAGCAATTTGCCGAGCGATACTATTGACTGGCTCCCGAGGGATTTTGCATGGAAATCGAGCACGCCATTTCACGCACAAATGACTACAAAGTCGTTTGTAACGCTGTAAATCATTCATCTATGAGCGGTTACATGATGATTTTTGTGAAATGGCCAGTTGTCAGCCACACAATTTTAAACACACGCACACACTCTAATCAAACCTGGGAAAAACTTTACTGCAATCACTCATTTGTGGCCGAACATGCGTTGTGATGCGTCGGCCCATATTCAACGGAATTATGATTTAACATTCTGGCCAATGGCGCCGAAAAATTGTGAACAGAAATTATGGTAACACCTCGTTGGATATTTCATCGAATTTACATAATGTCCTGTGCACTTCAACGCATCTGCACCCATTTCAAAAATCATTAATGGAAAAAATTGGAGAATATGAATTTGTTCGGGTGCTGCACCCTCTGTGTCGATAAACTTCCTTGGTCGCGCAACGCCATGAAAAGCTTTTTAATGTAAATGAGCCGCGCAATAAATTTCCCATAAATAACCGAATCAGAAATTCCTACAGGTTTTTTAATTAAATCCAATTTCATCTTATGCTTCGGTGACGCGCCTGCATCTTTCTTCGACGCGAAATAACAAGCACAATGAGATATTCATGGCCAATTTGTCATTAAAATGGAGGTAATTATGTGGTGCGTGTGTCGGTGACGTGTTTGAAAGTGAAACTAAATTCACAGGAAAAAAAATAAAAGAATGAATCGACTTGGGAAGCGCGCCATTATATTGCGGCTATTAGTCTAAATAGGCGAAATTAATAGGCTTATGCGCGGTTTTGTCTAATGTACCACACAACCCTCTTAATGTTGATAATTTTTTTCTCGATTCATTGTTTCATTTTTTCAAATGCATGTATCAAAGTCACTCTCACACATCCAATCCAATGTCCTCAATGTTCCAGCCGCTTTGCGTGAGCAGAAAAAAAATCACCGACTTTCTAGCGCAGAGGAGCAAAATTTCGGTGGAAATTGAAAGATTATCCGAATTCAGTTTTCGGTTGCGGGCGGTTTACTTCTGTTTACTTTCTCATCGCGGTCGTTTACAATTTTCGCTTTTAATTATACGCCAGTGAACCCACAGGATCTCATTAAAGAAACATAAATACTCGGTTTTAGTCTAATGTAAACATCAAATCCACATTTACTTTATGATTTTCTATTTGGGATTTTTTAGCTGGTTTGCGCGAACGATAGAAAACAGCAGCATTCGTTGCGAGAGATGGAAATGTACACTGATGCCGGCTGTGCCCAGAAGGCACATTTGTGAACCACCACGAAACACAAAACGCATTTGGATTTAGAAAATTACAAACGCTGGATGACGATTTCAGTTCGCATTCGCGCTGACATTTTATCCGAGATCGCGCGAGAGAGAAGGAGCAGAAAACGTCGCCTTTTGAACTATTTCCATTAAGAAGATTAAACGCTTAATTGAATTAAAATAAATCATATCCATCGAATTTCTCGGGCAAAGATAAAGAGAAACAAATTTCGAATAAGTCGCTTGTCAAATTCCTTCATTTAAATTATCATCAAAAGAGTGTGCTCGTGGCAACATGTTTGTTGTTTCAAAGGGAAAAACCAGCAAGTACAAAAAAATATGAAATTACAGAAAACAACTGTCTGAATGAAATTTCAAATGATGCGATGCAATTGCCACCAATCATATACAGATGACTTGTTCATTCATTGCCGTGGGTAAATCAAAAAATTATGAATTACATATATTTTGCTGTAATTTGCAAGCGCAAATGCTGTAAATTGCTGGTGTCATGTTGCGAACAGTTTAAAGTGAAAATATATGTTTAATATTCAATAAATTTAGAAATGTCAGAAGCAAAACATTCAAAACACTTTGTCATTTCATGTGTAAGTGATAAACGGTCATTTCTTTCAAAATCGTTGAGATTTCGGTGTGTTTGTACCGATTTTAGGACACGCAAATGAGGTTATAATTGAGTGAAGGCCACTTGAGAGAGAGCATACATGTTTCATTTAGAAAATTTGATATTACAAAATTAGCAAAAGTTGCACCAAATCATTGTTCATTTCATGAATTATGCGCGCACATTTGTTAAAAAGCCATAAACGAAGCATGCGATTCAATCATTACAAGTTTATAACGATTCTGGTGCTTTATTGCGTCGAACGAAAGGATGTTGCACTCAATCGAACTAATTTTCAAAATAAAAAGTTTGAGTTTTACAATTTCTTTCAAAAATGACTCAAGATGCGATTCGAACGCCAGCGCCGTAAGACTGGTCATTCTAATAATTCATGTAGCTCCCATGAGATGCCATTTCACAACTACTTGGTAGCACAAAATTGATGCGAACACATGACGAAAATCATTGTGTTTTGTGCGATGGCGGTGTATTTTATGGTGCATATTTTAGATGTGGCAAATAAAAAAGCCAATTGACCACTAAATATTTACGACCTGTTTTCATAATAACGCCATTTGTATGTGCCACAAACCCTTTTTCGGTCATTTGTCAATATACAGCCAAATTTATTATTTCATTTTTTGTCTCTCTCTTTCTCTCTATCTTAAATATTTGTGTGTGGTGGATCCATGTTGAGATCACACAGGAAATGAACAAAAACGAAAATCCATTGATTTCAATTCAAACAATTTCACACAATACTGAATGCATATTTGTGCGCATATGGCCTGAAGTTTGGGTAGTTCTTTTTCTCTCCTTTCGGACTCATGAGAATGTTGCTGGAGGGTCACAGTCACCAATGTGCCAGCACATAAAATATTCAGCAATCTCTCTTTCTCTCGCCATCGTCCTATCATTTTCATTCGCTTTCGCTTTGCTTGCTCATTTTAATGCTATATCATTTGTATTTTTTATGTTCGGCCAGTTCGGTTTGCTCCACACGCGCCAACACTTTCTCATCGAACGCGTCCTCTCTTCGTAACCTGATATTGCGATCGAATGAATTGGAAAAGAGTTTTTGTGTGCGCCCAATTTATCGTTGCGAAACGAAGAGGAGAACGGAACAATTTCGATTCAGGCGACCCAATCTGCTAATAATATTGATGTCGAAATATTCAACTCTCAATTCGCCTCTTTCGGTTTTGATGTATACTAGTTAATATATTCACCGTCCGGAAAACTGCGGTTACTATATAAAATTGGATTTTTATTTTGTGGAAACTACCCTTTTTCCGCCACAATCTCATCCATTTTCAAATCAGAACGGATACGAAAGCCGAAATAGAGAGAGAGAAAAATGAATTGAAAACGGTCAAAGTCACACCAGTCAATGCTCGAATTCAATATTACCCGCATTCGCTTATCGAATATTGAAATGCTCATTCGAATAAAGTCAAATATGCAAACAACCAAGCACTTTCGATGAGAGTTTCAATTTTATTGCCAGAATTTTCCTTAAAAAAAAGGTATGGGAACGTTGAAAGTAACTCGATTCAGATACTTTTTTTCACATCAGTTGGAACTTCAGTACTTTTCTATTGCATCAAATTAGTTGCCATTCAATTTGCTGATTGAGAATCTCAATTTGAAATGGAAACGGAAAAAGAAGGATTAAAAGCGACAAATAATGAAAATCCATGGAATTTCTAACTAATAACTCAGTTATTTTAGCGTATTTGTCAGAAATGCAAGCCATGGCCATAAAGAAAAGACCAGAATGACTGCTCTGGAGTCGCACATGCTGATTTATCTGCACAATAAATACGATGGATGTGTATATAGCTAGTTCACAAAGTCAATATTTTTTGCGGTAACAAGGGAACTGCATTTAGTTTAGCGATTAATTCTTCTCTCGTTGGACCCATGAGCTCACTTCATCGCACTTAATTTACCTATTAACGACAACATGATTTTGCATTTATCTGCTCTTACCTTGTCGTGGTTTTTATCTGCGTCCATCCAAAAGAGGAAATTTCTCCTTATGGGATTCACTAGACCATCGAGTGTTCGTTTTAATTCGACGATCTTTGAGCTATGAAACTATTGCAGACGATTTTTTCTCTGTCATTCTTATTTTCTTTACAGCTCCGCAGTGTCACTGGGGATTAATTTACTTCACTAAACAATAAAATAGTGTCGTTCACAATTTTACCTTTTTCGGTCATGAGAACAAATGCTCATGTCAATAATGATTCGGTTTTCAATGTATCAGTAGAAAGCCAAATATCGATTTGCTAAGCTCAATTTCGACTAGAAGATTGCGAAAAAAAAACTGAATAGCTGTTCAGGCTATTTTTCTGACGTTTTCCAAATTGCGATATGTGTACAAATGATGCCCTCTCTACTGCCATCTAACGATGTACTTTTACTTTGTTCTGGTTTTCAAATGATGTAATTCACACAGAGTTTTCTTTTCGTTTGTCTCTCAATTATTTTTGATTCCAGTTCGACACATTTTTATAATGCATTTGAGTAGCTTGATGTCAAACAAATTTACGATGTGATTAGTTCAAATCTAAGGTGACTTCAAATGAACGTTTGTCAATATCTAGTCGAAGTAGTTTGGATACTTTTTCGATATTTATATATAAAATGGATACTTGCTTTTATTGCTTAATTCAAAAATATTCACCAAAAATTACATAAAATTATTTCACGAATTTTCATTTTGTTAGGCCAGATACCAGGTCTTTTGTTCGCTGATATTATCAAATTCGTAATTTCGAACGCGATTTCCTTAGAGGTGGCAAACTGGCCGATAAATATTGTGCGCTTCTATTCTCGACCACAAAACTTTGAATTCTTATCGGATCTTTCGGTCTATCCCGAGAAGAAAAACAAATATTATGGGTATAAAAATGCTATGGCAAAACGTGATTCGAATGGAAAACGGCTAATTGATAAGGCCATTATTTTGTTCGATGATTTTTCGTTGAATAGCGCAATGCGAAAAGAACGTTTCGAAATGGAAGGCGAAAAATAGAACGAAGTGAATTTCAATTCCACCGAGTGTCGTATATAATTTGCACCAGACCGAAGTGATCGTATCGAGGGACCTTTAAATAAAAGCGATACGGAGCAGTTTCAAAGATGTACAGTGAAAATACAAAGGCGTCAAGTATTGAAAGATGGCACAATGTATATGGCACACGGTTCATATGCTGTGCACAATTTCGTAGACATCAGCGATAAGACATATTTGATTCTATTATTGTTTTTGAAAAAGGCAAAGACAGAAAATTCAAGTGTGAGAGTGCGCGTATTGCACAAGTGCCAGTGAATGTTATTCGAAAAGGGTGTTACATGCTATTCAATTTTGTATGAAATCCACGTATGACACATATCATTGCAAATGTCATACATAATCCACATATACGTTACCGTATTGAAATATGATTTTCGATTTTTGCATTTAAAGCGGAGAGCTGTTTATTGTGACAATTTGTACAGAATTGCGATTACAAGCGTATCAAAACAAAAACTGTCTAAACGAGAGACAGCCATCGACTTTGTTGCAATTTCATTTAAATTGCTCCAGAAAATAGACTGAAATTATTCACTTGTCGTTTCGGTTCGCATTTTCATCGTATAAACTCACACATACGCTTGACA
Organism: Obolodiplosis robiniae; assembly: GCA_028476595.1. Taxonomy (NCBI): domain Eukaryota; kingdom Metazoa; phylum Arthropoda; class Insecta; order Diptera; family Cecidomyiidae; genus Obolodiplosis; species Obolodiplosis robiniae. Next base: position 8,404,817 of record CM052015.1, on the reverse strand, counting down.
TAATCCACTTGAACTCAACTGTTAGTCGATGGAAATTCATACGCATTGATAGTCGCTATTCCTTTGTTCGTGCGTTCGGCTCGGCGCACCGTCATCTTTATCCCCTTTCATCTTTTTCGAATGCGGTGTGAAACGCATTGTTCGAGCCGTCGACATATCGAAAAACGAACAAAAAACATGCCAAATTTTCTATTTGAATTTTTATGAGCTTATCAATCCTTGAATTTATGCATTTTTGAATTCATCATTCATATTTCCATGCCGTCCTCCGCATGGAAAAGAAGAAGACGTAAATACATTTTCAAATTGTGACGCAAAATTGATATATGTCTTGGGCACGCATTGAAAAACAGCATTAGTATATGTATCAATGCCCACTTTTTGCGGCTAACTCCATTTGTGGGCTCAAAATCATTTAAAACACTTGCACAAATGAATGATAATCACATTTCAAGAATGAACACATTTGAAGAATGACAATCAACATTTACATACATTTAAATTGTTCAGCTATCGCAATTGAATTGTCAACAAATCCAATTTGGTTTTATTTACATGCAAATCATATGTCTCAACTATTTTTGATTTTCTTTGTGGCTCCCGCGAGGTTTTGGGCGAGACGAGAAATGTCTTCAGCAAACTTTCGCTATTTCTATTGAAAGTAAAGAGGCCCGCACACGAAACATTCGTGTTTCGGTGAACAATAAAAATCCTTTTTGTGAATATAACATTGAATACTGTAATGTAGAAAATCCAAAGAAAAATATTTACCATTTTAATCGCAAAGAAACCCGCATTTCTTTCTCACTATTATTTCCCAAAATAAGACCAATCAAATTCTCATGGTGTTCCTTCTTTTTTTTTAAATAATAAATATGACGAAAAGATTAAATCCCAGTCTTCGAGGACACTCGCAACGATGTAAAATTGATAGAAAATCCATTGAAATGCCGTAAATATTGTTGTGACAAAATGAAAGGTAAATAAAACACATGACAAAATCAACAATCTCTGAAACTGTGTTTATTTTGTGAAAATACTCGTACAAAAAACAAAACCCAACTCTATTAGTTTTCCATGAAATGGCACTACGAGCATTCAATTTTTCGTAAGAATGCAATGAGATAGCAAGTGTGTGGAGCCAGTGCGGTTAACATGACTCGATCTAGAGTTCAATTTAATTCGAGTGAGCCTTGCTCTTCGAGCCGTTTTATTGGTCAAAAGGTGAAATTTGCACAGGATTTCACACAATTCGCCCAACATATCCAACAGAAGCAAATAATTTAATGACAGTTAAAACCTGACACTTGTTTATTTAAACAGCGTACAACTTCTGTTTTGTTTAGAGATATTTATTATTGTTTATTTGGGCTGTTTCAGTTTTGTGCGCATCGAACGGGTAGAGAAAGAGAGGGAGAGAAAGAGAGAAGGAGAGAGAGAGATCGAGATAGAGAGAGAGTGAGTGAGGTAGGGAAAAAAGACAGTAACGGCAAATAATTTGGATGAGAATGACATTTCAAAATGTTGGAGTTGCCAAAACGGCAATACACAATGAAATACTTGAAGAAGATTGTCTTTCTTCGAAACAGTAGATTTTGAAACTTTCACAGAATAATGTGTCAAGTGTGTTGACTTACGTCGGTCCTTAATTCAATTCCTTGAAATTCCTTTGACCATGACGTGCTCAAGCGTTTTTCCACGTAAATACTCGGGCGCGCTCTTTCATTGCTCGAACCCTACAAATTGATGACTGACTACAGGCATTTAGGATAATGCTTCTTACCGGGACGAACACAAATGCACTTTATATCTGTTCTTATTTTTTGTTGTTCTTGTTATTCATTGGCAAGCGAACCAAATGAAAATTTATTAGCATCATTTTAAGATAGATAATAAATTTTCGGAGCCACTACAAGCGACTGATCCAGCAAAATCACAATTAAACGCTGAAATGAACTCGGATAGTTTAAGGTGCATCCTTAAGAGTACAAATAAATTACGTGAAATTTGTTGAATTGACGGTGCTCTTATTTCATTATTGCTGTCGCTGTTGTCTCAAGTTCTCCCTGTTTGGACATCGACTAATTTATTGCGTGTATCTTAAACTAAGCGGCTTACTCAAACTGATATAAATTGCATAAAATTACCAACAAAATCGTCTTTAATTAGCTATGCTAGGCCATTCACCTTGGATAAAACGGCCGTACACACTTCACGTCGCTTTTGTTTCGGTTGCAATATTGATGTTTGCCCGCCAAGAAGCACCGTAAACAATTGCAACGAGTGGATGAATGCTCATTTAAATGATTTTTTTCTCATTTCATTACATTATCGAATTGACAGCATATTGTTTTGCCGATAATTTGTTCGTCGTAATCTGGTTTACAACGCTCTTCCAAGACATTTTCTGCTTTCTATTAATACGGTTTTTATCAATAACTTAATAACATAGCAATTGCTATGGCTTGGAATTTTCCTCACTTTTTCTATTATTCCACTGTTATTCTTTTGGTCATGTCTTCTTCAATTTGAAGTTTGTATTGTTTTTTGTTTGTGTTAAAACTTGAAAATTGATCCTTAGTAAGGGCACATTTGATTTCGTCAAATCGTTTTTACAAGTCTAATCCACAGATATTTTGCCTTCTAAACAATACTTTAGCATTCAATGCCCTTAGTTCCTGATATTTGTGACTGGCCGTCAAGTTTATGAAGCCATTTCACAGAAAAAAATCATGTCTATTAAGCGGACGTTGATAAAATCAAGTAAATTTGAAGAAATGAGAGAGAATATGGTGGCAGCGCGATAAAGGAAAATAGAGGCAAATTAAATCCGAACAATGTAAAGCACCCTCGACATAGAAAAGAGACAAGAGGAAAATAATTGCTCTGTCAATCAAGCTACTTAATCGATTGATCGATGCTGCTAACGCTAGCGCGCACATAATGAGCAAGAATAATCAGATGTCGTAATAAGGGACAGTGAAAGGAAGAAATACGGTTAAAATCAAATGGCAATGAAATGGTAGAGTGACAACACATGACAAGTAAAAACAATTGAATTTGAAGTGATGTCAAGTGAAATGGAATGCTTGGAATATGTGGCTGGACGTTGGACAGCATGCCTTCGTGACCCATCGTATGCGAAATATTCACAGTCACACCCAATCGTCTAATCAGCATTTTGCACTGACGTACGTTTCGCACAAGACACTCACTGAACGTTACTCAGTAAATGAAAGCCATCAGTAAAGTGCCAAAGATTCGATTTGATTTAGCCAAAGCAAATTCCCTTGCTTGAGTTTCATGTCTATTTGAAGACAAATTCGTAAAGAAACCCGATTTCGCCATTCTTCATATAATTTCTAATGAGAACTCGGGAATGGACTTTGCAGAAGAAAAACATACGAATTCATTGCGTGCAAATTGCCAAAAAAAAAGACAAACTCCACAAAAAGGATTTGTCGAGGAGTAATTCATCATAAGAGATTTTATAGGAAATTGTGTGCAATGATGACACAACGGAATTTATGAGCAGAATATTTTTCTGATTTATTTGCGCCTTCAAGCGCGCCATAGGAATCGCAAACTGGGTGACGGAATCATTGCGTGTCTAACATATTGTTCTTAGCTCATTTCCTCGTTCATGTGCGCTTTGACAAAACATCCTTTTCACGCATATATTTCTTTTTTGTTCTTGTCGATGCCAAAGGACACAAATGCGCCGGGTTTCCGGCAGCGTGCAACGAACCAATTCATTTTCACTTGATAAAGTGCCAAATATATTAACGTCGACGAATTCGTTCGTGCCTCAATTTCGAATCATACATCTTTTTTCTCGCTAGTTTTCTGAACAATTATGAACGATACGGTTAATGCACATACACACACGCATACAGGAAAATCGCTCCGTTTGACATATTTTGCTCGAGTGATTTTTCCTCTTCCGCATCAATGAAGAACTTTCATCGTCAACATACATCGCCGACCAAATATCGTTCCGGAAAATGCTGGTAAATATGAGAAAAACCAGAAAAAATTGAAAGAGGAAAGTGGAGATTCGTTTGATAGACGCAAAAGTTTCAATATCTTAGACGAAACAGCATAGATGAAATCAGTCGTCTGATGCAGTCGCTTTTATAATTGAGCAATACATCATATTTAATACGGGATATAATATCATATTTCCTGATTTATCCGCATCAACGCGCCTATCGCTCAGACTTAATCGTGCAGGAAAAATGAAGCAGGCCAAACGAAGAACGAGCCACTGTCCCCCTTAAATGTCCAAGATTACAAGTTGTGTTCGGTGTTTCTTTGTTCGAAATGCTATTGACCAGAGCTGATATCGTAGGATGACAAAACGGCCGTTTGCCGCAAGTGGATATCGTGCGATTTGCCGCCAGTTTCAATCAATAATTCACGAAATGTTTACCAAAAAATAAGTGAATTAATGAAATTATTCGTAACAACGGTCATGACACCATCACCTCACCAAAACACTCTAATCAAGCAAACGAACATGAATTAAAAACTACCCACAAATTATACAAACACTGAATTATGAAATTGTCTGGGCCGACTGTTTGGAATAAATGTGATTTTAATGTAATTTGAATCGTCTTCAATCTTCACACAATGTCAGTTGTCGTTCACAATGTGAACTTCACAAGGCTCTCCCTTCCGCGTTCGCACGTCCCGCGAATGGTCGTCTCAGAAAATGTTTAACCGCATTTCTGTAATTCGCAAATGATTTATAAGTTATGTGTGCTTCGAGTTTCGTGACCCTATGGAAAAACCACTGCCGCGCGCGCTCCAATTCGAAATACAAACCAAAACCAAACTAAACATCCAATTTTGTGGCAAAAACTTGCTACTTTTATATTTCACGCATAAAAATAAACAATTTTCGGTTGGAATGTATTTTGCGATGCGATGACGATTGTGGCAAATGAAAAATGTGCACATTACCTTTTTCAGCTATTATGTGGGTTCATTTGGGCTACGTGCAATGGTGCAATGTGTGTGCTTGTGTAACGAATATTGTGCGATTGTCTCCCGGGAAAATAGTGCGCGCATCGCCATATAGTTATCTGTTCTCATCTATTTTATAAAATATAATTTCAAAAGCAAACCTCAGCCAATGCCCTTCTTCTCTGTTTTCTAGCAGCCATTCACAATCCAGAACCGTCATTAATTTATTTGATTTTTTCCCAGAAAAAGGGAAAAAAAAACCAAACCAGACCAGCGACGATATGTGGTTTGAAAATAAATCCATATAGCCATCAAATTGAGAGCCTAAAATCCTTCTTCTGGAACTGTACAAACCGAATGTATATTTTGTGTGCCAAAAACCACTGTCAAAAACCCAACCTGATCACTTTATGACAACATATTTTTATGTTGCATATATATCACAAGCACAGTGCCAGCGGAAAACACGTGTCAGACGCGCAATACACATAAAATGAGATGAACGAACAATTTTGCAGCGTCGGTGTGACATGAACAGAACGAAGAGCACAGGCAAAAGTCAACCGTATATGAATCAAAATGTTCGTACTGTAATTGTAAGTGGTATTGCGGTTGGATGCTTTTCAACAACCACACTTTTCCCACTCGAATTTTGTTCACATTCTGAAACGATGAATTTTTTTCGTACCTACACATTTTGAATCTAATCCACTTTTTGCTCGCATTCAGGTGGCTTTTCAAAGCACAGAACACTCTTTTACGCACCACAACATAGTTCTTGTGCAGAATGGAATTTACGAAAAAAGAGCACTGATGTCATTGATGCGGTCGTATGTTTTGATATTTGAACGACATCATTTCAATAAAGAAATGCAGGATCAGCGTTTGCAAAACAAAATCGTAACATAAATGGAATGAAGTGAAAGCCAAACTGAATCTATGCTCTGCATTTTTTGTGTTTTTTCTCTTCAACAATTTGCTCTTGATGGAAATTCAGAATGTTTCTGGTTTTTCGCAATGAAAATATCAAATGGCTCATTTTATCACAAGATTTTGTAGTCAATAAAATAAAAACAGAACACCTCGAAGTCTTCAAGAAATTGATAAAAATTCACCCAATTCGATTTGTAGACGTTGATTAATGTGGCATGCATGTGTGTTCTTCTACTTAATTAATTAGGCCCCACCAAACATTTACATTTGTGTTGTCGATAAATTAGCTAAATTCGTTTTTAGCCGCCAGGCAATTCGTGTCATTTACTCTGATGAAGTTTCGCTTTCTTTGGCTTACATTCCAAAGTAAATCTGTCAACTCGTTCGTTTTGCTATTTAAAACCCCTTGCAATGGCGTAAGCCGCAGCCAAAGACCCACTCACATGCAGCATCCTTAATTTCACGGTAAGGACAGTCTTGTTATTCGCAGTCCCTCAAGAAAATGTTGAAAAGGAAAATGCGGAATTACGCTCGAAGTCGTATTTTGTTTGATATTTATTATCTTGCGGCTATGTACTTATGTTAAACCGCAAATATGTGGCTCTAGTGATTTGCTTCTCCACAGCGCGCCGAGCTCAATTCAATCGCCGTATAAAACCCCTTAATGTAGGCTATTCCGTTTACATATGCGCTTACAAGTATGCTTATGAGTAATTCATAAAATCAAATAAATCAGTTTCACTGTTCCGAATGACCGTTGTCGCCCGCTTTTTGTTGACCATACCAATAGAATCTACGACTGATGTCATAATTTCATCACTGACAACGAAATTGATGGCTCCAAAGATAATGTTAATCGCTGTCACGTTCGAATATTTCTCTGTGTTTTTAGAAAATATCCGTTTCTTTCCGTTTGAAGCAAAATTCCATGCTGCAGTGAAATAATTCTTCGGCTGAGGGTAGCTTTGTTTCCGATTTTATTCATTTTCGGCAGTGATAAGCTATCAACAACGACACGATACTTTCGATTTTCAGCCACTGACCAGATCCAGATGCTCTAATGCTCTCACAAAGTGATACGATTTTTCACATGTCATAACATTCGCAAGAAAAACAAGAGACACACGTGCGATATTTCATTTTGTTGCGGCTTTTCGAGATATGATTATTAAAGTGATTTATTTGTTGATAGGCGAAAAACAATGTTCAAGTACTTCTATTTGCTCTTTTTCTGAATTATTTACGAATCGTTTTGCCTCGCCATTTGTACAGTTCAGATTTTGCCATTTTTCATCATGATTTCACGCTATTTTTATGTCACTCCAATTTTTGTATCTTCGAAAGAAGAAGAATGTTTAAATATTTGTTCTTTTTACAAAATCGTTGCTTCCATACATTTTTTCTTCAACCCTTTTGCTTTAACCTTATTCTTTTGAATTCATCAATTGATTTTTAAAGCGGTAATCTTTTGCTATTCAAACAAATGTGAATAATTCCTCAAAACAGATCAAAATGTCTATTTACAAGGTTAAAGACAATGTAAACTTCTTCTAATAGTTTGTGGCTGTAGACATTCTATTATCAATTGTCTTTATTATAATTGCTTAAAGACGAAGTAAGGAAAATTACCGGAAAAGTCAACATGAAGAGGCAAATCAATTGCGAAACCATTTATGATTATACACTTAAAATGAGCTTCATGTGAAAATTCTAAATAGAAATTGTTGTGTGTATCTTTTCCCATAATAATGCTAATAAGTTGAATTATTCTGGTAACATTGAAACGAAGAAGTTTAAATCAATTTTGAAGCAAAATGAGCATCACATATTGCTAGTAGCGTTATGCTTATGGATTTGCAGCACCGTGAAATATGCAAACATTCTTCCCTACTAATAGCTCGTATGAGCTCGTGAAATGACGATAAAACCCACAAAAGCATGCTATTTACTGCAAAGCAGCTTATAAACATGTATGGTGCTAGCGAACGCAACGAGACGTTCAACAATCGTTTTCGAATAGTATTAGGCATTCCTTCCCTCCTTGTTTGGCAGTCTCGAAAGACCAAGAGATAGTATACTTGAATGTATCATGACGTTGACTTGGCATGCATATGATGAATAAAGAATCACCACATATTTTTGCATCGTCAATGCGACAACTTAAACGTTAAAACGAGGGAGGCTAGCTTCTGAACGATGCAAAAATGCGTAAAACTCATTCAACTTGAATGTAAACAAGTGCCGACATATTTTGCGGTATTTTGGCACTTTAATGATTCTTTGCTTGTAAAAAAAAGAATGAATGAAAAAATAGACAGGAGCGATTTGGCTAAAGGATTGACAGTTAACTGAAATATCTCCTGACAACGTTAAAATGACACGCATGAAAATATAAAATCGAACAATGAAATGCAACAAACTCTTTAAAACCGAATAGCTGAAAATAAAGCAAACTGCTTCTTGGGAAGTCTATGATAAATGACTCGATGCTCGAGAATTTCGTGGCCGGCAGTTCGTTTTGCTGGGGAAATATTCTACGAGTTTTAATTCGATTTTGATCGCAAAATTCATGAATACTTTGAATTACAATCATTCATTTCACTCCGGTATTGAGCTGAATCCATTTCGCAAATGTCATTTCTTTTATCATTGACTTCAGTGGATTTGATTTATTGGCCCGTGCCACATGCTTTTCAAGAGAGAAACCAATCCGAACGATTTTCTATTATTCATAAATGATTTGATTAGATTTGAGAAAAGAATAATCCAAAACGGCATACAAAAGCATTTAAACAATGGACCCAACACGAATGTGGCATTATAAATAGTATTCGACACATGATAAATGGACATTTCATGGACGGCACATGGATGACGCAAAAAAGAAAGTCACTTCGAAGACCACACTCGAAATGGCTCGAAATCATGTGGGAATTCAGCGTCTGCTCGCTATAAAATGCATCGATTACATTTGCCGGAGTCGAGCACGACTCGAAAATGACTCAAAAACTTACCGATGATACGCGATACATTCATTAAATTCGAAGATACTATAGCAACACCGACCGTGTATGATAATAAACTTTTCCATTTTCATTAATCGAAGCACTGAGACTAAATCACAATACTCGCTAAATCAGGGAAAATATTTGGAGGTACAGATAAATATGGCATATTGATTGCAAGGATATAATGCTGCATTAGCGATATGGTATATAAGTTACGCTCTAGGCTTCTGAGTGAAAGCCAAATATTTATTTTTAGATTATTGAGAATCATGACATTTAGCGGTTCAAAATGATTAAATTTTGAAACTGTAGAGAATGTTCGGAACGCGATTTTTGAGTCAAATCAAAGACAAAATTGTCACAATTACTGAGTCCGAATTGATTCCGATAATTTTTCTAGAAAAATGTGTTTCAAATTATTTCCAGGAAAAAAAGAAAATAAAGAGTGAACACGAGAAAAGTTGTGAAAATCTGTATTTGGCTTTGAAACTTCTTAACATTATTTAATAATATCCGAAAAAAACTGTTCTATTAGGAAGAATGGATCTATTTTTTCAGTTTAAGCAAGATGCATGGACTTTTCGTTCTATTAAATCTCTTCCAAAACATCCATAGTCATAAATGCGCGAGATCTTGGGCCATTGCCAGCGTTTGAATGATGGGAACAAATGTCTTTATTAATAAAAAAATCTTTAGTCAAAAAATGGTATAAAATATAACTGTGAATCCCCCTATTTGTTAGAAATATAGCAGAAGACGCGCCGTCAAAAGAAGGAACGCGTTCTAGGTGCTGTGAATTAGCATCGTATCGCAGCAAGGCGTCTCCATAAAGAATTTGTATGTGTCCTATTGTTATTTATCTGTATTGAGCAGCGCTTTGGCCCAGATAATTGACAAAAATACGCCGTTCAAAATGTATTTTTCTGGTACCCCGGAAAAATAATATCGCATTTATGCTGTAGATCTGCTTAATTGTGCCATTTAGCTTCGGTATCTTGTCTTCTTTGGAGATTGTCCCCGGCGCATTGTCAGTGTGAATATTGTCAGCCAGTTTATATAGCCATATCCGCACGCATATTTCCACCCTCATCCATTTCACGTTCAATTTATATTTATTATGTTTTGTGTAATATTTATGTAATTGTAAAATGCCTGACGCAAAAAGATGCTTATTTGATTACAAAATATATCGTATGCTAATATTCTTTCTTTGCCGTACGCTTTTATGAGATTTTTTACAATGATTCGCGCCCAGCATTAGAATGGCGTGCTAAAATTGGGAATATTTGCATTATACCGCATGTTTCTACGGAAGAAGCATGCATGAAACAATAGCAATCCAGAGATAAACAACCATCACCACCAATGTGAATCATAAATAAATGCTATGCACTCTTGTCACTTTATTAAAAAAAAACATACACACACAGCCATGGATAAATATTGAGAAGTAAGATGTAAATGAAGCGACAATGCGAAACGTAGATGAGCAAAACAATGCTCGCGTGAGTTATTCATAAGTTATTTATGGTTTTCAATTTGCTGACGTTTCTCAAAATTGAATTAATAAATTTGGAGCGAAAACCGCGTGAGAGGAAATTTAACGGAAATCCAAAGAACACCATTCACATTTTGAGCATGGGATGCTTTTGGTTATATGGTGATTGGCGGAGAGCTCTCTGATTACAGAATCATTTCAAACCTTATAATTGGGTCAAATTCATTGCAAAATATTAGAAATAACAAAGTTTCAGGCATCAACTCATACTCAAACGGTAAAAAAATTAGAGAGAGCGACTAGAAAATTGATTTTAATTTTGTTATAAATTGAAGGTAATCTTGAAAGTTGAGTTCAGCCAATGTCATTTTTATGATTATGATCCTATATAACATATTATCACATGCATCAATGCAAGCTCATGGGAAATACCCTTTTTCCGTGTCTGTCACATGTATGTGACGGTGTTTGCCTCGAGAGGCTGAATAAAACTGCCAAATAAACATATGCTACGCCACAACCCCTTATTTTATATACATGTTTTGATTGTTTGAACGACCTTTTTATCTTTATTGCTTGGCAAAAGTTGGTCGAAGATGAAAATCTGCACGTTTCATCGAATGGTTGATTTTATTTCTTTCAAATGTTAATTGCATGAATCGTAAAAAGTCGTGGCAATGGACCGATTGCATACACAAACAGTTGGTTTTAAGTCGAGTCACATACGAAAGAGCGCACGTCGCAATCCAATAAAACAATATCAGACAGCGGCTTCATCGCCGCACTAACTACCACTTTTTCCAATGTGCGTGTGCTCTAGGGGAGATTGTTCTTGATAAAAACGAGCGGCTGTTGACATTTCATAATGGATTGGCTACCAACATTCACCGGCAGCCACCACGCATGCAAGATTAACGCGTTTGTTTACATTTCGGTCAAAGTTCCGATAGCATCTTTTCGACTTCCAACGAGTTGATTTAATCTGCTCACGTATTTTCGATGTTTTGTGTCAATTGTGAAACTATAATTATGATTATTACGATTATTTAATTAAGCATGGCAATAACAACGGGTTGGTTTCAATGAAAAGGGTGAAAGTGGCATTTATGACAAGAATATTGATCCTTTTTTCGATGAAGTGTGAACATGTCTCGTAATTTACACCTTACACAAATGAGAAGCGAAGGTCGTTTAAAAATAAGGAAGTTTCTTCAATTCGGAAACAATTTCTTAGGACTTTTCTTGTAAATTTTGTTGTTAGTTTTTTTTCTATCGAATGTTTTTTGAACGGGCCGCTTGCCAAAAGCGTCCGCCGTCGAATGTATACGAAGAAATTCAGATTGCAGACATTGATAAATGTATTTTCTTTCACTCGTTTCGAAACTTCGTTTAAACGGCCTTGTTTCAGTTTCTCAAAAACTTATCCGTACACTCAGCCAAAAAGTTTGATTGAATGTGAATATTTGGTGAGTGCGTGTTTTGATTGTATCAAATTTTGATATGGATCGGTCAATATTGTTTATTCAAATACGAATCCCTTTCATTGCACGTATATTAAATTTTACGTTTATTTAGCAGAAAATTGACGGGTGGCAAATTACCAAATCTTCTGCGTCAATGAGCCGAAATGCAGGTACTTGATGGTTTGTGAAATTGGAAAATCCTTGCCGCGAGCAACAAACAAACACAATTCCAAAAGCATCTGAAATTGATACAATTCGTGGACTGTGTACTTGTCATAATTAATCCATTTGAAAATTCAACGGAAAATTAATGTAGCAAAGGTTGAGTGTGACTTCGTGAGGTTGTCGTTAAATAAACAATTTAATTGAAATTTTGACAAAACAGCACACAGCTCAAATGCGAATGACAGGTAAAATTGTGAATTTTACAAGCGATTACACGATCCTTTTGACCTCTAAAATGTCAGTCAAAGAGAAAGAGAGAAAGATAGAGAGAGAGAGAGAGAGAGAGAGAGAGAGAGAGAATGAGTGCGAGAATTAGAAGATAAAAGAGTTTGCTGTTCAAGATTAATGCGCTGCTGCGGCCAATCTGATATATTTATTCAGTGCGAATGAATCTTTGTTTGTTTTTGGCTAATGAAAAGTGATGTTACATAAATTTCTGTTTCGATTTTCATTACATTCGATATCATTATTATCGCTGTTCTGTGGTTTGCCCATCGAATGATAAATATTGAATGAGAATTAATGAAATCGAATTGGATTGAAGTGGCAGTGCCACATTGAATTTATCGTTACACACAGCCGAATGTTAGACGAAAGCCCACTGGACTGAATTGCAACGCGATAAATAAATATTTATTTGATTTTTTTTATTCATTGCATACAATTTACGGGCATTGCCGTTCAGAGCCCACCGCCGATCAGTGAGCGTCAATAACATATACACCGATTGCACTAATAAAACCACAACAAATTGTCTCTGGAGATATTTCTTCCATTTATGATACCAATCTAAATGCTGGGCAAAACTGGCACTGTTTCCGGTATCAAGTACCCAATCATTGCACGGTAAATAACAGCCCACTAACATTTCGATTGCAATGAAAATCGAGGCTCGTTTTTTTTAAACGAAACATTTTCAAATGTGCGCGGATTCACTCAACTGGCGGGCGAAAAAAAAACACATGATCATAAATAAACAAGAACGGAATTTGATAGGGTTGAATTCACCACGAACGCACTACGACCATGTTAAATTTTACATCAACTTGTGTTCCATCCGTAAGAGTGATGCGCGAAAATTACTTTGAAATTGATTTAGTAATATAAGCTGAAGCGATGCGAAAGCATCATACGCGCGGCGACGAACATTCGTTAATGTATTTCGAATGCATCGAAAGAACGAGTCGAACTTTATCGTCTTCGTTAATGTGCTATGACCATGAATTACCTACTGAGAAAACAAAATATCCCGTAAAAGCTCTCGGCAACGTACTGAATTCGAGAAAAGTTTTAGTTACTTTCGTACACATGGCTAATGCTCATTACAAACGAGATTGCGTACATAATCTCCAATATTTAGGCTCTTGAATCATTTTTGACGAATAGTTTCTGCGTTTTAAAGGCGAAGAACGAAATGGTATCGGAAAATCGGATTTCGAACAGGACATATTTCCGCTATTACACTTTATGACGTCCATTTTTAAAATTGACTTCGAATATGATGAATGCTTCATGAGAGTTGTTTCCGATCGTGTTTGATTCGAAGATGAACTGGCCTCATGGGAATCGACACCGTAAATCGCATACGTATTCGCACAGTTTTTTTTGCACTCTTCGGAACGTGCATCATTCCACTTGACGGTTAATATGCTGAACTAGAGCACGCATTCTGTTCTAGCATATGTGTTGTGCTCTTTAGATCATATGATGATGAACACGATGGAGAGAGTAAGAAAAAAGTGTTGGAACGAAAAACTGGCAATAACCATAATAATGCCGTTTACATGTATGACCAGGCAAAATGAAGCAAACAAGTGTGGGCCATCGAAATGTGCAATAACCAAGGCAAAGCACGTTAACGTTAGTCCAAAACTTTGCACATTCACCGAAACCATTAATATTCAGCTATATGTTTATCAGCAGCAGTGAATTGATTTTATGATATGGTTTAAGTAGTTCACTGATACTCATCAAATGAGCGCCGAAACCAATGAACTTAACCGAAAACAATGAAAGCCGATTTTATTGCTATAATAATTTCGCTTCATATTTAAAAGGCGAATGATTAAGCGATGAACTCATTGCGTGCAAAATCTCATTTCATGAAAAAATCGATAAACAGTGTGCCCCGGAACTGTTACAGAATATTTTTAATTATGATTCCGAGACGAAAAACTTTTGCAAAAAAAAAATTGTGAATTGAGCATTCTCAAGAAATGAATGGAAAAAATGCACATTCGAATGTTTGGATGGACCTTTTTGTCACGAGATTTCGCACACCGGAATAATTTCACCGAACATTCCAAATATATCCATCTCTTTCTCCCGATGAGCATAAAAAATTGCGTTTCTACAGCTTTTATTGGTCATACGATACGGCCACCTCTGTGACACTATTGGTTTGAATGTGCTTTGCTATGTGCACGGACAAATGGGAAAAAACGTCGCTTTGCTGCTGCTGATTTTTTTTCGCTTGTTCATGTTCGGTGTAATGCCTCGACAAAATTGCTCCACTGTTGGATACTTTTTTCCTGTTATCTGTTGCCATGGTATTGGTGGATGGCATTTACTTCATGCTGGCGGTATTATGTAAATGGTGAAGATTTCGAGAGTTTGCTGCTGCTTTTGCTGAATTTTTTGTCTGCTCTCACATGGCATTCAAACGGATCGAATTGGAGGCGGGTATTTAAATATCACTTTTCCTTGTTGATATGTCGTTGTCGCAATAGTCGTTGTCCTCATCGGCATCATCATTTGCTATTTGTCATGTGCAATATTATTCGGATTTTCCTAGTTGCCGAGCACCAGATCGGTTGTGTGTGTGCGTTTGCTCATGTATTCATTTGCTGCTTGATGTAAATACAAACGCACAAACACACTGAGTCGTTGGTGTGTGTTGGATGGTATCCAACACGTTTATTGGGGAGCTGGATGCAACACGCGCGCACATAGAATGAAGCATCTAGCCATTTTCCATTACATAAACCGTTTTATATACCCTTTTTTTGTTGCCTCTCTCTCACATATAACGGAATGTCACTTTGTCTCTTGTTATATTTATCACGCTCTCGCCTACAGAACATGCAATGAAAGATTATTCCCAACGAAAGCTCTATATAACCAATCCATTCGAGTATGTTGGCGCAAAGCGACCGATCAAATTCGTTTCCGGACATTTTTCGGTTTCAATAGCAGAGCGCACCAAAAACTTCGCCCAATTATGCAAGGAACTCTTCTCCACTCTGAAGATTTCATCAAAATAATATTTCCATCGTATACAAAAACCAGATGAAAAAACACTGCATTCCAAAGGATACTTTCATCGATTTCATTGAGATTTCATGTAAATCATCCCTCGAGCTGCACGGTCACGACACATGTGTTCGAAAACCATTACAATCTAGTTTGTCTAGAATTTTTCATTTGTTCAGTCGACCAGTGAATTTGCTTACAAATGAATGGTCAGCCTTGGATTACAAACGCTGCCAACAATTTCGTGCACAAACTTTGCAGACCTACTCTCAAACAAACGACTAGCACATGCAAATCCATGCACTCTCTCTCCCCCGATGCTTTCACTCATTGTTGTTGATTCGTCGCGAATAATTTGTGCAGTCATGCGAAAAGTTCAAAATTAGTTTTGTTTGATCTTTTCGGAGGTCGCCGCCGCTTGTTTTTAGTCATTTTCGTCATTGTAATGAATCTTTTCGAAAGTATTTTTTCGTTTTTAGCTGACGTCGCTAGTATCCAATATATCGAGTGTTCTTCTTTGATCACAGTCATTGTTTGCATTTTTTATGTTGTTTCACATAGGACGCGCACATTTTAATTGTAATTTTTGATTGTCTACACATTTTCGAAAAGAAAAAATTCAAGGCAGTAGAACTCATCATTTACAGAATTCAATTGAAGAATTTGGGCAACGACATTTTTGGAGAAGGCTCAAATAAAATGTTGGCCAGGAGATTTGATTGTTGGTTTCACTTTGCTTGAACCAATTTGATATCATTGAGAAATGCGCATTATTTAGATTTCATAATTAATTATGCTGTGACATTTGTCTGATTCATTCAAATAAATAAAAGTGGAGTAAACATAAGAAGTCAAATTATAAGACGAAATAGGCAGAACTTGCTGGGAATTTATTCTTTTTATATGGCAAGCCAAAAATTAAAGTTCACAAAAGAAAAATCCTCATTTTCGCTTGAAATAAATAGAAATCCATGAAGATTTGCATCACATCGAAAGTCATTCCGCGGACGAAACTGAAGCTTGCTAAAAGTGAATAAATTATTCAAAAATGCTTCCAAAAAGGGTCTGACTAACATTGCAAGACGAAGGAGCACTTTGCTCCGAATATTTTGATAAATTATTGTTATTATAATCTGTAAACAAAGTGTATAGTTAATCATCCGAACGAAGTTAATGTATTAGAGATTCTTTTTTTCACTGTTGACTTCTTGGTTTTTGCCGGTTTTAAATTGATTCGATGTGTTGTTTTTTCGAAACGTTGATTGCTTTCTTTTTTCCAGAAAATGCTTGACGGTTTCAATTGTAACCCTTTGTTTTCTTACGCAGTTAACGCATTCAGTTATTAACATTCCCAAAGGATTCGCATTACACGACGAAGGGTTTGTCGGTGACTTGTCCTTAATTTTTCCATTGTACGCGGTGCACTCGCTTTTCCGTTTGTGTTTGCCAGCAGACAAATTAAATGTACAACAGAGCGACGACAACGTACTCGAACTCGCTTTAGTCACATTTTGTTGAAGTTGGTTTTCAATTTTTCCGCTTAAATGGTTTTCTTTTATGGAAAATATTGTACGGAAAAGAGCCGATGCTATGGAGAAAAGTTTTTCAACATCGTGAACTGAAACCGGTATTCCGCCAGCGTGTGGGAAAAACAACGACAATACTCCCAAACTTTCTCCGTGATCGCATTTTCATATTTTAATTTCATTAACTTTTCACCGCTCTTCTCTCTCTCTCTCTCTCTCTCTCTCTCTCTCTCACTGCATCGGGCCGGTGTGTCTTTTAATTTGTCTACGTAGTCATTAAATTGATACAAATGTAACGATGCCAGCAATTAAGCGCTGCGAAAGAGGCGCAAAAAAAAATCATAATCAAGAACCAAAGTTACCATTATGAAGCGGGCCGTCTAATGCGAATAAGCAATTGTTAATGTATTCGAAACATCTTACTTTTTTGTGGAATCAGCTCACAACCCTAAATGAAGAAATTTTTTCGATTTGCCAACCGAACTCCAGCGCTTTACCCAATGTAAATGCAAGAAAAAGGGTTATTTTCATGAGACTGTCATAATTTTTATTCAATATTGCCCCCGAGACAAACGTAATCCACTGACGGCGAAAATGAAACTTGTCCATCTTGCGCCACTAATTTTTATGGTGAAAAAACACGGGCTTCATAATTATGCGCCTACATTTCTAGTAAGTAAAATGTTGACGTCATTTACGTCACCAACTTTGCCACTCTTCGCAATGGCATAAAAAGGAATGAACGATAAAATTTCACCATTAAACATCATGGAGGCTTTGTCATCCCCAGCACAATCCTTTCAGAAAATAGAGTTTTGGAATTAATTGTCTTTTATGCCGTATTTGAATAAACGGAACAACGTGTTTAAATTTTTTATGAAATAAATACTTCAAAGTCCCTAGTTAAATCCGACGGTGTATGAAATTTGAATGCATTTTTCAATCAAAAAACAAATGTCTGAATTATCCACAAGAAAATGAAAGTTTTCATTGAAATGAAATTCCAAAAGCTGTCTTCTTTTCATTATTTTCAATATCTCTCTTCATTGAAATGTTTAAGCAAGATTTCGACTTGATTGAAAAGTAGTACAACAAATCATAATAGTATTTGAAAATTTAACAAAAATAAAATAGAAAACCAAAACGATTTACGATGTTTTTCAACTTTTATTATTATTTTTAAATGTAACTTATAATTCGTATATTAATTTTGTTCATATAAAAATGATTCAAGAGCAGTTATCCTTTGTATTTTGAAAATGAACGTTTCAGCAAAAGTTCGCTGAATACAGTTCAAATTATGAACGCTTTTACGTCTAAATATGAACGGTTTCTTGTCAGTGCTGTTACACTGACATTTCTGTGAGGACATGCGCACATTGAAAGATTTCGAAAATTGTTTTGCATACGTAAAGCACACTTGCTGGTACGTTCGATTGAATAATTTTGGTTGATGAAATCGTTTTAACAATGGGAATCTTCGAGGGTGATTCGTTTTTGGTGTAAAATTTCTAATGTCTACGCTTTTTTTGAAAGAGATAACGAATGGCACGAAAAATGTAGATCTTAATAAGATCATCGCATGAATGCCGATAAGTTTGTCTATCCGTTTTTTTTCTCATTTTCCAAATGGATATGGTAATATAATCAGATCTAAATAGCGTGATTTATCCAATCATATTGAAAAAAAAATCAATTTACAGAAACTCAAGAAGTACGATTTTTTCATTGGATTCATAATAAGTTGTATGCTAATCGCTGGAAGCATTCTTTTCTTCTACTGTTTTCTTGGAAAAATTGACACTGATAGTTTCGAGAAAATCACTGACATTTTATATGAATCGAATTGGCATAATCTCCCAATTGATTTGTAAAATTACATCGTCCCAATGATAAAAAATGCACAGAGACCCGTTTATTATCATGACTTCGGCATTGTCATCATGAATTTGGAAACATTCTGTGATGCAAGTGTGAAATTGAATGAAGATATTTTTTTGGCCAGCAATCATTTGAATTTTTTACCTTTGTTCCGATTCTCTAGTTTTTCAAAACTATTTTCACTTTCTATTTGATATTGAAGACAATGATCGTGTAACTCTTTCTAGGTCGACTTTGGAAAAGGCATAAAAAGTGAAGGATTGATTGAAGAATTGCACAAACGCCAATCAAAATACGAATCAAACTTCCATTTCACACAACATTTTCCAAAGCTGTTTTACTAATTGCCTGTTCAGCCATTTTTTTGGCATTTTTGCATTTTAGTTGTGCTTGCAATTAGGCCTTGAGCCCCGACATAGTGCCGATTATCCCATCGAATAGTTAACTTTTGTATTTGATAATGTTCAAGCAGAAGATTTCGCAAAATGTTAACAATAATAAGGATTATTTTACACGATTTATTGCGTACATTTTTGTATTTTTGTTGAAAGCATTTTAAAGTTGTTTATTCGACACAATAAATTGGTTTAAAACCAAAACAAAATAAAAGATGTCAAAGAAGAATCAACACGAAAAATCAGCAGACCCTTTACGTCACCATTATCCGTACCGGATGACAGTTTTGCTTGATTTTGATTGATGATTCTTTGGAAAGCATTTTTTTATTCTGGTGACATCAAATTAATTGATGTGAATGAAAAATGCTACCAATTTCTGTAGCACACCGTCTGCGGTGTATCCTCTGTGTGAAATTGTATCAAAACTAACTCGTACGTTATAATTGTTGCGGCAACCTGAAATAATGCCCTGAGATTCAAAATATATATTGAATAAATACTTCGAAACTTTTTGCATACACTTAAAATGAGTTTGCGTTTCAAAAAGAAAAACCTCATTCCAGACAATGCGATCGTATCATTAACCACTTGCTCGCTGAAACGACGCACTTCTGTGCACCAAGAATTGTTCGGAACCGCTCGTATCACGTCCATAGGTCTTTTCGATTCATCATGAATTTCCGATGAATACAACGAAACCGCCAAAGTTCGCGATATCAAAAATACTAACGAAAACCAAAAGTACACCGCATGCGGAATGGATGGCATCGGTCTAATCGGGAAAATTTCATTTTTAAACATGTTTAAATGCTAAATGTATCGCTTTAATTCGAAAAAGTCACAATATACTTTATGCTGCGCAATAGTTGCACCGATATGAAAAATAAATTGTTGGTAAAGGACAGCAAAGTGATTTGGGAAATGGCGTCATCAACGAGAGTACATAGGCTGGATAGCGTTCGATACTGCGTGCGACGTAATGCCCAATATTCCTCTGACATGTTCTGATGATCATGAATTTTTTTGATTTCATCGTACATTTTGGATTAATTTTCACTAACCTCTCCTTTAATCCGTTGCAAATCCTCATTGAGTTGTTTGAACCTCGACGATAAGCCCACGCTGATCATCATAACAAATAGATCCATGTAGCTCCAGGCAAATGTCGCCACAATATTCACAAATTTTCCAACAAATGCAAACCAGGGTGAATACGATACGAACGTAAAAAGTTGTGATAGCTGTACTTTAAAGAACTCCTTAATTGGCTCCTCTTCATCCAGGCATTTATAGGCGTAATAAATGATCGAAATCAAATTCAAAACGTGTTCAACTATGAAACAAGATAATGAGTTGATTCAGCTAAATTTCTCGTTATTTTGGCAAATTCATTGAGTTCCAAATCTATTCAATTTACCAAGTGAACTTATCATCACAATGAATGCCATCATTTTAATACGATAAGCCAGTTTCTTCTTTTCATTTTGAGTACGCTGTCTTGGCAGTTTAACCTCGATTGACTCCCAATGTCGCATTAGCCGCGGCCATTTATTCGCAAGAATACCAAAACAAAACATGACATAAACACCTGACCCATAAAATATCAATGGAACTGAAATGGAAATAATGAATAAAACTCCAAAAAAAAGTTGTTAGCCACTTTATATTGAGACAATATCGAAACACTCACTCATTCGTTCAAATTCAATTTCGCCGGTGAAAGTGATCAATAGAGTTAATCCGGTATAAATGAGCGTAAGTAGGAATAAAACGAAACAATAGACCGTCCGAAAGCTCAACCATTTGAATTTCAGTTTTGAAGCTGAACTGCCTTTCACGCCGATCACTGGCATCATGCCAAAACATTGTGCAATTATCAAAATTGATCCGATTGCTTCATGAAAACTGCCATTAAACAAAATTTCCTTCCGTGTAGTTGGTCTCAACCATTTTATTTCGCCTTCGAAAAGCGCAACACTCATATTACACAAATATTTGTGCTGGAATGACATTACTTACCAATGAACCATTTTTTACGAGCCGTCGTCGAATTTTTATTTAACGCAAAGGGGAATCTGTCCATTTTGAAGGATTATTTTTACCTCCACAATATTTAAAGAAATCGCTCAAATTTATACTCACTTATAGACTTTGGCTTTGGAATCAATTTTACTGATTCCACTGTCCGTTTTGGCCGCACCATTCGAGTTCGCCTTTTTCGGCGTTGAGTTCAACGAAAACCGCAAGTGTTTCATATCCGAACACGTTTCAAACTGATTGGTTATACGCATTCAAAGTACAATCACGCGTAAAAAAGGCACCGGAATTGTAAATGTAAATCAAGGCTGAACAAAAAGCATGTTCAAAATGATTGTTACAATCAAAAAAATATGCTGTGTATTAAAATGGCAATTGTGAACGCGAATCATTTATAATGAGTGATTTTGTGATTGTCGCTTTTCACACCGATGAATAATTTATCAACTGTTTGTTATTATTTTTTATTGCTCAGCAAAACTGAAAATCGATATCATTTAGTTTTCAAACACGAGAATATTATCTTGATCAAAACAGTCACTGGTAAACAAATTAATTTGTGCTGCGTTGAATTAAGATTGAGAGATATCAATTCATTCGAAGATACTTTTGAACACAATGAAAAAGCTCATCAGCAATCCGAAAAATACGAAAAATATTAAAAATGGTGCACCAACAAAAATGAATGCCATCTAAAAATCAAATGAATGCGAACACAGCAAATTAGTTTCACATTTCATTGTTGTTGACAGATTTATACTATTATATTAATTTGCATATTATAAACTACACATCACTTCGTATTATCTTCTAATTGGAAAATCTAGAGATAAAATCAAGCCCTTAGCATCCAAACAAACGATGGCTAGCTAGAATTCTATACTCTCAAAAAACAAACAATCTAAATATTTGTTGCCGAAGGTTAATATGTCATTGTCACACACGATATTCAATTGAATCGAATAACAAAAGGCTTGAATTGAAACATGCAAGCATCAACAGCGCCTAAAACTGAATTAAGCTTCAAATAATATTTCATTTCAATTCTCAAGTGCAACTCGAAAGCTTTTGAATGCGAAATCGAAGCATGATTTAAAATCACAACTAACAAATATCGTTAAATTTAAGTGAAGATTTTCGTGTTTTTAAGTATCAGTGTTGATTTGTAGCAAAACTAATTCGTACGTTGCAATCGCCCCAGCCACCTGAAATCGAATATGTCCAACTAGATGCAAATAAGTAACTATAGAAAAGATTTCTTACGGTCAAAATTAAAGTGCGCTTCAAAAAGAAAAATTTCATGCCAGACAGTGCGACGGTTTGATGGACCACTTCCTCGGAAAAACGGAAGGCTTCTCTGCACCAACTAAATCGAGGTATAGCTCGTAAGACATCGATCGATTTCTTTGATTCGTCGTAAATATATGATGCATACAGCGAAACGGCAAGTGTGCGTGATATTAAGAAGATCAAGGAAAACCAAAAATACACCTTATTCATGAATGATGGCATCGGTCTACGGAGTAAATTTGAGAGAAATTAGATTTGCAAATGTTAAGTAGCAGCTACAAATTTACTTGATACTCCGCACAATTTGTACACAAACAAAGAATAGATCGTTCCCGAGTGATACAAAAATGATTTGAGATATTGCATCATCCACGATATTGCACAATTTCACCACTCTTCGATATTGGATGCGTCGTAAAATCCAAAAACCTTCAGTCATGTGCTACATAATAGAATAAGATATCAAAGAAAAGAAATTCGTTGTCAAAAGTCAATACCTGGCCTTTAATGTGCTGCAAATCGGCATTAATCTGTTCGAACTGCGAAGCCAAACCGACGCTCATAAGCATCACAAAAAGATCCATGAAACTCCATGCAAATGTGACTACGATATTGAACCACTTGCTGAATACCGCCTTCCACCATGTCAGTTCAGTTAGAGTGAATATCATTGGAATTTGGGTCTGAAAAAGCTGCGTTATTGGTTCTTTTGGCGGATCATCATAGATTGCACCCATAATTATTGACGCCGTATTGAAAAGATGCTCCACTTTTGGAATTGAATTCAATAAAATTTCGAATTAACAATTTCATGCTATTTTCCAAATCTATTTCAAATTAAATTTAAACTTGAAACTGAACTTTCAAATGAAAATTTGGAACCGAAATCAAATTTGGAATCTAAATCAAATTTGGAATCTAAATCGAATTTAAAATTGAATTAAAATTCGAAAAAAAATAAATTTGTTATCATGTTAAAATTAGTAATATGGAAAAGGAAGTCATACCTAAAGCAACCGACAACACAACGCTCGATATCGTATGAACTCTACGGCGAAGCCGGTTTTTTTCGTGGATCGTTCGATATGGTGGTAAAATTGATTCCACAAATTCCCATTGCTGCATCAATTTCGGCCATTTTCGCGCCAAAAGAATGAAACTCAACACTCCGTAGGCAGTTGTTGCAAAGAATGCTAGCGGCACTACGACACACAAATTTTCGTAATTTATTCATTTTATCACATTTTGAATTGAAACATACCGATTGATTTAAAGGTAATCGGTTTCGTTAATGTTATGCAAGTGGCAAAAATCGTGTACGATGCGGCGAAACAAAAGGCAGTTACACTGTAAATAGTTCGAAAGCTTGTCCATGTAAATTTCAATCCATGCGCCGATCCACTTTTAATACCAGTCACTGGTAATATAGCCAAGCATTGAGCTATAATCAACACGGAGCTGAATGCTCCACTAAAACTACCACTAACAAACACATCGCGCCCCATTGTGCGCGACATCGATGATAAAATATCTATAAATGTCAATCAAATGTAATCATTTTATTGAATTCATTAGCAATTCAAATTTACCGATAAACCAATATTTATTGACATCATTGATTGGTGGTTGTGCTTCTGGAAAATGCAGTCTTGAAGCGGAGAAGATGCTAAAATCAATAAAATTTATAATTGCATTGCTAATTTTTTTATTCATAAATTTCTACCTTATTGAGTTGGTTTTCGGCTCGGTTCCCGTCATGATATCAATATTCTTCTTCGGAAATTGCCTTCGAAATTTCGGTGTTGCGAAAAATTGGCTCCCATTCGGTTGACTCATTTTAAATAATCTCAGGGAAATGAATAGTCTCAACCGCATTCAATATTGGAATAACAATATAGATCAACGACCAACTACTTATATCGTCTCAATTGCAATTCCGTGATTCATATAGGATAATTACAAAATTTGTGACACGAAACAATTCGTTCTCCATGTAAACAAACTTAGCTTTGTCAAAATTAATCAATAAATACACGAAAACTGTTTTCGGTTTGTGGCAAATAAACCGCAATTAATTTTAGTGCTACAGACAAGAAATCCAGGAACTCGAAAAGAAAACATATATTCAGTAATTCAAAAATACGACAATATTTATTTATTGATTTTGAATGTGAAATAAATTATTTCTCCGCATCACGAAACTGCATATTTTATTCCGTGAGAATAAAGATTCGGAAAAACTGATACTGAGAACTCTATTTGCATCGTATGAACCAACATTTAGAATTTCATTATTTCGATCGAAAAGATAAATATTTTGTTTCAAATTTCGATCATATTTTTTCATCGAATAAATTTGTGAAATGAAAGAACACCATTTTGGCAGGCACAAGTAGATTTTGCTACAACTTCACAGGATTTCTTGCATTTTTCTTCGATTTTGCCTGGTTCTCAATTATTTTTGAAATAGTATCTCAAGTGTGCAATATGTAAACTGAAGTTTTCTAAGTAGTTTATGGTGTGTTTTTATTGACTCAGGAGCTTTGGTGTGAATAATTTAAAATTTTGCTGTTTCAGAACATGCCTAATATAAATGGGTTTAATTAAGAAGTTGAAAATGATTGGATTGTAAATATGCATGGGAACGTTCACGTGCATAAGTATGCACATGAATGGAAACACATTTTACCTACCTGCATAAATCTGTTGTGAGGTTTTGACACACATCACTTGTGACTAATGTGAGAATAAATCAACAGAGCTTGTAGCTACTGTGTAAGATCTGATCTAGGGGCGAATGTCCATTTGCCGGATCTGTATACAGCGGTGTATTTATAAATAACCACACGACAATCGTATAAAATCGCAAATAAACACGAAACTCAACTTCCAACATTTGCGGCATTGGATTCATACAAATGTACACAATGTTTGGGACAATATATTCGAAAATGAGGATAATTCAAATCAAGATTCGGTATTTTAAAAATATCTTATTCCTGATCAAAAATTAAGTAATTTATGAAGAGCACCTTCATTTGTTCTCACACAATTTATTGTTTTATTTTATTTGCTTTGCGCTCAATGCAATTTTTTTTACAAAAAAAATGGGACTACAACCAATTATGATTTGTGTTAGCCAGAATTTATAAATCCTCTGCATGAAGTCGCTTGAGTGTAATTCAAATTGAATTGTAGCAAAACGAGTTCATAGGTCAAAATAGTGCCAGCCATCTGAAAAATTATATCAAACACTTAGTTTTATGTTGTATTATTAATCGAAAATGTTCCGTTGACAAATCAGGCAGAATCGATAGCATTTGAATACGTTTAAATTCACTCACGCTCAAAATCAGAGTTCGAGTAAGATAGAAAAATTGCATGCCAGATAGTGCGACGGTGTCGTTTGACAATTCATTGGAAAATCGTTCGGTTTCTCTATTCCAGAAGCGCGGAGGTATATTGCGCAGGATGTTTGCTGGTTTCTTTGATTCATCATTGATGTGAGCCGTAAAAAACGAGACGAGAAATGTACGTGTCAACAGAAATATTAATGAGAACCAGAAATAGACTATACGATGGTATGTGGGGAGAGGCCTAAAAACCTTAAATTACATTTCATTTACATTTATGTTTAATGTGAAAAGCTCACCTTAAACTCTGGAAAAGTTGTTTGCATGTGAAAAACAGATCATTGAAAAAAGATAATAGAATGATGTGAGTGATTCTCTTATCAACTTGACTGACTAAATCACACAATTTTCCATATTGCGTTCGTTTATGCGCCCAGAATCTCTGATACATAAGCTATGCGGAAAGTAGTACGCATGAATATTTTATATCAAAGGAATCGACGATTGCAAATAAAATTTAAAAAAAGTTGAACCTCGTCTTTTGCTCGGTTCAATTCATAATTGAATAGTTTGAAATACGTTGAAAGTCCTATGCCAATGATCATAATGAATACATCGAGAAAGTTCCAGACGAATGTTGCAGTCAAGTTGATGTACTTGCTGCAAATTGCGCTCCAAATCGTATTTTGCTCGATGAATTCGGATAAATATGGCGTTTGCATATTTACGAGCTCTGTTATTGGGTCTTTGTCACTTTCACATGTAATGACAAAATCCAGCATTGAACTAACGCTCAAAATGTGCTCAACTAAAATGAACGCAATTTCTATTCTCAAATTCGGATTTTCCAGAACAGCGGTTAGTGAATAATTCGATTTACCTAATGCCAAAAATAGAAATGAAAACCCCAGCCCTCTAATTTTCCATATGATGTTTTGCTTTTGCTTTTGATTACGAAAGATTGGAACTTTTGTTTCAATGATTTCCCATTGAAGCATTAATTTCGGCCATTTTTTGGCTAAAGCCAAGAAAAAAATAAGCCCACAAGTATTTCCCACATAAAAGACACACAATGCTGCAATTGAATGCAAAGTGAAAATGATTATAATAAATAATTCGTGTATATTGGCCGTGTGAGAAATATACAATATTATAGCCAACCAGTCGAAACAAAATTAATTTGAACGGTGAATGTTTTCCAAAGTAGCAACACACTGTAAGAAACTAGGATGGTCATCACAATCAAACTATGAACTGTTCGAAAACTCATCCATTTGAACTTAATCCTGGAGATTAGCTGGTCTTTTACACCGATCACCGGCATCACTCCAAATACCTGACCGATCACTAGAAATGATCCAATTGCTTCTCGAAAAATTCCTTTAAAATTGTGCATATTTTTTTCTCCTGGAAAATAAGTGCATTTAGTACAATTATTTCCTCTTTCTTCTAATAGTAATAATAGTCACTTGGAACTGGAACAATCGACATGCTGATGTGCCAGATATTTTTTTTTTTTCGAAAATAAAACAGCAAATATGTTCTGTATGAGGATTTCGGGAACTCCTTCTGAAAATATTGTTGGCGAACACAGTTTAACGTTCAAATAATGAAGTGAAATTGATAATAATCCATTGATCACAAATATCGAAACTACTTGTACTTCGATTCAATTGATGTTGCGCTATTGTCTGGTAAATATGGGGACAATTCGAAAAATAATATTTAATTCAAATCAAGTGATGAATAAAATCAATAAATAGTGTTTGGTGTTTAAGCCCACTAAACGCGAAGTGAAGCGTTACTTTTATACTCTAATCGTTATTCTTTGATGTGTCGAACAACTTTTTCAATGATACCTTCGTAATTATAGATTAAAATATCACGATTTACAAGTGTTAATCTTCTATCGAGAATTGTGATCCATCGATTCATTAAAAGAACACAATTAAAACTATGTATTACAATGTGAGCTCGTTTTATTTCGTTGATGTTTATTAATTATGTTTTAATCATAATTTCATTACATTAGCGTGTATTCAAGAAATCATGCAAGACTTAAATGTTCTGTGTAATTGATGCATTCGTTCGACGAATTTATTCGAGCTTTAGATATTCTAAAACAAATATGAAAAATGCAAGCAAATCAAATTTTTGTGTGTCTTAACTTCTAAGTCAGTGAACTTCAATGAAATATGCATCATGCGAAAGCAAATCTAAAATCAATGAGTTCCAAATGGTTGCGTGGGTAAAGGTACGAATCAAGTGATTTAGTGAGTTACAGAGAAGAATCCATTTCCCGATTTATTGGTTTATTGGTTATAACTTCTGATATAGTCGATTTCAGGAGGTTTTTTTCATTTCAAATCATGAAAATGTTTGCAACAATTGAACTAAGCAGCTTCTTTGCTTCTATTTCCTAGATCCTGTGCTTTCTCCATAGCGAATAGTGAAAAAAAGAATTAAATTCTGCAGTTTGATGTTTTCGGGGAAAGTAGATGAAATTGCAATAAAACCAATTCATAAGTGACAATCGTTCCAGCCACCTGCAATATGAAATATTTGCGAGCGATTTTAAAAATGAAACTCAAAAGCACAACGACAATTTCGCTCAACATTTCACTTATTATCTCAAATGTTATCCACATTCTCCACTATATGTTCGAAATTGGTAATTGTGAGGAAATGGAGACGGTTATGAATATTTGAGCTAATGCAAGCTGCCGTTTTTCCTATTGAGTTTTCTCTCATACTCACACTCAAAATGAATGTTCGTGTTAAAAAGAAGAACTTCATTCCAGATAAAGCGACCGTGTCATTGATAGTATCATCGGAAAATCGTCTCGTTTCTCTATTCCACGCATGTTGAGACAGTGCACGTAATACAATGATCGGTTTCTTTGATTCATCATTAATACAAGCCGCATAAATTGAAACCAAAAATGCGCGCATTATGAGAAACACCAAGGAATACCAAAAATATACCATGCGATAAAACGTTGGAAGTGGCCTACAGAAGCTAAAAGATAAAGCGCTAAAGAATATCTTCTGAAGTATTGTTTTTTTTTCTATATTTTTACGACTGAAAGAATCACCTTAAGCTTTCAAACAGTTGCTTGCATATGAAAAACAAATTGTTGGTGAACGAAAGCAAAATAATGTGTGTAATCCGATCATCAACTAAGTTGACCAATTCACGCAATCGTCCATACTGTACGCGTTTTTTGCTCCAGAAATCAATGGACACATGCTATTAAAAGAATTGCAAATATAAAATAAAAACGCTTGACAAACTTGTTTCCCCATTTTCAGGGAAATTAGGAAAAAATTGCGTTGTTTTTTTTATTTTACCTCTGCAGTTGCCTGTTTCAATTCGTCATTAAACAATTGGAAGTAGGTGGATAATCCGATGCTTATGAGCATAATGAATATATCCAAGAAATTCCATACAAATGTCGCACTCACGCTTATGAATTTTATGAATATGCCCAGCCAAATCGGAATAAAATCAGCGTCTGTCAGTAAATACGGCACGTCATTGTTCACTAAATGCATGAATGCATCTTTTGTAGTTGTATTACAAACGGTGATGTGATGCAGCATCGAAAAAACGCTCAATAGATGCTCAACTATAATCAAAGAAAAATTTGCTCACTATTTGCCATTTATCAATGAAAAATGATGGCTACCTAACGCCAAGAAGAGAGCAGTAAACGCTACTGTTCGAATTTTGTGGATAAAATGCTGTTTCTGCATTTGACTTGAGAATGTTGGTTGTTTTGCTTCAATTATTTCCCAATACTGCATCAATTTCGGCCATTTTACGGATAATGCGAAAAAACTCACCAATCCACAAGTGTTTAAACCATAAAATAAGAGAGGAGCTGCTATGATATGCGATGAAAAATGTAAATTTGAATTTAAAAAAAATGAAAAAATGCTTATCGTAGAGCCGGTGACAAACCTATTGAGGCAATTTCAATATTTAGAGTGAGTATTTTCCAAAATAATAGCAATGAATAAGAAACTGAAACTGCAATGATGGCTAGGCTGTACAGAGTGCGGCAGCTGATCCATTTGAATTGAAGTTGCGATATCGAACGGCTTTGTATACCACTCAATGGCATTATACCGAAAATTTGGCCGGCAACCAAAAACGGCCAAATCGCCTCTCGGAAAATTCCTTTGCAATTGATGAGAACCGACTCATTTTTGCCTCGAGCTATACAACATTTTTCGTATTTTATTGTCTAATTTCATCGATGGTCAATCATTTTCTCAGTCATCAATTCATACCTTCGATACTATCACTGCGAACTGAAGGTACCCAACAAACCGACGCCGTTTTTCTAAAATAAATCACAATATTTCAATAAATATTCATGAAAAGAAACTTTATCAAACCTTTTAAGTTGATAATTCGAAATAAATCCCTTCATCCTTCTGTGAATGATTTGATCATTCTGAATATGTTTGTCCATTGCAACTGATGTTTTGATCAATTCGGGGCCTTATTTGTTAGCCATTGTAGTCTTGACGATGGCATGAAATGCTTACCGAGATTGCCTCATACAACCAATTTGAACCCATTTAAACAACACTCTTTTTTGTCAAACATTTTGACGCCTATCATTCAAATGCAAATTGAAATGTTATGTAGAAAATTAGCTCAAGACAGAAATACTAATTACCTATTTAAGAAAACAAAACAGGCCGAATTATGATTGAATCTGATGTATTTCGGTAATGAGCCATTTCAAATGACAACGGACGAGTTCTGTACAGTTTCTAATTAAACAGTAAGCTAGTTATATATATCCCTTAATAAATAAGTACCATGAAATTCTGATATGTTTTCAGACGAACAATTACAACTTAACATTAATTAAGTCCTTCGTATCGAGAAGGCAGCAAAAAAATTGTTTATTTGTTTTTTTATTCCCTGTTTATTCTTTCAAATGCGGGAAAATGTGCAACAAATAGCGAAAAGGTTGGAAAATGTATAATCATGTTTTGTTCGTAATTAACACGTTTAGTTAAAGACAAATGTAGTTTTACTTAGGGTAATTTTGTAGACATCAGTCCGTGTTGAATTGATTGAACTTCTAGCGTCTGATTATAAACGATATACATTTGAATATATAGAACAACCACATTTAATACATTCTCATTGACGACTTAATGAACACCAGATTTGCTTATCTAAACGGTCTCACATTCATAAGGCCAATAAAATCAATTTTCTTGTTTTTTTTTCGCTGAATTTCAGAATATAATTCCTATGAATCAAATATGCGACCTTCATTTGATACGACTGTTTTTGAAAAGTCTCACTTTTCATAGAAAAAAACGTATTGATTGTATGAAACATAGCAAAAAGCGAGTATTACACGTAATAACACAATCTATTGAATAAATGAAATTTTTTCAGTATCATTTCTGGTAAGTCACCCAAAAAATGCAAAATTATTTCTCACTTCAAATCACAACAAATGTTTAATAATCTTCACGAAGATGAGAAGAGCATGAAGTCAGTCGGGCTGAGATAGTGTTTACCAAACAAGCGAACTAAGTCGAACAAAATAATCACTCTCAAATCGTTGAAAAACCCATTTGTTTTCAATGGTGTTATGCGTGAAATATTTGGTAACAATTCAAATTATTCAATTAAAATATGTTAAACATTATTCTCTCTCTATTATGTGGAGTGCTGTGTGTAAATAGCGTTGTTATACAAAGTTTTTCAGCAAATAAGCTCGAAAATACAAATGAAAATTCGATTTCCAGCGGCACAATATGTGCTTCAAGGATTTGTGCAAGGGATTCTGCTCACATACGGTTATATCTCGATGAAACAATTGATCCGTGCGAAGGGAATTTCTATGATTTTGCATGTGGAAAAAACACGAAAAATACAATTCTGCCAAAAAAGCAACAAATCAATCGTCTACGCAAAGAGAACGAGTCGAGCACAGGGAAAGGAATGTTAGATTTTTTGAAAGAAAAAATACAAGCAAATGATTCGAAGCCATTTAAACTAGCCAAAACATTCTATGAAGCCTGTATGGATAACGCATCGCAAGCAGAAAATGGCAAATATAGATTTTTGGAAAATAGAGATCTTTTTAAACGGAAAAGTGTTAAAATAAGATTTTTTTTCAGGCATTAATCCAATGCTAGAAATTCTAGAAGATTATGGCGGTTGGCCAGTTATCAAAGGAAATGATTGGAAGTCTGATGAATGGGACTGGTTGAAAGTCAATGCGCAAATGGCAAGAGAAAATCTGGTTGACAATTTGATTTTAAATCTTCAAATAGATGTTGATTGGAAAAACTCTTCGAAACGTATGTTGACAGTGAGTGCACTTTTAAAGTTCAGCATACGAATTTATAACAAATAATTCAATATCCATTTTCATTTCAGATTTTCAGAAAAAAACGATGGAATTCAGAAAAAATCAAAGATTTTCATGCAGAGAACATAGGAAAAAATGCCGAGCTTATGAACTATTATGACCTTATGGTGGACATAGCTGTTTGGTTCGGCGCAACAAAGAGCATCGCTCAAACCGAACTTCTGGACTCGCTTCAATTTGAGATTGAATTAGAAAAGGTTTCGTAGTTTCAGCAGTTTTTTTGTTTCCTTTAGTCGAACATGGGATAAATAAAGGGTGGGCCATATAAAATTTGCATTTTGAATCGGCTATAAAAAAAAACTAATGGTTATTCTTCCAAACTTTTTTTTTTTATTGGAAAGCTTGAACTTTATATCGTTCATATCGATATCGTTCGATGATTAGCGTAACACTTGTCCTTGACAGCTTCCCGCAAGAAATAGTCCAACGGGCTCAAATCGCAGCTCCGGTGCGGCCAATTGACTTCAGAAATTCGGCTGATTATTCGATTTTCGAAAACGGTGCCCAAAAGTTCGACTGTTATGTTGGCTGTGTGGCTTGTTGCGCCATCCTGTTGAGACCAAATGTCGTCCATGTCATACTCTTCAACGTTTGGAAACAAAAATTCGATGAGCATGGCACGGTAACGCTCGCCATTGACCGTAACGGCGGCTCCTTGCTCATTTTCGAAGAAAAATTGCCCAATGATTCCGCCGGACCAAAACCCACACCAAACCGTAACTCTTTGTAGGTACATTGGCTTCTCAATGGTGATGGATTTTCCGACCCCCAGATGCGACAATTTTGCTTATTGACATAGCCTCCGAGGTGAAAATTGGCTTCATCTGAGAAGACGATTTTTCGGTGAACAGTAGACTCTCCACTTTG
Source organism: Obolodiplosis robiniae (assembly GCA_028476595.1). Classification (NCBI taxonomy): domain Eukaryota; kingdom Metazoa; phylum Arthropoda; class Insecta; order Diptera; family Cecidomyiidae; genus Obolodiplosis; species Obolodiplosis robiniae. Next base: position 8,371,699 of record CM052015.1, on the reverse strand, counting down.
GGAGTAAGTTTTCAATATTTCCCAATTTCGTTCAAGCGTATAGCGTCCCATTTCGTAGATGTCAAACCTTTAACTAAATTATGAACAAAAATTGAATGACATTTGAGCTGCCATTCTCTAAATAAACAGTAGTTAAAAAGGCAAACGTTAGATGGCCCACCCTGTATATGGCTCCTAATTCATGCATTTAAAATATATTTATATTTGGAGTTTTTCAACAAATACCATTTGCAGATTTCTTCAAATCCATTAGAAGCAAGGAATTTTTCACTCACATACAATCCAATGACAATTCATCAACTGCAGAAGACATATCCTTTCGTGAATTGGTTGGAATTTATCATTGTAATCTTGCAAGATGAATCGTATGAGAATGAAGATGAAATCGTTAACATTCCTGATGCGAATTACATTCGTGAACTTGGCGCTATACTTGAGTCGACGTCAAAACGAACAATTGCCAATTATTTGGCTTGGCGATCGATATTTTTTGCCTCTTATTTTATGAATATAAATCTTTTTAAGCGTAAACAACAAATTCACCAATCAGCTCGTTATGCTCAACGACATGACTGGTGCTCTGGATTGACGAAAAAAAGGTAATAACCAGTAGCGAGTAATGGTAGCACTATCTTCAATCAAATCTCTTCCAGTTTAGCCATTCTCTTCAGAGCACTTTATGTTCGTAATTATTTAAATGAGGGAACGAAAGAAGCAGCAACTGAAATGACAACTTCTATACATGAGCAGTTTAAGAAGATTCTACAAACCGTGTCGTGGATGGACGAGGCAACAAGAGCTTCAGCAATTCAAAAAGCGAATAACATGGTTTTTCATATCGGATATCCGAATGAATTGATTGATAATAGTAAATTGGATGAGTACTTCAATGATTTGGAACTCGAAGTGGATTCCCTGCTACATAATGTATTACGCATTCGGAAATGGAATTGGAATCGCATTAAAAGCAGACTGCACAAAGCGGTAAATAGAACTGATTGGCAAACGCATTCAAGGCCGGATGAACGGAATGCCTTTTATAATCATGTCGAAAATAGTATTCGTAAGTATTGTATTGTAGTTTATTTCGATGTGAATTGATCGTTTGAATTCGTTTAGTTATAAAATTAAAAAGTTATTTGTAAATATTAATATTAATAATACTAATTTGCAGTAATACCCGCAGCCATTCTTCAATGGCCCACTTTCTCAACTGATCGGTAAACTTGAGCTATTATGTTTGAATAAATTATTAAATTCGAATAAAAACTTATTTAAGACCATACTATATCAACTACGGAATCCTTGGTTCGATGATTGGGCATGAAATAGCACATGGTATGAAATTGTTTGCTCTAAATGGATTTGAATCGTAAAATTTACACATACTCCTCAGGATTTGATGATAAAGGACGGCAGTTCGATTTTAATGGATCTTTAGTTGATTGGTGGCAATCTGAAACTGCAGAAAACTTTGATTCAAACGCCAAATGTATAATTGATCAGGTATTTCATCCGTGGAATATTTGAAAAACAGAAAAAAGCCATTCCAACACTCTATTAATCACATTCCACTCAACAGTTTTCCAACGACACGGATCCAGTTTATCCAGACTTGCGAGTTAGCATATTCTTTGGATTTCAAAAATCTTATAACCTGTGAAAAATGGTCATTTGTTTTAAATTGAATGTGATAAATTGGATAACACTTTCAGGTGAATGGCGTTCGAACCCAAGGTGAAAATATTGCCGACGATGGAGGCATCAAAGCAGCATATGCAGCGTATCAGAGCTATGTTGAACGGAATGGCCATGAACCGTTATTACCAAGTTTGAACTTCACACAAAACCAATTATTTTGGATATCTGTTGCTCAAGGATTGTGCGAAACGGAACGGCCTTCAAGACGCACGCTTGAAGAACAATATCAGAATCATCACACGCCCCGAAGATTTCGAATATCTGGAGCCATCAGGAATAATGTCAATTTTTCGCGTGACTTCAATTGCCCTTCTGGTACTCGAATGAATCCTATCAAGAAATGTAAAATTTGGTGACCAAAAAATATAACATTTGAACATAAAAATTCTTCAACATGTAAAAAATGTTGCATCACAAAAACTCGAAAATATCAACATGTTACGTCAGTTTAAATGTCAGGAATCCACAGCTTGGTAAAAATTGCTTTGCAATCTGACGGGAGAAAGATTAATATTGCTTCGAAAATACAGATACATTCGTGTGACGCCATTGTGCTATACAAGATAACGGATGAATATGCATGTTCACCAAACAGATAAACCTAAAAAAACAGCTGAATATTCGAAGATGTGTTCATTTATAGGATTGAATGAAATTAATTTAGTTGGTTTTGACGCTTTGAGCTAAGAACATGGTAAAAATTATCTACTAAAACCAATGAAACAACATTGAATATATCAGAAATACAGTAAAAAAGCTACATTGTGGATCAAAGTAGAAAGTGCAAGAATTACATAACGAATATAAAGCTATTAAAATAAAAAGGTGAGTAAAAACATAACATTCGAGAATAGAGGACCAAATGTGCACATTTTGAAATCAAAAGCAATTTGATGTGCTTCTGAATTGAATTTATGCGAAAATGTCGAAAAAATTGTTTCTTTTTAATTCAACGTTGCTTTTAATTTTTACTTTGTATTCTCTCATCTGATTTTCTCATGACCACAAAACATAAAGTATAATTTACATAGAGATTGATTGGGATGACAAATATCGAAGATTAAATCGGTTTAATCGTGAAGGTCGGGAGCTGGCGAGGTAATTTTGGTCAAAACTATGTTTTTGTAGCATTAAACCAGTTTTGCAAATAATTCTCCATTTGCCAAGATTTGAAGGCTTTGTTATAAATATAAACGTTTGTTTACATTCAAACAATACCGGTTTGTCTACGATTTTGTAAAACGGATAGAAATTGATGAGTGACTTTCATATTTTCTTCACATTTTCTTATTTCTTGTGAAAAATGTAGGCCTTATTTTGGTTATTTGTTCGGCGGCGTAAAATTGGTAATTGTTTCCTACTCTTCTTTTCCCCCAATATGCCTCAATCGTTTTCGTCATTCATACATTTGTCATTGTGATGGATCATATATGTGTGAATCAAAATCGTTTGTGTTGACATATTGTGAAATTATGTGGGATTCTGCAACCGGATTTCAATCAAGTTGGTATCGTTTTGAGATAGTATCGGTGCTTATCGCAGCTTAGTGGGAACAATTTTTTTATGATGGTTCAGGTGGATGGTCAGATGAGAGACAAGGTCGTTTTTAAATTTATCACATTAATAGTAATTATCGAAGATTATAATTTTTTGTTGAATGTAATAGTTGTTGTTATGCGCAGCAAATTGACGTTTCAAAATTATACTTTATATAAATCGGTGGACGAATCAGTACTTATAAACTCTGTTTTGCATAATTTTGAATGCGACTGCGTAGCAGTTCCACGCGATTTCGTCATTCAATAATGAATCGTTCATCGTTTATAATAATGTCGAGAAGCATTGTATTTCATTTTCACTTTCATTTCTCACTCTAGAAGCTCTAATTTTCGACCCACTTTGCTAATATGTTCAAATTTATTGCTCTTCTGTTCCACGTGGCTGTATTTGTGAGCGGTGCTTCGGCACAAAACTTTGTACCTCTATCATATCTTTATGAAAATGTACAAACTAACGTAATTGATACGGCCAACAGAAAGCTCGATGTTTGCAATACAAATGCATGCGTGAAAGAATCAGCGATGATGCGCAGCTATCTCGACGAAAGTGTTGATCCCTGCGACAATTTCTGTAAGAAACAATTGAATTCTTAATTTTCATCTAAAAAAAAATTATCTAATCTATGTGTAGAATTTTTGTACTGATTTTTTAAACACTTTCAATTACAGATGATTTCGCATGCGGTAACTTTGTGCGAAACACAGTTATTCCTGAAGAGAAATCGATTCAAATGTCATTCGAACTGGTTCAAGACCAAGTCGACAAGCAACTTCATACAATTCTTAATGAAGATATCCAGCCATATGAATCGAAACCCATTAAATTGGCCAAAATCTTCTATAAATCCTGTTTGGATGTGGTCACATTGAACGCAAAAGGTAGAGAATGTCCTTTGTCCATTGGAAATGGGAGTTTGTGATTCAGGTTTTGGAACTTTGAACTAAATTTGAATCAAAATGTGTAGGCATCACGCCGATGTTGGAAATTCTCGAACATTATGGCGGCTGGCCCGTGGTCAAAGGTGCCTCCTGGCAGTCGGAAGGCTGGAACTGGTTTGAAACTAATAAACATTTGACCAAAGACGGCATAAGTGACGCACTCATTTTGGAATTTAATATTATAACTGATTCCAAAAACTCATCGAAGCGCGTGTTGACGGTACGTGTATTCTATTTGAGATATAAACAACCAAAAATGATTCGAATGTTCTTATCAGGCTGACAAAGGCAACTTTGGATTGGATCAACAATTCTTGTTGAAGGGCTTGGAAGATTCAAATGTGCAAGCCTATTATGAGTTTATGATTGATGCGGCCGTGATTTTTGGTGCAGACCGTAGCAACGCTCAAAAAGAACTTTTTGATTCACTTTTATTTGAAATCGAAATGGCAAAGGTATCATTGCGGCCCAAACATTTTGCAATATTTGGTATTAGAATGTTGAAAAAACCGCGTAATGGTTTGCTTTTAGATCGCGTTAACTGCTGATGATCGTCGCAATTCAACGATTCTGTACAATCCATTTACTGTTCGCGAGCTGCAAATCAAATATCCATTTTTGAATTGGTTGGATTTCGTGAATTCAAACTTGAATAACCAAGCTCACGCTGATGAAAATGAAATTGTGATCGTTCGCGATACGGAATATATTCGAAAGCTCGACACTCTCCTGGAATCGGCGCCAAAACGAACGATTGCAAATTATTTGGCTTGGCGAGCTGTATTATTTACTTCAAATTTATTGAATGATGTTATGCATGAACGAAAACAACAATTTCTTGCAAAAACAACGGGCCAACTTAAATCGGATCCGCGACCCACCGAATGCGTCAAACAGACAATGGAATAGTATGAATAATATTTATTATTATTGTTATGGTAATTTCTTCCTCAATTTTCATTTTAAAACCTTTTTCAGTTTATCGATTTCGGTTGGAGCTCTTTACGTCAGCAAGTATTTCAACGAGGCAGCAAAAAATGCAGCCATTGATTTGAGCCAAATGATTCATGCCGAATTTTTGAAGACATTGCAAATTGTTCCGTGGATGGACGAGGCAACAAAAGCTGCAGCTATCGATAAAGCAAAAAAAATCGATTTTCACATTGCATATCCCAGCGAATTGTCCGACACTAGAAAATTAGAACAGTATTACGACGGATTAGAATTAGATCCAACCACTTACTTGCAAAATGCACTGCGTATTCGACCATTTACATGGGATCAATATAGAGGTCAACTGCACGAAACAGTCAATAAAACCGATTGGGAATCTCATTCGTTGCCCGCCATTGTAAATGCTTTCTACACTCTGGCCGAAAATAGTATTCGTATGTATAAATGATATTGACATTTCAAAACGAGTGATTTTGCCAACGAGTGTTACTCGTTTGTTGATGAACTGAGTGACCAAATCTGAGGTAACTCGAAATGTGAGAATTTCGATTTCGTCAATTACTTTTACTAAACGTGAATGAGCAAGTGACTGTAGCCTTACTGAACCACTAATTTTCGTTAGAGTAACGAGTGATTAACTTATTCAAGATTCAGTTGAGTTATTTTAGATTTGAGATGAATTTTATGCGATTCAAATTGAGTGAAATTGGAGTGAAAAACATGTATTCACTAAAATTAGCGGATTTTCACTATTTTGGAATTTAATGATATCTGAACATGGATGATGTTTTTATTAATATGTACATCTTTTGCAGAACTGCCTGCTGCCATCCTTCAGCATCCTTTCTTCTCGGCTGATCGGTAATCCATTTCAGAGATTTTCAATATTTTTTACATTACTTTCGTGTTAATTTAATATTTTAGGCCATCATACATGAATTACGGAGGCATTGGATGGTTTATTGGGCATGAAATAACACACTGTATGATTTTCATTCATATTTCATTATGTGACTTCATCAATAATTTTAAATACATATTTACTCAGGCGTTGATGATGAAGGACGGCAGTATGATGCTGATGGGAATTTAGATGATTGGTGGCATCCAGATACAGCCTACAAATTTATATTGAGAGCAAAATGTGTTATTGAACAGGTTGGTTTTCCTATATATAGGGTGGGCCATATAAAATTTGCATTTTTACATTTAAATTTTGACATTTGAGCTGTCATTCTCTAAATAAACAATTTTGTCGATATGCAAACGTTAGATGGCCCACCCTGTATTAATTATGAGAAATCTGAAGGAAAGTTTTGGAAAACCAAAGACACGTCTAGATATTAAAATCAAAAATACTCAGGAAATTGATCATTCTCATTCTCATTCAAAAGTACTCAAACTATACGGATTCTATCAACAAAGACTTGAAGGTAAAATGGATTTTTTGAACGAATTGCATCAATTTGAATTCAAATTCAACGATATTCAATCGATTTAGGTGAATGGAATCAATACTCAAGGTGAAAATATTGCGGACAATGGCGGTGTCAAACTGGCGTATGCAGCATATCAAAATTATGTGCAGCAACATGGAGCTGAGCCGTTATTACCTGAACTGAACTATTCAGATAATCAACTATTCTGGATTTCGGCAGCGCAGAATTGGTGTGCAAAGTCACGGCCTGAATTTGATACGGCTCAGTATACGACAGATCCTCATGCACCAAACAAATTCCGTGTGATTGGAGTTTTCAGTAATAACTACGATTTCGCTCGTGATTTCATTTGCGCACCCGGCAGTCCAATGAATCCCATCGATAAATGCGTGGTGTGGTAGATAATATGCGAAAGGGATTATTTGAATTCGAGAATCTTTAATTTAATGCGTATCGAATTGTAAACTATGAAAATAATAATAAAATATGACAATTTTTGGAAATTTCATATATCTTGGACACGCATTAACATTTTTCAAAACATTCTCCGATGAGATACGCATCTTTGTCTTTGTAATGACGTTTTCATATGTTTATCTCAAGTAATTCCTGCGAATTGATAAGTTTTTTCTGATTCGGCCACACATCGATTCATTAATATGAATTTAATTATTTACGCGTTCGAGGACGCACTTCGAGTTTTACGTCGATAAAACGATAAAATAGAAGAGGTATGTTTCGGGTAGAGGGAAAATATGAAGTGCGTGATTTTGCGTAAAATTGTTTGTACGTTGATAAAGTTCCATGTCATTCATATATGAGTACTTGTTACTGTTTATTGGTGATTTTTTAAGTATTATTTCCGAGTTAAACTATCAAAAACATCAATCAATCAAATTTTATTGATTGAATATAGAGAGGAGGAAGTTCAGGATTTGATATCACTATATAAAAGAAATGTTTGTTTCGCATTTGAAAAAGTACTTTTCATCAGTGTAACGACGATCGAGAAATGTTCCGTGAAAAGTTTATTATTGCTTCGCTATAAGTTCAACTATCTGCAACAGTTGAAATATCACAAAAGAGATTTATGCGTGTAATCAACGGTAAACCTGCTTCTGTAAAAGCCTTCCCGCACCAAGTATCCCTGAGATATGCAGATACTTCGAGGCATTTCTGTGGTGGGGCAATTTTGTCGGATCGCTGGGTTTTCAGTGCAGCAAGTGCACGCAAGGCTCGAAATCATCACCAGAAAATATCTACATTGTAGTTGGTGCCAAGAATCTAACAAACGATGGAATTCGCTTTAACCTCGAGAAAATCGTGAACCATCCGCAGTTCAATTGGACAAAGAAACAGCATGACATTTCAATGTTGAAAACTGATCAAAATTTCAAAATCTTCGATAATTCTGTCTTTCCTGCGGATCTTCCAGGCTTGAAAATCGACTATTCGATTGAAAATGGCATTGGTTTGACATCGGTTATCCTAAGTGGCTGGGGAATTTTTCATGTGTGTAAAACCATCACATTAATTCAAGCGGTGAATTTGAGCAAATTTTCAAATCCGTTTCATCTTTTTTTTCAGATGAACGAATTGAGGGAGGAATCAGAGCTGTCAGAAACAATTCGAAGCCAGGAAACCAGTATCTTATCTCGACAATCCTGCCGCAGACATTTGTGGCATGTCAAAGGAAAGCTTCTCACGGATAGTCATCTATGCACAGATTTCAGAGAAGGACAAGGAATGTGCATCAGCGATGCTGGCAGCCCATTGATATCTAAAAATGGAGAAATCGTAGGCATTACTTCTTGAAGCGGCGCAGGCTGTGGCAAGGGATTTTTCGACGTGTATACACGAGTTTAAAATTTATCTGGAGCAATCCCATTGAATCGGATACTGCTCAAACTTGAGACACCGATGATTTCTAACTCTTATTGATAATTAACTCGATAATATCTCAATATGTGCGTATAATAATAAAAAACTACTTTCATCCAAATTAAAAGTATATTCTGAGCACAATTTATTATGTTCAAGCCAACAAATAATGGTGTTTTTAAAAATTTACAATTTATTCAAACTTTTGATATTTTGCTGTTGTGTTCGAAGTTCGAACATAAAATTTCCACCTGTGCTATCACCAAACTGTACATTTTTTGGTTGGATTCATTGGTGAGCCTAATTTGCAATGAAAATCCTGTGAAAATTCCGGAATATTATTAATTGAACCAATTGCTCTGAATCTGTCCGGTGTATGGACGCCGCTGAGAATTCGCAAGCGCATTATTTCAGGACGATCGACCGAGCACCAAGTTTGTGTTGAAGATATCCAAAATAATTGTTCAGGTGAGTATTGCTGAAGTCCAGGCAAACGTCGTTCGCCACCATTCTTGTTCACCCAATTTTTGTACGCATTATACGAGAATTTGAATCCACCATTATCCGCAATGTTTTCACCCTGCGTATTTATACCGTTTATCTATTCAAGGAGACAAATAATGCCAAAAGTTCACTTTAAGAAGGTATCGTGTTGGAAGTGAGTGCAATTTGCATGAAAAAAATCTTGAATTTTCATACCTTTAAGTTTGTAAGTGGCTCAGTAAAATTGCTATATTGATCTATAATGCATTTTGCACGTTCAAGGAACTGAGCTTCTGTTGAGTTGTCCCACCAATTAGACAGATCACCATTTTTATCATACTGTCGTCCTTCATCATCAAATCCATGCGTCTAAATAATTTTTTATATAAAATAAATCATTTTTTTTAATTAAATCCCAATATTTTATCGAATCTCATGTGAAAATTTGAAAAAAAAAAATTACTAGTTCATGCGCAATGACAACTCCGATGCCGCCGAAATTCAAATACAGTGGTCGATTTGCCCCAAAAAATGTCCCCTGCAAAATGCCAGCCGGAAGCTCTGCGGATTTTAAGAATTTTTTAATTTTCATCTAACAAATTGGATGAGAAATAAGAACTTACCGATGCTGTTCCCTTCGAATGAATAGAATGCATTGACAAGAGCTGTTGTCGAATGTGAACGCCAGTCAGTTTTATTGACTGGTTTCCAAAGTGAATCGATTTCATAATTCATATAAAATTTATCCACATTTAATATCGATGTGAAATAATCATCTGTCAAATTCACATTAATTGCATTGTGATATTGATCAAGTTTCCGATCATCCAACAATTCGTCTGGATAGCCAATATGCGAGATAATTGCGTCGGCTTTTTTGCTTGCTGCTAATTTTGTTTTGATGTCCATCCACTTGTTTTGCTTGAGCACATCTTTCAATTCTTGTTGAATTTGTGCAACCATTTCAGCAGCAATAGGTTTTGCTTCCGGGCGAAAATATTTCCGAACATAAAGAGCTCCAACGGCAATCGGAAGTTTACTATTTACCAGAGAAATGCATTCTTTCCAACGCAGTGGCAGGTCCTTTTTGCCAAACGCCACGGATTTATACAATAAATCACGTTTCCTCACTTCGCTATTCAAATAAAAAGCTGAATTCTTTGTGATGCGCCAAAAGATATAATTTGCAATCGTCCGATTTGAGGAACTTTCAAGAAATGGTCCTATAATTTTGAAGAACGATGGCGAAGCCAAAATGATCGTTTCGTTTCCGGATATAGTAATATTTGGAGGAAATAGACCGTCGACATATTCGGTCCAATTCAAATATGGATATTTAACTTGAACCTCTTTTAGTGTCATGGGATTATATTGTTCGGTGAAATTTCGACGCTTTTCCATTGGCGTTGAAAAATTTGCCAATTTTATTTCGAATTCTAAAACTTGTAAAAACTCCTCTTTCGCTCGTTTCCTGTCAGCACCGAAAATCACCGCCATATCAACCATATATTCATAGTATGCTTTGACAACATTATCGTTCATTCCTCGTATCAGATATTTTTGATCGAGACCCAAATTTGGCTCATCCAACTGTTGAACAGCGCAAAAAATGTAAAACAAATAGAATGGAAGAAAAACGAAAAAAAATGAGTAATATGTTTAATAGAAATCGGTTGAAATATTAAAATCAAAGAACATGCCACAATGCGTTTGCGCGATGAGTTACTCATGTCTATGTCAATAGCGACAGTAAAGAGAAAGGAATGGCCAAAGCCCATCTTCACTATATGTTCAAGGCTATTCATCCAATTCCACGTAAAGTTTCGATTCCATTGATCGCCCACAACAGATGGCCATCCGCCTAATGATGCATGTATTTCAGTCATTGGTTTAAGGCCAATCTCTTCAATTCGACTTTGTTTCATACACAACGAATAGAGGTTCTTGGCCAATCGAAAGGATCTGTGATTTTTGTAAATCTTTTAGCTATTTTTCATTTTAATTGAATCATATTGCGCAACCTTACCTCGATTCATTTTTCTCTATAGGCGAACTAACTAGACGGAAAATTTGCAAGTCAATTATATCATTTAATATGCTGAATGTGTCCACCGAAACTTTTTCATCGGGTATTATCGTTTCATTGAGAAATTTTCCGCAAGCAAAGGCGTACATGTCATGGCATGGATCAATGGATGTGTCCATCCATTTCAGAATATCCGCTGCCGCGGTCACACAACCCGGTGTATAACATATTTTCGATTTATCTAAATTATTGTTTAGAAGACAAGAAAAATAAAAATGTTTTGCTAAATCGCAGGTTCTGGATTGTTTCATGATGAATGAATGTGTTCATGACCACAAAAATCGCTGCCAATGGCTGGCTCTCTTACAAATGTTTGCTATTTCATTAGCATAACAATTTACGCATCAATGTTGTTTTGGTAGTTTGCTGGCGACGTTTCATTTGAATATTATTTTCAATTCATTTCTGAATTTATTCACACGTGTCAGCTCTTCGCTAATTTTGATCACACGTTTGACTAATAAGTGATTCTCATTTTTAGGTGAAAAATATGCATCAAAAAGTAGTTGATTTTCATCATATTTCAAGTAACAGTCAAATGATAGAAGTCAGTGGTTCTCATGATAAAATTGAAAGATTTTATTTCTCACCTTCTGCGTTGGCGGATGGAAGTCGATGAATTACAGATATCAAAATTGCAACAGCGATAATAAAAATGATATTCAGAATAGTCAACACCTTCATAATGCGAGAATGTTGCCTTTTCTCCCCACATTCATCACTACAAAATAAATACGAAACAAAATCGAATGTTCTTTACGGTCGTTTGTTTTCGTACATAAAAAAAAAACAAAATTTTTGGTGGTAATTTCGATCGAATTTGAATGATTTTACTCCAAATTTACACTCAATTTGCATTAGCTAGTTATTTACACGCACTTTTTTCAAAGAATTTTTCATTAACTTTACAATTTGCTATTTTGATATACTTTACGAGTTTTCGCTTACCGACTTTCTTCAAGTTGGCCGGCCATTGTCAGAAAAAATAGATGTCACCGAAATATATAGCTCCAGACGTTATAATCTTTTCTTTCAAAAATGGATTACAATTTTATTTTTTTGAATTTAAAATTGATCTTCATCAATATTTGCAATTGAACTTACAGTGTGTCACTGTTTGAGTCGAGTGTGATGTATGAAATAATAACGGAAGCTCCGAGCGTAAATCGAGTCAACTCCTGTGTATATTTTGGTCAAATAAAAAACTCGTATTGATTATTATCTTCGGATCAATGCCAATTTTCAACAAAGTTACTGTCAAAAGAAAAATAGTACGCAATTTGAAGAAACTTTTTGTGCTTGGTGTATTTTGGTGCTATTTGTTTTTTATTCCACTTCATTTACCTAATGGTTGAGTACAATAGAAACAGCTAAACAGAGTTGTTTTGCCGTTCTGTCGAAAGAACTGTTTCAATTGTATTCGAACGAACGATCGGATAATACTGAGTCTTATTGGAGAAACTGTTTGGTAGAAACCGCGTGTAATTACAATTTTTGAAGTGACAATTAGAATAATATCAGGGACATTCTCAACACCGCCTGGCGTGTGTGTGTATGTTTTCAATACATATGACTCGTTGCTTCGCCTGGGAGCGTCCTCCTCTTAATCTGAGAACTCAGCAGTTGAATCACACGTAGTTCAGTCAAAAGTCGAATTAAATTGACATTTGATTCATGTTTTGTCATTTACGTTTGTATTTACTGAGGAAACTGAATAACAAATGCTCTATCAGGCGGAGTCACGAGTCAAGATTGGCTTTCAAGAGCAGTTCGGGCTTCGAATTTCGTTTATTTTGTTTCGTTTTGACATCCACACATTTTCATGTACAGCCTAATGAAATGTCTTATTCGACAGTTGAATAATATTTCTGCATCAATTAGATCAAGAGGTATTTAACATGTCTGCGGCACAAATATTATGGAAATAATCATTTGTAATCCGTATTTACACCGTCAATATGTAAGTCGAGCTTAGGCTCAGTATACAATAATTTCATTTAAGCTAGCAACTTAGCTTTTATTTATAACTTAGCTTTCATTTCAGCCTGCATGCGTTTGTCCATGACTGATGATTGGTCTTCAAATAGTAAAGAACCACGAATACAATTTCATTATTTAAGCTATTTGAATACCTGGGAATAATCAGGACTCAACTATTTTACTACGAAAATTGAAACATTAAAGAAATAATCATGAGATTAAAACTAAAAACAAATCTGTATAAATGAAATTGAACGAAATAAAATTTCCAATGAAACGAAGGAATGAAAGTGTTCACCTAAAAAAATCGATGATAACGGACGAATGTTCCTGGCAAACTTGTAAGCACTGATAAGGTCTACAACTTTTCCAAAGAAATCTCTCATCACTGATTTGCAAATCGAAAAAATGCTTGGTTGGAAAATAATTCCGTATGTTTCACTCTTGCAATTGTTTTTTTTCATGTTTCATCATTCCATATCGAGAATATTTGAGTCATGATTATTCCTTGGCATTCATTTTAAACGTAGAATGTAAAATTTTAAGTCTAATGAATGCGATACTTTACAAATGAATGCTTCTCACTGAATTTCGTGAACAACTGTTCAAACATTTCCTAACGTAACCGACGCAGTTGTTCTAAAGTTGTTTACTAAGAGGAAATTCACACGCTGGTCGTTATTGAAGTGGCTTTCAGTTTGTTTAAAACTAGAACTTAAAGTCCTTATGATTGAAATTAAATCTTAAACTTGTATGAGTGAAGTTAATGAATGACGCCATAAATCAGACACAGGAAATGACTGAAAATGCTGTTGACAAGTTCATTCATATCATATTTTTCACATTGAAACCCGACTTCAAATATTTTTATATCTTAATCATTCACACTTCACTCAGAACATATTCCAAAAAAAAATCGGATATTAAACTCAGTCAGGCATGACAGTAAAAGATTGAGATTTTTGAAGCAATTAGATCGCAGAATAAAGAATAATAATTTATCCGACGCATATTTTATTTGCTGACTTTTTCTCTCTTATTCGATAATAATCCATTAATTTGATCCAAACTTACCTACTTACAAAATGGTTCATCGCTAGACTTGCTTCCTGTAAATTAAAATACATTTATATTTTTTTTCATTCGATAGTTTATTGTGGTCAAACTCATTTGTTGTAAATTACATGTTGGATATAAAACAATGCGAAAGTGTACACTGCTAATATTGGATTGTGTAAATTTAGTCGGTTTGTGTATTCATGTTTCGATTCTCAGTTGAATATTCATTAGTTTTCTGGCATCCATTTTAATTTAATAATGTGTTAATTTTCAGATCGACTTACAGCATAATACACAGTTCAAAGACGCACACAAACTGAATAATGATATACATAAAGAGTAAATTGTTTTTGTTCGAATTCGTTGCCTTACAATCTAACAAGAAAAAAAAAATGGGATTCTTCACAATAGTTTATCTCTGTAAATACAATAAACGAATGATAACAAAATACATTCGAAATAATAATTAATGCCGTTTTGTCGCATTATTGATAAATAAAATCAATCCTAATTACAATAAGATTCTGATATAAACAGAAAAGATGATGATGGATCAAAAGTGGTCAACTTTTACAGATACGGTGTGAGCGGCGGTTGTGGTTGGTAATTCGATATTGTCCCAGTTTGTTTGTAAATTCTTTTCGCTGTCGGTTGCCTTCAATGATAAACCTAATGATGCTGTTTTGCTGGCATAATGCGGTATATTCAGTGTGACTGGCACGAGAAACTCGAGAGCTTGAGGTCCACACATCACTAACGGTGATAGCATTCTCTCACCTTTGATTGTGATAGACACGAAGAAAAAAGGGGGAAAATGATCGATTAGATATTGGTTCGTCGAAATTTTCAACACATTCACAAATAAAGTGCAGTTATTGATGCAATTTTGGTCTACATGACATACAAAATACTATTTTGAAAGTTCAAAGAATTTTTTCATTGAAATCTTATGATTTTTCTATTTCAATTCCATTTTTCAAAAGATACAATTGTGAGGTTAAATAAATTACACCGCATTAAGAGATTCCTTGTGTGAATAAAGACAACATCGACTTTGTAAACGTTATCATTTCATTCCATTAAATAAATAAATAATTAAAATGCATATTGAGCTGAAACCCCAAACCGAACAACAATTCCAAGCCACTACACGACATGCAAAATAATGAAAATAATAATTCTCAAACTATTCAAATCACGCTCATTCACTCATTTGCAGATCAAACCCAAGCATAATAGAAAAAGTTAAACAAAAACTCGAGCCATCAATTGAAACAATGGAGAAAAATGTACGATCGAAGTGTGTCCATGAATGGCCAATTTCGATTAGAAGTGCATTTTCCGAAAATCAATATTGACTTTGGCAGTGCAAAGATAACATTCGTACACAAATAGAGGCAAACAAGATTAAAAAAAACACACATAATTTAAAAAAAAATTGTATCATCACAAAAGGCAACAAATTTAATAGGAAACTACGTAATTGAATTAGTAAACACCAACCATTTTCCATATCAAGCGGAGGTCCACCGACAGATTGGCTCATACGAGGATCAGTTACAGTGAAATAGATTTCTTGTTTAACGCCAGCCGGAATGGCTCCTTTCGGTATATTGAGTGATACTTTCCAAACGTCATCGCACAGTGTGCCGCCATTTTCGTCGAATACGCCATGTGTTGTGGTTTGTTCGCGCATTGGCGGATAAACAGTGTTGTTTTCCAAAACCACTTCACTGGCATACGGTGTGCTCTGTGCACCTGGTGCAAACAAGCTGAATTGTGATGATGTGTACTGTGTTTCCATTGAAATTCGACTAGCTAAAATGTTTTCATGTGATGGTGCTGCGTTTGCAATTTCGGGCTGTTGTTGTGGGTCTGGCGTCATTGGACCAACTCTTTTCATAATATTCGAAATATGAGTGGGGTCCGCTCGTGTCACTTTGGCTGGTTCATTTATTGGCGATTGGTCGGCTTCAGATGCTTGTGATTCATCTACAATGGCTTTCTGCTCCATTTGATTTGTTTCGGTGGCAACAACTGTTTTCTGCAAACCGGACTGATTTAAACTATTCAACGTGTCATCATCATCCAAACCGCTCGAGTTGCAACTATTTTGATTTGCAATTGTCGGTGTGATTAATTGATTTACAACACGCTGAATTTGTGGATCTTTTGCCGAATTATGAATGGAATCACAAGTTTGAGCAACTGGTCGATTGTGTACATCAACCGTTTCGAGTTGTTCAATTTCTTTGCCCTCATAAATGATTGGCTCGTGATGTCGTTGAACTTCGACTCTTTTCGAATAAGATGGTTCTGCCATAGATTCCATTGCTTCTTGTCTTGATTGATAAATGCGGTCGCGCAATTGTGTTCGCGTTTTAAAACCTTTTTCTTTCAATTCGCGCCGGCTTTGATAGATTATGTCTCGAGACGGCGATGATAAATGATCCGAGTGTACTGGTGTCGTTGCCGTTGACGATGATGTTGGTGATTCGGAATGTGCCGTTCGTTCAACTTCGATTCGGCCTTGATGAATGCGCTGCTGCATTTCACGTTTGCTTTGATACAAATGATCTAAATGCATATCGCGTCGGCTCTGATAAACCGCTTCATCGTCTCGAGTCTGCGGATCGTGTGATCCTCCTCCTCTTAAATTCTGCGGTAAATTAGTGTGTTGCACCATAAATGCACCGCTGCGAGTTTGATAAATTTCCTCACGCTCGATACGTTCGGGTGAATTGGGTGACATGCGGCCGGGACGTTGCATCGGATACCGTGAGGAGACGCGTGTTGTTCTATCGGCCATACTATGGCGCCGAACAATGCGTGTGCCTGTATTCGTTGAATACGACATTTGTTGCTTGTTTTCAGCAGCCTTTCGCTCAAATTCAATGAGTGCACGATTCGCATACAAATTCTCTTGTTCGTAATAGCCTCTCTCTTTATTCTCATAATCGTCATACATTTGGCGATAGTCACTGCGACTGCCGTAGCTGCCTTCATACTGATCATCATATGACCGTTGTCTGTCATCGTAATAATCTTGTGGATGTCGCTGGAATTCCTCCGGTGATCTCCATCTGCCCGACGTACGTTCGATCAATGAATGTTGACGTCGCAGCCCAGATCCCATTTTTGGATGATTCTCATGCTCATTCATGCTATTCTGCCGTCGAATGTGCTTCTTTGACTTTAACAGCGCATTTTTGATGGCCATAAATGGTGCTTTTATGAATTTCTTTTTAAATGATTTTGGCGGCAATTTCGGCGGATGGCCATAATCATCATCATTATTCATTGAATAACCATCATACTGATATGGATAGTGTTGAGGTGGATACGGATACGGTTGCTGCTCGTGTTGCCATTCGCTAATTTTTAAAAAATTTGGTTTTTTGATATTCGATTTAGTTTTTGTTTTTTTGATTTTTCATGGCATTTATTTCGGACAAAGGCTAGTTTTGAATTGGTTTATTTGATGAATTTACGTAATGCAACAAGTCAGCAATATGGGTCTGGATTAAAGTGAGCGTTTCAAATATGAAAATACGTGCAAATACTATTCTGGTTGGTGCTGACAAAAGAAGACATGCCGGTTGAAGTTGAGTTTTGATTGGAATGCGTGGTATAGAAAATATCACCAATTGCGAATATTTGAGGTATTTCAATGACAGAAATTGTGTTTTATTTTGCGATGGGAAATGCGGAAATAAAGTGATTGATTCTTAGAAAAAAAATGGATTTGTATTTTGTGTGTGAAAAAGAAAACAGGTAATTCATTGTTGATCAAGCACACGCACACTCATTCATTGCAATTCATCATCCACAACCAACAAAGTTAGAATACAAAAATGTCTAAATTAAATCCTGATTCAATTCCCATTTTGATTCTATTTTATTAACATCTTTTCAGGTGATCACCTGATTACTTTTAAAATACTTCTACTGAAATTATCTTCGTTGAAAATCAAATAAAACAGTATTCAATTGGATGAAAAAAAAAACTTTTTTTGCAAAATATGTTCGTGCGCGAAAAATACAGTAAATTGATGATTCACAATCGAATACAATTTTGAATGAGAATGCCAGAAGATAATTCCAAATGAATGCATACGGATGTAATTGGGCGAAATAGAAAAAAATGCGTGTGTGAAATGGTTAATACTTATTATTATATTAATGAAAATGCCTTCACCTGACACCCTTTTCAAGTGTGAAAAAAATGAGAATTTCCAGCAATATCATCGAATCTACCAACTTTTGATAAAATCGATGCAATTTCCTTGGAAAATAAAATTTGATTTCATTACAATTAACTGTATCGTATTTATTGGTTAGTAGAGAAGAATAAGCAAACCAAATGAGTGTTGTGCGCAAGAGCATCCGAATTAAGAAAACAAAACATAGGAAAATAAACAATTGGTGAATGGAGTTAGTTAGCGCCAATTTCCTCTTTTCCGCTCAGGAATATGACCAAATTTCAATTTATTAATGATCAAATTAAAAAAGCATGCAAGGAAATAGTGAAGTTCCTATTGCTGCGAATTATTATTAGGAATATATATTTTCTTGTCCACGTTCGAGAGTCAATGTACGTTCCATGAAACCAAACCATTCGCCTGGACATGATCATAAGAATGTATTTGAAATCTTCGCTTACCGAACATTGTGATGATGAACAGGCATATTTCCGATTTGAGGTTTTCTGTACAGTTCAAAAGCAGAGCCTCGTTGCTCACGACTTCCCGCCAAGTCTAGTGATTGGTGGCCTGGTGCCATATTTCCTGTAATTAATAATTAAAATTCAAAACGAAATCATGAGTCGAATTCAAATTGTCTGATTTTAAATTGGAAATTCAACAAAGTGTACGCTCTATTTCGGGATCTTGAACATTGCGATTTCACGAAATTCAAATCTTACAAATAGAAAAATCAATTCAAATTCTTACCGTCATAAATCGGTGCACGTTGCATATGTGATCCGTTATTGTATGAACTCTTATTATATCCGCTGTTTGGCATTTTATTCAGGCCCATGTAAGGTGATTGTGGCTGTTGCATTGGCTGACTCGTGTAATGACCGTTTCCATTTGCACTAAATGTAAGATTCAATTTGAATGAAATTGCATTTTTCAAGAATTCAAACATCTTGGATTTACTCACGTCGTCATACTATTGTAAGGATATGAAGAGTGGTTATATGCGTGGATCGGTGGCCCATGGTTCGATTGCATTGGAGGCTGTGGTATAATTGGGGGCTGAGCCTGTTGTTGATGATAGTGAGATTGTGTCGGTGGATAATAGTATCCATTTTGATTTCGGGGACCATCCTTTCAAATCAAATAACATAAATTAAACATTTATATTAAATATTGAATTTTTGAAATATTAAATTTGACGCTACAATATCATTTTCATGAAATGATGCGACTGAAAATGGTGAATACAAACCGTTGAGTCCCATTGGCCGGATGGCATGTTTCCGTTGCTTGAGTTGCCATTGCTTGGAATCATGGGGCGATAGTTTTTCGGTTTCGGCGGTGGAACGGGTTTAAAAGGCATATTTCCATTTTGCACAGACGAGTGAAGATGTTGTAATGGACTTTTCGGGGTTCGATCATAGTCGGCTTGTGACATTGAATGGTTCCGACTGCTTGGCAATGATTTGTGTAAGTGTGTTTGTGATGAACAAAAGCGAGGGGCATTCAAATAACATAAAATTGATGAACAAATTAAAAATGTACATTAAGAGGATTGATCAAAATTATATTTAAGAATGTTGAGAGTTAAAAAAAAAATTAAAAGAAATAGCAATGTTATTAAGGGTATTTAAACAAGTGTATCGTATTTTGAAGATCTTATGTGGGGTTTTCGATTTGATTTCGATTTGATTGGATATAAAATATACAGATTTGGTGGATTTTGTGCATATCTGCTGCAGAAAGACACGCGAGGCTGAATTCTCGGAAGTGACGATATCATCCGAATATCTTGATGCCACAACAATGGTTCACAGTGTCTTTTTGGTATTAACAAAGAGAATTTTCGAATATTTGAAGAAAAAAATTAAATCGAAAAATCTTTGATCTTTTATTTATTCACATGCGAATGACTAAAACAAACACTGAATGGAATGAAACTGTTATTTAATGTATGGAAAATTTCGTTGATGCAAAGATCGGTGAATTCGACTTGTTCAATTCATCTAATTTTAAAAATTCTTAATTTTCTTCTTTTCATTACCTATATTTGCCGTAATCAGTTTTTGTCTCCATCAGGGGCTGTGGCAATTTTCTTTGTGGTGGTGTCATATCGAGTCCAAGATTCATCGGTCGATGCGGCACTGTTATATTTCCTGGTCTTCGGTCGGTTGGCATTGAATTTCTTGAATCATTGGCTGCAATAAAAAAACAAATTTTCGTTGAAAAATACATATTTTCGTAAAAAAACGAATTCGATCATTTAACAAAATCAACTTTTTACGTATTTTTGACCGTAAAATATCATTACAAGAGATCATTAGAAAATTCTTTTGATTATTTGATTTGTTTTACCCAGATTTCGTGTGTCACTATAAAGCTGTCGGGCTGGACTATTTTGTTTGTTAAGATCATTCGTCGTCGACATATTTCTCGTGTGATCATGTGGAGAACGGCTGTTCATTGAATCGGAATGATGTATACTATGGCGTGGTGATGTGACTGGTGTTTCACTTGCTAATGGCAATGCGGTTCTAACACTAAAATCGAAACAAAAAATCACTGGTGAGATTTTGATTTCCAAATAGAGAAAAAAATGTCTATGATTATATACTTACGCAACATTCGGCACCGATTTTAAATCATCAGGAGCATTTGGGCCCAAGCGCAAGTTTTGCATGGCGGCATTGCATGAATCGTAGCTCGATACACTATCATATGAAGAGCCATTTGTCTTTCCATTGGCTGGAGTATTTGAACTGGATGTTGATCGATGGTTTTTATCCATCAGCTGAGTGCTTTGCTTGCGATCGAGTGAGCTGGCATTTAGGCTACCGCGCTTGTCCGTCGACGGGTTGATTCGTGTACTGTATTCATCTTCATATACTGGTGCTCCGTCGGCCAATGTTGTGGTTAACGGTGAACTTGTATCAGAAAACAATTGCTCGTGAGCCGATCGTCCATACGTTCCATTTCTGCTGTTGTTTGTACTCAAGCCCATCGAATTTCTCGCATTTGCGGTTGTCAATAGCGTGGAAGATGGTGTTATATTATTGGGCGGTTTGGATGCTCGATCGATTCGAGGCGGAAGATCGGGAGCATTTCCAATGAGTAAAGTGGAATCACGGCTATTTGCAAGCAAAGCATTATCATGTGTTGCCACCGCTTCAGTTGTTAACTCCTCGGTGCCGCCAAAGCTGAATTTATTATCCATCGTTGTACGACGCAGATTATGATCATATGGGTTCTATTGAGTAGAAAATTATTTAATATATTACAGGAAAATCCGATTTCACTTTTTCATCCAAAAACCAGAAAAGCAGAAGCTGGGCAAAACTTCGCATGCAACGAAAAACAATGCCGATTAGCATCGATTAAATCTTACCGTATAAGGCGGCGGCATCAATCCATCACCCAAGTTATTCAGCTCAACATCGCGTTCCAAATTTTCCTGATTAGTTGCAATTGATGGATCTGAGCTAGCTTTCACCAGTTGCGGCAAATTTCCCAAAGACAATGAATTTGTTGGTCCCGAGCTCATTTCAAGATCAGACTCAGGACTCGATGCATATGACAAGCGAGACGTATTCATTGGGAATAGGAAATCATCGGACAAGGATTCAAGGGGCTATTTTTATGACAGGGTTGATGGAATATTTTTGTCGTTGTTTTCGAATGTATGATGAATGTGAGCAGTTTAAATACAGCGCCACGCAAGCGTGCGGGTTTTTTGTTTGTTCGGAAGGAAATATAAACAGTTGTATGATACCAAAAAATAATCAGTTTAGTGAAAATCACCATGTTGTTGATTATAATGGATTGAATTGAGATGAAATGCATTTGATTTGTGATCAATTAGTAAGTTTTTTGTCGAGATTTGGATGATTTCGCAAGCGGTACAGATACGCATGAAAATAAAGAAGAAAAAAAAACAAACACACTCTGGTTAACATATTCTAGAGACAAACTAACAGGTATTTTAAGTAAATTCAACAAATGAGCAGCTGACAATCAAAATGGCACCAACATATTTAACGGTAACAATGTTACAATTCATTTTAAGCTACTCGTATATAGCAATACTTAAGCACGAAACTATTATCAAAATTGAAGAAACTTTTTAAAATCGCCCTTTTTGACCATCAGTTACTCGAATAAACAAACGATTTAACGGAAAATCTAGGGAATTTACGCAATTAGATGATCAACATCAGAAATAAATCAGTTTTGTAAAATGGCTTCGATAGAATATTTTTAAATAAATTCTCCAGAGAGCTCATTCATTCATTTACCGCAAAAATTCAAAAATAATTCTTCTTAGAGCACTTATAATAGATAATTTGCATCATTAACGCATCCAAAAACTGAGCATGCTGATCATCTCATTGCGATAATTTAATGACGTGTCGCAACAAATCAACATTTGAATAGTTCTTCTGTTCATGTTTTATTTACAAATGGAGAAATATGCTGTTAAAAAGGCATCACCAAGGCGATATTCACAAAAACGAAGAAATTCAAGACATCAACAAATTTCCTCCAAACTACCACCAGACCCGTAGACATTCGTTGCATTGGATTTCTGAATGGAATTCATAATAATTTGATCACTGCTTTGAATACGTTCAACTGGTTCGGTCTTTTCCACCGAATCTACTTGAACATTGGCAAGACCCTCAATTGTATCATTCGCGTCTAAATGTTGGCTTAATTCATTGTAATAATATGGCGTTCGACGGGGATCTTTTACAGTGAACGTTGGTTTAACTAAATCGCGAAGATTCTCGTAATTATTGCCGCTGAATGTGTATCGCTTGACTGACGACGAAACACCGAATGAGAGCATTCTCGGTGACTGTGCGGAAAATCGATTTGCGGTTTCACGTATTGGCACTAATTGATAGCATCTAGGGGGTGGTGGTGGAGCTTGAAATGATTGCAAATGCTGTTGTTGATGTTGAATATGACTTGGTTGCGGTGGTATTGGCGGTGGCAATGGTGAAATAGACAAAGCATTTGATGGAAATCGGCATTGATTAAATGAATTTTGATTGGCATGCATTTGATATGTGGGTTTGCAAGAGCGACAATTGCATTTTGGCGGTGGAATCAGTGCGGGTAGGTAAATATCGGTTGTGAATTCACTGAGCTAATTTTCATGTTTTGCAAATTGTCAAACAGTTGATGAAGGAAAAAAAAAGAAAATAAAAATTTCATTTTAATTTGACCAATTTTTTTTTTTGTACTGCAAATTAGGAGAAAATTGTAATTTCGAACAGAATAAACTCGAGAAAATATATATGTACAGAAAATTGGAAAATAAAGTATCCTCAAGCCAAAATTCCTTTATTTCTCTTTCAAAATGAATTGAAGATCCGCCAAATTTGAACCCCAAACAAATTTCGATTTAATCCACCTGTCACCAGTTATTAATTTTGACAACGATCTTATAGCATGATTCGGTGAATATCGAAAACCTACACCATCGAAAGCACCATGACACTATTCATTAATAAACCTGCCGACCACTTAGCATTCAATTGAAAGCTGTAAAAGTTATTGATTATGTTAATTGAAATAAACAAAAATCCTACCTTGTTCTCGCTCATCCAAACGGCTCCGCTTTGCAGTTGATCTATGCTGTCCCGCAATTTGCGATACCAAGTATCAGCATCCGTCAAAATAATTGTATTGCTAAACACATGTGACCAAATTCGATCGAGTTTTTGGCATTGTTCGAACAATTTCTTGGAGCTCTTGTGAGCTGATTTCGGTAGACCTTGTCGCAATTGTTTAATTGTGTGCTTCGAATCGGCTTTTAAGAAAATCACAATTGGATAGAATTGTGCATAATTCAAGCGATCAACCGCGTTCGGTGTGATGTCGAGCAGCGCATGTTTGCCACGATCCATAATATCTCGGATATTTGATAGGCGAATAATGCCACTTTTGCCCGTAGTTGCTTTGTCATCGCATTGCAATGGTGCTGTGAATTTGTCGGGAAAATCTTTGACCAGGCGCTCCCGTGCGATATCACTGATTGGACCGAATAGGACAACCGGTCGCACGAATCCTGGATGGCGCAAAACAACACGTTCATATGCCGGGAATTTTGAGATCGCATCCGAAAAGACAACTTCATCCCAATTTTCGCGTGACAATGACTTTGATCGGCGATGCGATGATGAACGCCGTCTCCGGAAGAAACTCGTTCTCGATTCGCTGGCATTCATTTCTTTTTTGGATGCATTGAATTGGGCCGTTGCCAATTCTTCGGCTCTTGATTTATTTGGGATAACACCTCGTTGCAACTCTTGATGGCCTCCGGTGATGCGCAGCACTTGCCACGATCCAACAACACCATTATGCAGGGTGTCAACCACACGGAACACATCACCAGCTTTGAATGCCATTTCGCCTTTGATCGGTGTATCACAATGAAAATGTGTTTTGATATGAAACGAATCGCCGCGTTGGCTCGACACCACATTTTCATATTCGTCTTTGCAATGTTGCACTATCAAATCGATTTGCTCTTGCAAACTGAGTAAAAATAGAACAGCTTCTTCACGTGTCACACCTTGCATATCCATATCATTGACTTTCAGAATTTTATCACCGGGTGTGAGGCCTTGCATTGAGGCAGCACTGCCCGGTTGCACAGCAGTCACGAAGATGCCGGCTTCGTTGCCGCCGGTCAATCGAATGCCGACACTGCCTTCTTTTTGGAATGATATAAAACGCGGTTCACTCGGCTGTTTGGTTCTTTGCAGTGGATCCTCCTGATAAAGTTGTCGGCGTGAGCTGTAGAAATCCTCGGATGTATCGCCGGAGATGCTGCGATTTCGTGAATGCATTACTTGTGGTGAGTTGGGTTTGTCCAATTGCATCATTGGTCCATCGACGATCGGACCGCGTGATCGACCGCGCGGCGTCAAATTATTTTTATCATCCGGTGATGCATTCGAGTTCGACAAATGTGGTGAGGCAACCGATGGTCGTGTTGGTGGTTGCACATATAAATTCTGCGTTGAATAACCACTAGTGTTTCCATTGTAAAATCCCTCCTCTGGATTACTACAATTTGACACTTGAGCCGTATGCGAATAAACAGCTGAATTGTTCGGGATATTCGACGCATTGGGATCTCGTAAAACTACTAAATTCAATCGGTCTTTGCAACCATCGATAATTTTGCGAGCCTCTTTCAGCCCCATCAAGTCATTTGTATTCGTATTGTGAATACGCGTTACAATATCGCCCTCCTGCAGTGTATAACCATTGGCCACGAGCTGATCTCGGGCTTTTGATGATATTTCTTTTATGAACAATCGACATCCCAGCACAATGCCAAAATCTTCTTTTTTATTTGTTTTTGTCAAAACTAATTTGATAGCTTGGGCATCAGCAGCTCGGTTGTTGCCAATATTGCCACTGAGACCTGTTGAACTCACCAAACTGCTGGAATGCTGGTGATTATGCGTTGCATTAATATTTAACGGTGGCCCCGTGTTACCAGTTATCATATTTATATTTGGCACTCGACGCTTTATGACCAATGTAACTGTATTTCCGCTGTCGCGCAACACCTGAACGGCCGTAGCATATTCGACATTCTCCAAAGATACACCATTTACGGAAATAATGCGATCGTTAACTCTACAAAAAGAAGTTTTTTGATAATTAGTTTGATGAATAAACTAGTGAAATTTCGAAAATGCAAAACTTACTGCAAACGATCTTCTGCAGGTCCACCTTTAAGCACGTCGCTGACAGCTATCGATGGGTCACCGGTTGCAAAATGCGGATTGTCTCTACCGCCCGAAACAGCAATACCTGATCGAATAATAATCATTTAGTTGATATTGTTTTTAAAATGTGGATGAATGATATTTTGTGGCCGTCACTACATACCGAATCCATAGCCGGTCACTCGAGTCACCGACACTGTGTGATATTCCCATGTCGTTCGATCACCCTGAAATATGTACAAAAATAGGAAAAATGAGAAGATAAATTTAATTTGAATGTCGCATGATTCGAGATCGATTAGTGAAAATTTCGACGCACAGCTTGATAAAAGGGAGTATTCAGTTTTAGTTTCAGTATCAATGAATTTTTGATATAATTTATCATCAAAACGACAATTTGTGACGCTCTTTCGTCATTATCAAATATTTCCTAACCAGTTTTTCGGTTTGTTTTGCATTTTCTATCCTTTTTAGTCATTTTGTACTTCAAACGATTTTTACCGTCTTATTAATAAACAAAACCGATTATTTTTTTTTCCGTGAAACCATTGAATCTTCAAAGCTGGCTTCGAAAGGCATAAAAAGGTGTTTGTTTGGGATCGAAATGTGGTTTGTATTACAAAAATGATAAATTTTATTATTATTCTGCCCAATTAAATGTAAAAACAGTGGAAAAATAAATCGAAACGTTGACAGTTTCAAAATGCGTGGGTGATGAGATTCTTCCAGTGATAAATTCATAGCAAGCGTCACACACAATATCAGAAATAATTGCTGGCAACGCCCGTAAGCTTTAATATCTATTACACATCTTTAGCGATCACTTCATTCAAAACACATGAATGGCTGTTAATTCGAAGAGAAAATAACAAGAAACGTATGTATGTGGCTTGTCGCAGCACAGTGTAAATTAATTCATGATTTGCCGTTAGAATAATAAATTTCCAAAATCATCGCGTTTTCCCTTCATTTTTAACTTGACATAAATGTTGATGAGTTGAATCAAAGAGACAGAAAATGAAGATGGAAAAATACGAAAAACTCCAATGAAGTGTCGCATTAGAGAACACCTCTTAAGCCGGTTTCAACGCAAGCACGCACGGCAATGAGCTCATTATATATTTCAAAAATGATAAACACAAGACAAAGAGACTGTAGAGATGACGGTGATAGCACTCTTTATTCTTTATTAATGCAAAAATCTTCAGGAATTACTCATGACTGTTGAAATAGCACTTGAATGAGCAAGAGATTATACATTTGGTGGATCAACTGCGTGATTCTGCTTTTTGTATAACATCCAAATTAGCCTCTTACCAACAGATTATTGGGTATTGACTTATATATTCGCATTCTTCTTCGATTTGTCAATAAATTGTTGAAACCCAATTGATTCGCTTCTGCTGAATTTTTTCGATAAATTGGCACATAAGCGGCTTTGGTAATTTTTTTATAATAATCACTTATTTCAAACTATTTTCTAGACAAATTACGGTTTCAGTCTGATGTTTTTAATATGTGAGTTCCTTAATTTAATGTCAGAATGAATTAGTTATCTTTCGAAATTCGTTTTTATTTAGAAAAATTGCTGTTTTGACAAGCAAACCGGTCGTTCCTTTAGTGATTCATAGGTGTGAATCTATCTGTTCAACAAATTATATTGCACAACTGATTTTATTATTAACTGTGGACACGATCTTAAAAATATGTGAACACCACACATTTATTAAATTACAGAAACAGTGTGTTCGCATTATTCTTGTTAACTAAATTTTTATAACGTAATTTTATTGACAAAAATTCTATAATCATTTTTATATTTCAAAATTGCATCACTCTCATTCAGAATTTCACTAGGCAGACAGGCATAAACGTGTTTTTGCATGTCTGATCGGCACTATTTTATGCAAAGTTCCTTAAATTCCCCGTACTTTATCCACAATAAGGCTTAATCGCTGCCCAAATATTTATACAAGTAAACGTCGGGAAAGAGAATATTTTTAACTATAATTTGATGCGATCTGTCTGACACGTTCGAACTTTATGTATTGTTCCGGCATCAGTAGCGCTACCATACTAAATGCTTGGATTTAAAAAACCGTAGAATAATGCGAACATAATTTCACACACATGCACGTGAGATGAGACACGTCCATATATGAAATCACTTATTCACTTTCGTCTGGTTTGTTTTATGAAGATTCAACAAAACGCACACACACACACACTCTCCACACATTCGACACAACCGTATGACAGGAGATGAGATAAAATGTTGGTGCATTGAAAAAGAAAAATGAACGAAAGGAAAACATAAGAAGAACAAGATCTTGCTGAGAACAGACGCGCTTGCAGAAACGAAAACGAACTGGATTTCGAAATGAGAAGAAATATGTGAAATAAAATGCCGAAAAAATACCACAAAAAACGTCTGAAGTGAGTATCGTTAACGTCTTATCCATGCATTTCATCAATTTCACTAATTGTGATGAACATGAACAAAATCCATTAAGAAAATACTTGCACTGTAAATGATCATTTTCACCTTTTTTAAGATCTATTAAAAGATTCTATCGATTTTTGCATTCTAATTTATTTTGTCGTCGTTTCTTTTTCGGAGTTTTTAATGACTTCGACTTCTGGCTTAATGATTTTCTGATGTATGCAGTTCAAATCGCACTTTGGTGGTAGGTAATTGTGCGTTAAAAACGAAAACTCAATGAATCAGATCGGAATAGTCTACGCATGCATCGCGTAACGTATTTAAATTGCCATTCGAGGTGAGGAATTGCTGCATTTTGAATGTATTTGCTTGTTTCTTCAGTGTTCAGATCTCTTAAAAAGACTTCAGTTTTTTCCAATCCGGGCTCATCTTGATCTCAGTCGTTGTAATCTCTACTGAAAGTCAGCTAGTAGCGCAGAGGTTAGGTTCGGAGAATGGTGCACGAAGAACAACAATCGACTATTTGTTAGCGATAACGCTGAAGTATGACACATGTGTTCAATCCAATCCAATTCAGCTCATAGCTAATTTACATTTAATTGAAATATATCATATTGAATAGATCACAATGGAATGTCTATTTTAAGCGTGCATCCACGCAGTTTGTGTGTCTGGGAGTAATGCTATTAAATATGCGTACTTTTAACTTGACATAGTCGAAGCATAATGTTTCTAATTAAGTGATTTGGATTCTGGATTTTGTATTGCAAACAATGGAAATCATTAAAACTCGAGTGCGCATCAAGAAATTTCGAAAGATTTAATATTTGAAATGTAAAAAAAGCCGTAAATGGTTAAATGGCTTTGAACAATCAAATTATTGATTCTTTTCAGCGGTACACGAATATTGCCTTATTTGGGTTCCGCAGCTTGTCTATTGACACTACAAGAACTGGTGTAAATTGTAAAAGACTACCGAAATATGCGGCAAGCCCGCGCATAATTGATAGAAAACCCGTAAAATTGAAAAATGAAAAAGCAAAAGTTGTTTATAACGCCAACGTCAAATGAATAAATTAATGCATTTTCGAAATATACATTTGATGATTGTCTTTTTCGTGGATTGTGATCAAATTTATAAGCATTTATCGGTTACAAAAGGAGCCATAAATCAGTAATAATGGGCAAATAAAAGCAATTTTGAATCGATAATTTGTTGTTTTTCTAAGTGATCGTTCAATCTGAAAATCGTGTACCAGTCACCCTAGTCATCATCATTTTAATATTAAATTAGTTATAATTTCTGAAATGGCACCAATCTTCAGACACAATAAGAAGCCATACACGCGTTTTTATATCTTCTCATTCCAAATTTGAAAGTTCACAACAGTCGAAATAGACTGTTATTGAATGAGATACTTTCAAAAAGGTTATCGTGCATCCCAAGGCGCACCATCAGGTAAAGTGACACTTTGTTGACACACATCAAACAAATTTCACACAAAAAAAGACGCTTACTAAATATTTCATCAGCCTAAGCAAATTTAAACTCAGATATTCTGAACAATATGCCAGATTATAACGAATTCTCTCGTTTTTTTTTTTTTGCTTGTCAATGCGTGCGATAAATATTCATATCGGCTCAAAATGCCGTTGAAATGGAACCAGTTTTGAAATGTTCAAATAATTCGTGGTATTTTTTTAGTTATTTAGGCGGCGCTTTTCCAAAAATATTTTCCCGGATTTCCCATGCGATTTGTTCGTATTCAATGAAAACATTTCCACAAAAAATATGTGTCGTTTTGTTGAAATATTGTCCTCTGCAATAAATTATCGCGTACCGTCAGCACCAGATGCAATCATTTCGCGATGTTGTAACTTTCATGTAATGTGCAATTAAACGAGTTATAAGGCCAAGCCACTCGATAGAAAGTTAATAGCACAAGTTTGAGAGTTGATTTGTTTTCAATAGTATCCAATCCACCACAGTCTTCCATCGATTTCTCTTTTCGATCATTCAAGAAATGATCATGCGTTTAAAATAACACGTTTGTGTGTGTGCGAGGTGAAATTTTCACAGCATGTAATTTTCTTGACACATATCTAAATATTGTGATAACACATGTTTATCACCTGAATACTACTTTTTTTTTGAAAAATGTATATAATTTGCTTTGGCTTCTTGTTGTAAAAAGATCAAGTAATTATTTCATGTTATCGATCGAAAAAAAACTGGAAAAAGCAATCGAAGTATCGTGTTGAGATAATTTTCGATGGAAGATTTCCAATGTGAATCCTGAAAACTATTTTAATCTTTCACAAATCAAGCTTGCATCAGATGGCGTCACTAGTACGATGCCAAATGACCAGTTGACAACAGTCAATGTACCCCCATTAGTCGAGTTCATCGAGCTATGCATAATCATTCATTTTTAACGACAAATAATGATTTGCCTACAGGCGAGCCTTAGGAAAAAGTATGTAAATGCTTACGATCGCTGTGAGTGTGAGCGATATTTCGTTGGAAGATGCATGTAAATTTCACCAATTAAATTGATAGGAGCAAATTAAT
Source organism: Obolodiplosis robiniae (assembly GCA_028476595.1). Taxonomy (NCBI): domain Eukaryota; kingdom Metazoa; phylum Arthropoda; class Insecta; order Diptera; family Cecidomyiidae; genus Obolodiplosis; species Obolodiplosis robiniae. The sequence continues at coordinate 8,340,650 of CM052015.1, read as the reverse complement.
TGGAATTTATAGAAAAAAATTCGATATTTCATTATGCATGCCACTGAAATTTTCCGATAAAATGTATACCATATCGATGATCACAACGCTTAATGTCATAGCCGGAATTGAATTCTATGAGACGGATGCTTTTGAAAATTCATTCGAATTTTTGTTGAAGTGAAATCATCGTTTGAAAAGTTATGTTAATTTCTTCTTTTTTTGACGCCCAATAATAGAACTGATATTGGTTCAATTGTTTGAAATATTCAAATTGTGTACCTGTGAATCGGTTCGATAGCGATTATTTGGTAAATGTATTCCATTTGTTGTTGAGTTTAATGAATCCATTTTGGCGGTACTTCACGAATTGGTTTGATCCCATTCACAATTTCGTTTCGGTCAAACATAAAAATTGTGTATTTTCGATGAAATTTACACGGTTCTCAGTTTATTATTAAAGTTTAAAAGAAATCACGAACACTTAACACGTTTTGCATATTGTTTTGCACACTAAAATAAGTTGCACACCAATTATGCATCAATTATATTCGGTCAGTTCAAAATGAAAACAATTCACACATTTTGTCGAAATTGGTTGATTATTATTATCCGTAGTAATGAATGGCTTACGTTATAGCCCATGCCAAACATTCATCAATAACACACTGCAAATGAACAAAGGTTGAAATGGTTTGTTTTAATGTCGAGAATAATTTTTGTTTGCATTGAATGGTGTCGCACATTCACGTTTTTGCCCGAGAATAACAAAAACTGTCCACATTTTGTGTGAACGAGAGTTACTGGGTTAGAATGTCTCTGCGCGGTTTAGGGTCATTTGCTGAAACAAATCGGCTCGAAAAGAGGGAATCGAATGCAAATTAAAAAAGCAGAGACACGGTCAGAAGAAACGTGCTGGCAAAACTGCGAATAATTTAGTTTTGCGGTTTCCTTTCAGTGTGCGGTGAAGGACTGCGGACATTTATTCAAGCGTGACATGGCATTTACCGTAGCTATTGCTAACAAACGATTTATGCAGGCGAAACTGGTCAGAGTACAGTCCGGCCATTTGTGTGTGATTGAGAAAAGTGCATATAGAATTGACAACACACAAGCAATACGATAACATATTGCCGCTTGGGTTTCACATAGTTTTCGTGAGTTCGCTTTGTGCGCTGCACACTGAAAAATGCATACGGAACACGAAGGCGAGTATGTGTACATTAAGCGTTCAGCTCGGAAACGGATCGAAACGAACTGATAAAATATAAAACGCAGAATGGCCCCAGGAATAAATAACAATAGCAATCGGCAATTGCAAAATTGCATTTTCGATGTCGAGCAGGAACGATAAAATTGAAATAGGTCGGGAAAATAGGTACACCAGACATAAAAGGGAATACATTTACTGGGTGTTTGCGACAAACACCGAAGGGAACAGAACAGAGTTACTTGTGCGAAATATATATATATATATATATATACAACAATATTGAATAATGAAATAATGAACATGTCATTTCAATTAGGCAGACATGCAGCACAGTAATCCTCGTTAACCGAATCGATTTCAAATGAAACAGGATAGTTTTAAGAAAAATATTGCAATTTTTTGGTGCACTGAAAATGAATAAATTCGATGCATGCTCAAGTTGACTGAATTTCAAATCGTTATCATTCCACTTCACACTAATGCTGAGCAATGCATTTTCGAATCTTCTGCGTACATTTGAATATTCATTGAAAATATTGCATATTTCATGTCGTTGATCAACGGAGAAAACATTCGACCAGGAATTCTATATTTCCATGGTGTCGGTCCGATGTAGATGGTTTGAACGAACTCGGCGATCGGAAATAACTGTTTGCATGCAAAGTTGAATCACGGCACATTGAAGTGAAGTCAATGTATTCCTTTTGCGCCTTTTCAAATACGGAGCGAGAGAGAGAGAGAGCAAGCGAGAGGAAGAAAGAGTAAAAAAAGTATTCCCCACACACATTCAAACACTGAAAAGCAGCTAGGCAGAAAAAGGGACGAAAAACACAAAAACCGAGAAAAAAAAAGAAGTACACATCGAAAAAGACACCAAAAAATGCGAACTAAAAACCGGTAATTCTTTTTTTCTCTTTTTTTCCATTTGCTCTTTTTCATTCTCTTTCCATACTGATTTTTTTCTCTTCATATGCTTTTTACATTTGTTTTCTTCGATTTCGGTTCAATTCGATCGATTTTTTTTTGCCACACTCATTCAGGCACAAAGAACGAGAACCAAATATTCAAGCACATATTCACGATTGTCCAGCAACAAAAATATTATCTCGCAGTAAAATTCCAGCTGCGAAACATTCGATACAATCTAGTTTTCACTATATTTTTATTTTTGGAAATAATCTATCGAACCATATTGGACTAAAACGCACCATTTCAATGATCTAGAATATCAGATAATTTGGACTTTGTCGATGGACTCGTATTTTAGCCGTCCATAAATAAGTTTGTAGCCAATAATGTCGGCATAATTGCAAACAGTCCAAGATGCAAGCACGAAAACACTAAATCACGGATTGATTCCACACTTTCTGTCGTTCAAACGATCAACGCACAACAAGGAATTAATGATAAAAAAAACTATGCGTGTACTGAGAGTCCCGTGCGCTCTCGATGGCGAACATCGAGTCTATTCAATCACGATGCACAACACAAACTAAAATGGATGCCGGACAAAGCGGACAAACCAAGCTACTACAAGAAATACGTAGGCAAAAATCACAAAAACAAGCATTTAACCATCGAAACAAGTCTTTCGTTACTTCTTTGCCGTCTTTCAATTTCTTCAACAGCATCGATGCTATTCAATTCTCCACACATTCTTTGTGTGCTATTCACTTATACACACACACACACACACACACAACACACTATGAATTCGTGTGTATTCCACGTAAGTAAGTTAGTCTCATGTCTCACGTATGTTTGGTTGGCTTCAAATTATCTATCTCCTTCCTATATCGTCAATGTTTTTTTTTTGCATTTTGCAGTTTCTTTGTTGCCGTTTGACTTTCGTTTTGTTCGCCAGCCAATTGTGCCGCTCTCATCGAGCGCTCGAAACCTATACGGCTTGGGCTGGTGTGTGCTGTGTGTTAAGTAATCGCTTACATATCTGCACGGCTCAAGACATTAAGGACAATGCGAATGTGTTTATTTATTGCAAAATATTTTATCGTTCGCATTATGCAGTGATTCCAACACACTAAATGTAAGCAGGAATTTCATTCTCTCTCCATCTCTCTATTCTAATATAAACATACACAAAAGCCATTTGCCTGCATGTATAAAACTTCAGATTGATAAATATTTATTCAGGAATTTCGAAACACTTTATAACTTTATACCTGCAATTGACTGCATTCACCGAAAGAAAAAAAATTCCACTTCTTACATTTCCAATTCATTCGTTTGCATTTAAATAGATAGCTAATTTTTCGAATGAAGCCAACTGATGATTGAATTTTATAATCCGAATCGCAATAATCTACAAGAGATATACACGTGACTACGAAATCCGAATGGGAATTGTTTGCTGAAGCAAAAGAGAGACACACTAGTGAAACGAGTATTCGAACTGAAATTCTTGAGTCGAGTCGAACATAAAATGCGGAATCAACAAAACGGAATCCAATTATTTACTTGCTGAACGGCGAAAAATGTGTACTAATTCGATTCAAGCATGAGCAAGAGCATTTGAAATCAACATTTCGTGAATGGAAAATTTTAAATTTCGCTTACAGCCGTAAAAAGAAACTCTTAATGTAATCCAATCTGCGAAAATGCGCGAATAGTTTCTAAGTTTTCTGCACTGGATTTATGTCAATTTCGATAAAAAGAAGGCGGTTACAATTGTCCAAATGAAATGATATCTATTACATTTTTGGTGAACGCGTGGTGTTCCAAAAAAATAATCAGCTGATACCTTACTGCTGAAAAATCGGGGAATCGAATGGAATGCGATGAAAAGGAGTCGCCTGTAGCAACAATTTTAATAAGCCTGTAGCTTGTGCGAATTTGTCACATTGAATCATGATTGAATAATCACTTTGGAATTCCAATCAGCGAATTGAAGTCGCAATTTTTCGATTCTGTGACGTTCTGTTTGTTTGATGGAACATCGAATTGAATGAGCAATGTAGGCCGTAAATGCCCGAGACAACGGCAATTTTTTTGGTTTAATATACGGAAAGAGTAAGTTGTAGCAAGTTAAACAGCTCGAGTCGATTCGATTCAGATGTAAGTTGCACTCTGAAAACTATTTGAGTGAGTTTTCAAACAAAATATTCGAACGAAAAATCGAAAAAATGTTTTTCCATTAAACTCTCTTGATGCACAAAAGTACAATTGTATGCGTTTTGTTTAGGTATATATTCTTTTGAAAGCAACATGCTTCACATTAGGTATCACCTAAGCGGCCATTCGAAACTGTCATTGCTTTGGAATGCATGTACATTCCAATGCATTATGCTATAAGAGAAACACAATACGAATTGGTTATTATTGTTGCTTTAACCTTCAGTGTGTATAGATTGCACGGACTCTTCCATCATTTCATTTCTTTCATATTTTTTGTTTCCCTAGTCGTCCGCCATCGTGCATGTGTCTGTGTGTCCTCAGTCGACTTATGTGTAGATGCAACAGTTGGAAGCCGTTTGCGTGATTTTTACTTTATCATCGTGAAGTGCAAGCATTAAATGCTGCATATCGGCTTGCGATACACCTCTTCACATATAAACAAATCAAAGTTGACTTGGAAATTCTATTAAAAACGTATAAATTCATTATGCGGGCTCGATGTATGCGGATGGACACGGGGAAAATTATAGAAATTATGGAAATGTGAAACGCAATAAATAATAGAGTTAACGTATACTGAAAACTTGTTTTCTTCGTCGCTCCTATTCATGAGTTCCCCTTTGAATGTGATTCAATCTTCACCGTAAATATTCCGTTTTGTCACACACTGTGCGAGTTGATTAGAGCGCGTTGTTTATGTCCAAACTCATTGATGTGCATTGAAATAATTGTGTGGTTTGATTAGATGATGAATTCCATTGTTACGAATTACACTTGATACTTGCAATTCGGTCAGGTGTTCGCATTTTTCGAATAGATCTTACCTTATGGCGACGATGATGGTGTCGGCCGGATTTCTTCTTCAGCGGCATTGTTGCATTGAAATTTGGTGAATTTAAATCGCCTGTCAATTGAAGTGCATTTGTTTGGTATGCCGCCGAAATGTAATTTTTTAAGCATTTGGTATTTGTATTGTTAGCACTGCTAAATGCTGTATTATTGTACACAGTTGTCACGTTCGCGGGAAATACATGTCGCTGAGACAAACTGTATTTATTATTCGAATCGTTGAATGGAATGGCATTAAGTGTCGATGGAATCGGCACACCTTGCGCACATTCTTTTGGGTATGCTGAAGCGTACGTATTGTCATCGGCATAAAGCAACAAATTCCCATTCGAATCGATATTTGAATAGAGCTTGTTTTGAACGCAATTGCTATGAGGGCCGCGTAAATCAGTGTCGGTTTGGTAGCAATTTTGATGTGGTTTTGATTGCATATACCATGCTGGCGGTTGATGTGAAACGATATCGCCATAATCATTGTCACACAGATACGTTTGTCTGGCTGTAAATGTGCCAGCTGTTGCTGTATATTGGTTGAGCTTCGTTTCAACGTCAGTGGAGACGGCTGGTTGCTCTTCGATTCGGTAAAATCGAGATGTCAGTGGTGTATTCGTAATCTGCTTTGCAACTCGTTGCAATGACGGAAAATTTTCTATCGGATAGAATTTGGATTTTGACGGTGCATAATACGTAATGCTGCGCTTACGCGGCTTTTGACTGGGAGATGAACGACGACTCTTGCGTGCGGCTGCTAATGTTGACGAAGCAGTCGAACCACGCTTGCCGAATGTTGTGACCATACGCTTCTTTTTCGTCGGTTTCTTGAAAAACCCCAAGTTGAATGTCGGCAATTTCATTTTGATAATATGACTGTACGAGAGGATGAATGTCGCAATTGTTCCCTCTTTATACTTTTCTCGATTTGTGGTGATGCTAAAAAAGGGGGCGTTTTATCACTCACTATACAGTATACATAAACATGCTATAGACACTTCTAAGCTGCATCACAACAGCCAAACCATTCTCATACCGATTGAACTGCACAAATATGATGTTCGTGTTGAATCATATATTTTTTTGTTTGCAATTCTTCTTGAGAAACTATTTTTGTCACGTTTTATCGAGTTGATGAACGTTTTATCGATTTTTGGAAGGTTTTATCGATTCACTAAACGTTTACTTGAATTTGAACGAAATTCTTTTTTCACTTGAAGAAAAAAAAATGTGTCTCTGAATATCAAAAATCAACATTTGATGATGCCAAAAACGAGAAAAATGCTAGACTTTTAAAAGGGTTTTCATTTCATTTCGACCATTTTTCTGCAAAACTTTTTGAAAAAAGGTTAATTATTCACAATAACATTTCTATCGAGTTCTTTCGTGTTTTTTTCGCTCATCCGAACTATTCACTTTACAAAAAAAATATTTTTAGCATTAAATCTTGCGTATATAAAATCGCCGATCAGAAGGTTTATTTCACCTTTTCGTATACACTTTGCATCGACATTTCACCTGAATGACGCGTAATCAGCTTATTTGATTAGCAGAAACTCATTTATTTGGTAGAAGTTCGTTTGGCTTGCGAAGGGAAAGACAAAATTCAAGTAAGCCGTCAATGGAGAAGATGCAGAAAATAGAGTGGTGTCTAACTGTCTAACCCTTAACGAAATACGTTTCGTCTATTCCTATAACCACAAGCATACTAAATAATATTCGGAGGGAAATTGTAGCTTAAGGCCGAATTGAAATGGCAAGAAATATACGCGCAAGACGGATGATGACCGTGTTGAAGCACTACAAGTGCGTTTTTACTACTTCGATGATTGTATTTTAACTGTTTTTTGTATTCCATGCGCAATGCAATGTGCTCTTCGCACTTTCATTTTCCTTCATCGACTTGCGATTGTAGCCCAGTTACTGAATTCATTTGTCGGTGTTCGATTTTACTTCAGTTTTCTGCAAATTCATTATTTTTTCCATTGAACAACGTAATCTGATATAAACAACGAATGCGTTTTTAAAAATTGAATGGTAAAGAAACTCACTCGTACCCGACGCACTGAATTCTGTAGAGACACATTGTTTATGCACGCGGAATGTGAACGAAAATGCTCTACGCTTCGGATTTTGTACGCTGCTTCTTAAGAAATTTAAAAAAAAAAATTACATTCGATGAAGTTTTGCAGTGATTTCTGGACAACATTCGGGGCAAGATTTCAATTGAGAAATTGATCAAGCATACGGAAAATTATGAAATATCGTTTTTTTAAGAACGACACAATTAATACCATTTTCATTGTATTTTTATTGTTCGAATAGAAAAAATGAAATGAAAACCCACTAATATTATTCAATAAACAAGAATTGTGCGCACAAAACTCCCGTTTCATTCAACACACTGTTATGGCTTTGAATTGAATGCACACTACTGAGTTGATTGTTTGTACCAGAAGCGTTGACCACCGCTCGTTAGCTATGTTTGGATAAGCCTTTGATTTCATAAAATAAAATATATTTTCTGTTCTGCTTATTTATTTTCTGCTTCAATTAGATAATTTTTTATGTGTCGACTCTAATTTCAGTATGTCAATTGAATTATGAGTCAACAAGTCATTCTATCACAAAAACCAGGCGAGAAACTAATGCTTTGATATTAAAGCGTGTGAAACCGCCGTTGTATGGGTGAAACAAACGCATTCATTCACAATTGGCTCGATACGGATATTGTTCATCTATAGTAACAACGAAAATTGCCTGCACAATGTGCATATACATTCACTATTTCATTTTGGTATCTGGTTTCTGTACCATTCCACGACATAACATTCGCATAAGTTCTGTGATAGTTTTTTTTTAAAAAAAAATTGAATCCATAGAACATACAGAATACAGACAAAGAATTGATTTTTTTTAGCATTTTTCGACGATAAAATAAACGCCCCATTCCTAAAGCATGAATACTCACTTTCATCGTCAGTTGATAAAAGATAACGAAAAAATTGGGCTTTACTTACGAAAAATGTGTCTTCAATGACTGGATCGCCGAGCACTTCTAACGATTCAATATTCATTGAGCGATATTTATGTGCACGATCCTTTTTGCGAAGTCCCCAGCTGCCCACATCGCTCAAACGATGCCGAAGTTTGCTGCGTTTTTTGACCGGCAATGTTGTCGAATCACCTGGCAACAGTGCAGCCAAAGTGGTGGCTGATGATGAATTGCTATCTTTTTGTGTTTTGCTTTCATCGCTGATTTTATGGCTCGAGGCTCCTGTACTTTTGCTACTATCGTTAACCAGCGAATTGGTCGGCGATGGCGGCGGAACATTTTGATAGCAAAGCAAAGAGCTACCATAAATTTTATTTGTCGATCCGGAATTTACGTTATCGTTGCTCGAACTCGATTTTGCTTTGGCATCACTCACATTTCCCGCTGGTGATGCATTCAAATTATTTGGCTCATTTAAAATATTGCTCGAAATAATTGATGAATTGGATTTTGTAACGTTATTTTTATGCAAATAATCCGGTGGCGAGTAATTCAAGATGTTGTTGAGACTGTTGTTGAGAGACGAGGTTAATGGCGATGCAGCAGCAGCTGGCGCATTTGCGGTTACACGCTGTGCCGTTGAACTCAATGTTGACGATCTTCGGATCGGTGTTACTGGAGCACTTCTACCATTTGTGTCAGTTGATAGTTGTGGTGCGCCTCCACTGAAAAATAGACAGAGAAAACACACATTAAGCTTTCAAGTTGAAGACTTTGGTTCGAAACGAGCGTGAAACTTTGAAGTGTTTTCGACATTCGATAGGGCGTCGGTAATTCTTTTAGCTATTATTTTGCAAAGCAGAGCAAGCAATAATTGTTCATTCATCATTTTTTGTAAGTTTGCATCAAACATATTTCACGATTGATTCAGCCATCAATGACTGCTTTTCCGTTTATTGTTTATAACCGATCGCGAATACTAACAAAAAACTAAATAAAATTGATTTATTGCAAAAACAAATTAACTGATTTATTGAAAAAAAGTATTAGAAATTTAGTTTTCACTAATTTTACGCAAATTTGAGATTGGTTGCGATATGAAACCGCGACCCCAGTCGTAGGTTAAAGCCATTTTTATGGCGCCATCGTAGAAAATGACAACATACAGTGATGATGAATTGATCATTAGTGTGAGACAATGTGAGAGTGTTGTGACCGCAAAATTATTTGCTAGCTGAGAAAGTTGGAACGAAATCGCTTTGTTTGCTACATAGTTTGATTACCTCAAATGGTTTCTGAGGCGATTACGTCGACGACGGTAGGGAATTGATTGTCTTTGTTTTGTTTCGGGCTGATTCTCATCACTCGAATTTTCGTTCGTCACAAACACTTTTCGCTCATTTTGCAATTTATCATAACAATGAAGGGAAGGTGGTCGGAATCTTGGATTTGTTCGTATTTTATTGCACTGAGCACACGCGCCGAGAGATTGTGGACGAAGTTCAGGTCGCACTGGCATTGATGGATTTCCGTGAAATGGCAAGTCTTTGGACGACTTAAAACGAAGCTTTCGATAAATAAGATCCGAAAAATCATCTTCACTACTGTCACTATCGAATAGATCACTATTTGACATTGGATATCGCTCAAGCATGCGATCGGACGATGCACTTTGAGCTCTTCGTTGCACTTTTGAATAGTTCATTTTTGTGAAATTCGAAAATTGTCTCTGCGACCTATTTCGATGGTCACACAAAACTATATACGCACAAAATACACAGTTCTTCGCCTTAGAAGTTTGCCAAGCAACTGTACACCACACTGTGCTTTCGCCTGACTCTTGATAGCATTCAATTTAACTTCATTACCACAATTTTTTTTCTTCTCCTTTTCACAGTTTCATTTGAGACAGCTTACACACCGACGTTGATCTAAAGTAGATTGAAATCAAGCGGACAGAACAGTAACAAAGGTCAAGTGAAATTGTACTTGAAATACACACACATTTATCACAGTTTGTGTCATAAATATAGAGAACATTGATAGAACCATGGTTACATATATGGAATTGTGTTGAATCTTCACCGCAATAGATCGATTATTTTCACTCCATATTCACTAAAGTCACCGTTTGTTCGCTCTTCGCTAATCATTCGTACGAAAATAAACAAACCGAAAGCAGAAATTGAGACATCTTTTTTTCGGATTAAGTGAAACTCGTTTTTATTTCACGTAATCAATTTTTAAAATAACAATAGCAAGAAACCGATTGTGGTCGTTTCATCGTGCAACTTCAATTTAAAATACCGTCTTGTGCCCGCTTGAAGAGGTCTAATAGAAATGAACATTTTGTGCCGTCATTTCTGACGATCTTTTCAATGTAATGAGAGTAGTTTCGATAATGCGAAATGTCGCACATCAGTTGTCCGGCGCGAAGGAAAAAACGAGCGTCACTTGACGCACTTTTGAACGTTTCTTGAATTGAATGATCAAACGCTGCTGAGACACACATTCAATCGCGTTTAACAGGAAAAAGCATATTTTTAGAACGGCATTTTCTCGGGGAAAATCATTGAAAAAATGCGAAATGCAAAAATTTTCGCTCAATATTTACGTGGGAATCGCAACAACACACTGCAACACATAATCGTACCTATTGGGTTTTTTTCAATACGGAATCAGTATATTCTCTGATTTATACGCATTTTTTTCGCTCTATCTCTCTTTTGCGATTTTCCAATTCACATTTTCTGACGATAATGTCATTGTAACATCGTCAACGCCGAAATAAACAACATCACATTGAAATTGCGCGTGCGTCTGGCTATTTATTTTTGTTTTTGTTTGTTACAAGAGCAGCTGAACATATGACGGATTGGAGTTTGGCTACAAACAAATTGCTCATCAAAAACGAGCGTTTGACGTATTTTGTGAGGATGTTGAAGTGTAATTTGCTTACATTCAATTTTCATCTTGGCTTACATTCAATTCTGTTCGCTTGAATCTTGACTTCTCAAGTGCAGTTTAATCAATTTCAAGAATATATTATCAAACACATGTTAACCGAGCCACTCAATCGAAAAACATCTGGTGATAGTTTTTATATTCTCCATTTGATTTTTGGCAATGATTCATTTCCATCTAAATTCATCAAAAAAATCATTTTATAAGAAAATTCAAAGGATAACTTTATATGGATTAAAATTAAAATAGAACCGCTGAAACGGTGTGCAAGGTGTCATCATCTGTTTCAATCCACATCTGTTCATGAATTACGGTTTTCTAATGTCACGCGTCTGGTTTTTTGCGATCTCTAATTTTGGCATTCGCCAGCTACATATTTAGATGTTGTCTCCTTCGAAAGACCCAAACGGGCAAGTCAATCTCGTGCATGGAAACAAAGTGTGCTAAGATGTGAATCATTTTATAAACTAACCGGATGCGCGGGAATTTTCACCGAAATTGCAATTATTCAAATGGTTACAGATTTGAAGATTGGGCGTGCTGAAAAATTTTAAAACCTGGTTTTTGGTTGTTTTCCGTATTTTTTTTTTAAAAAAAAAGTTGTTGGTCTAAACCATCAGAATAGACAAAACTGGCAGCTCGAATCAATTAGCACCAGTTTGTCGAGTTGTAATCACTTGGATCATAATCAACATTCATCATCTGATTTTTCAATAGTGTACCGTCAGTTTGGTACCCCACTGAATGACAGTTTTTCCAGTGCAATATCACCCGTATACTAAGCTGCGCGAGAGGCGTTGCGTTAGCGAATTATAAGAGCTGAACAGAGCAGTGAGCTGTAGAAATAGGCAGCAATGCTTTTGTTATTATTTTCAACAAACAACGAGATGAAATATGGAAGAAATTCTAAGATGGAAATATACGGAGATGATCGAACAAATATTTTTTAGGATTGTGCAATTAATTGATTGGTGTTTTATAGAGTGGTGCTTACTTGTTTGAAATCCATACATTGAAAATCGTTTGGCATTAAATTCGCTATCTCTTATTATGTTCAAATCGAAAAAATGGTCTTTTCTTGGAATTTATTTCAGTTTTTCGAGAATATTTGAGTCATGATTATTCTCAGGCGTTTGATATATAATGTGGTTTTAAGCCATTTTCAGCCCGTATCACATAATAAATTGTCATTTGAAAGATCAGAATTCTTTCTATTTAATTACATTAACGACAATTTTGGGCTTCCTTATGAGGGCATTTTCCATTGGCATATTTAGTTTGGATCCAACGAGTTGATTTATTCATTTATGATGTCATTCGCTCGAAATTCGATTATTTCACATCTTGTTAATTCGAATCTACTTTTTTTTTCAATCAACCGCAAATGCATGTTGTTTTGATCTCTTCTGATCGATTCAGTTCATTCAATTGAGAAAAAAAATCTTTCCGAACAGAAAAACCAATGAAGATTGAAGGAAGATTGAAACTTTTATTTTATTCATTCTGACTCTTTTATTTGATAAAGTGTGTATAGTCATTTTGCACGAAAGAAAAAAATTGTGCTTTTTCTGCTGTTCCATAGTTCTGAGAAAACAGCATCGTTTTGTTGGTGCTGAAAAAGTTGAAAACTGCATCTCAGCTTGTTGAAGAATCAAAATCGATCAGCTCATCGAATTCTAGCTAATGACACTGTATACAGTGTGCACAATAGCAAAACAGAAACAGTAGCCATCGTTAATATTTATAGTTGAAACTGCTAAAATGTACAAGCTTAGGCTTCGATTACGCTATTGATTCAAGAAGAAACAATTAAAGAGCAATCGAACACGAAAAGAGCAGCTAATGGAATCGATTTGATTTGTTCGGCGATCTATGTGTTTATTATATCAATATTCCATCTCAAACGACTTTAAATTTATAGAGTTTTATTCATAGTGTGATTTATTTCATCATCTCTTTGTTGCGTAAAAGAGTAGACGCCATTAAAATGCAGTACGTTGAACAATCATAAATATTGATGTATTTAGTTATAACTACGCTGGTTTCACTTCAGATGTACCTAATTCTGAAGTTTTTCTCGTGCCGACTTCAACAAACATTCATTGCGGGATCGCTGTACTTGTTATTTTTTTTTCTCTCGAAAATATCGTGGCGTCTGCACTAGCAGAGAAGGAAGTAAAAACAAGAAGCGTTTGCGTGTTTACTTAATCATAATGAAAGGCATACGAAGAAAATACAATCCATTGTTTACATGTTTATGGTTTGATTCAGATTTGCAAATTCATTCTTAAAACTTCACATCCAACTATCGCATGATTTATTGGATTGTCGAAATGAAAATGGATTACACTTTTTTAGGTCTATGGAAAATAATAGAGCCGATTTAATTCGAAAGCGCAGACAAGTGTTAACAATTGAACTCTGAACTGGCATAAATTCGTAATTTAATAAGCTATTTGGCATTTGGTATGTTGACATTACTTCTGTGCAAACAAAAAGAACATGAGAACACAAAGCACTTTTCCAAATTGAACGCACTTAAATGAAGTGTTTTTTTGTTTGTATATGGAGAATCGTAGATCATTGCTTTGAGTCATTTCACAATGGAGACACTTACATTCTCTCTTGTTTTTCAAAGTGACTTTTGCTTTAGAGAGAATTTCAGCACGTTTTCCGTTTGCGGTCGGCTTGTTCTTTGCGTACTGCATCGCGTCTTGGTTTGCCAAAGTCATGCTAAATATGGAACACAGTTGTTTTAATTAGATTTACTGTTGCCCAGCTATATCTTTGGAATATCCATGCCACATCATGTTCCGTGAAAACTTGATAATTACGCGCAAATGTATTTGTATCAATTACATTAGACGTGTTTGCTTTAAAATTGAAATAAAACTACAATGTTTAAGATGTGACGATATGTTGGAGTTATGAGATTGTTCATGAGGAAAGGCTCACATCTCAGAGAATCCATAACGAAATGGCTGTTTCAAAATGAACCGTTTGATGTTACGCTGAATTAAAATCCGTTTTGGTTGATGGTGAAACACATCTCTTTCATATTCAAATCCAACACTCTCTACATAATTTGATGAGTTAAATGTGACAAATATGTGCTACGCACAATTTATATCAGCAACAACGAATTCGATTCGACCATTTTTGTCCAAATTCAGATTAAAACTTTTTCCAATAAATTTTTTGCTAATGAAAAAGCCTCAATCAGTGAAATGTTCGGATCTCCATTAATTATTCGAATTTAATGCGTTAATTTTCATAACTTTAAAAACAATAATGGATCGGACATCCAAACAGGTGCGTTGGTGCTGAAATAATAGTCTATCATTTGCCATCTTTTTGAATTATAATTCGTAAATGTGACCATCGCAGTCTGCAAAAAGGTTGTTTCCAATTTTCATTACAAACTTTTATTCATTCTTGGCGACTAGCCACAGGAAATCAATTGAGGCTCGGTTCCGCATATTGTTCAGTAATGCGGTTATTGTCGTTATTGTAAGTTTTGATAGGTTGCAAGCCATTTGCTTCCGGTGCGTATGTTACAAATTCCAATGAGAATTATTATATTATGTCGAATGCATGGCAACGGGACCAGCACTTCATAGGAGTGCCGGTTTTATTCTACTCACTTCTGTCCCGGTTTCACTCTCTTTCTCATTCTGACTATCTTTTCCTGTGCTTGTATTTCTCTCTCTCTCTCTCCCTCTCTTTCTCTGTCCTACTCAATTTGCCATGCGTTTAAAACTGAAACTGTCTCAAGTGTTTGTTCTTTTTCACTTATTAGGTTCGTTTAGCATCTCTCTGTCTTTTAAGCTTCACTGTCTAGATTGGTCAAGTTGCTTGGTTCAAGCAGAGTCGGTTGCATGTTAATTGCCTGATTAATAATAACGTTTCATATCTAATAAAGCTATTTGCACATTCTCCGAATGACAACTGATTTCCGGGATGTGAACGTCGAGTTGATTTCGATGTGCATCCAAATATGACACTCACCTTTCCATTGAATGACCATCCTTCCGATCGTCTGCCATTGTTTTCTGGGCATCTGCAATAAAATAAAATGAATTTAATACCGAATAAATTGAATGCATGAAATGTGAAATGAATTCAAGGAAATTGCCATGGGGCGATATCAGACAATATCCACCGGAATTACACACACTTCACATATTTTGATGAATTTCAATTCCATATTTCTTTATTCAATTACCGAGCCGATACATTCATCATGGGCTCATGACAATTAAACATTTCCGTTTAAATTGGATTAAATATATTGATTCGAAGCAAGAACTATCTAGTCAAATCATCAATGAAAAGAATACATTGAAAAGTTTCATCTATCAAAATATTAAGTAGCATCAAAAGCACATCAAGACATCAAATGGCTACTGGAATGTGAATTCAATTAAAGTCTTATGAACAGATGATATGATAAATGAAATATGAAATGAAGCGAACTGTAATGGAATGTATTACAGCATGCGCTTACGAAATTAAGCGTAGGTTCAAGTTTATGGCCCGATAGACTTTCCCAATGAAATGCCATTTGAATTCTTCTATTCATTTTTTGAGAATTCAATTTGATTTGTCGAATTCTTCTGCTAAGTTTCAACAAAAACAAGTCGAGATCAAACTGATTTCAAGCTTACATTCAAATTCATATGAAGGCATTTATCATTTTAAGAACCCGTGTTTGTTTTTCGGTGGACAAATTATCGCTTATTTGACTGTTTCGGTTCGGTAAAAAGTGAACGGAATCGCGATAAAGATCGACCACGATCAATGTTTAATTAGGAGTTTCTCTGTTTATTCAAAGGCTTATCAGTATGCAAATCTTTGCGGCACGCTATAATTGGATGATTGAGTATGAAAAACGGATTCGAATGGAGGGGGAGAGAGAACGAACAAACGAAAAAAGTAATCGTTGAACTTTATATGCGAGTCTTTTGGATCATAGTTTCAAATGAAATTATGCACGGCGCGTATAGTGAATGAAATGATGTGTGTGCATTGTGAATGCGCGCATGAAATATCAAAAGTTGAAAAAAGTCATTACAGCAGCAGGCTGAATATTACTTGGAAATCTACTACACATTATGAATCGGTTATAAGAAGCGAGTGTTTGAAAGAGAAACGATCCGCGTCTCTGTTTGTTTTTTGTTTTCGCCTTTTATCCATATGCGCGTGTGTGAGCTATGGATCACACGACACTATCGACGAAGGAAATGTAGAAGAAAGATCGCATCAAAATCACTTGAGCTAAAACAATGCACACCAATGCCGTATGCGCCGTTGCTTGTGCGTACGATAAATTGGCCTGTGTCAGATGTTTGGTGTATTTTTGGATATTGCAGAGACCTTTGCTGATTAAAATACCCAAAGAAACGAAAAACAATAAACTAATTATGAGATGGAGTGAAAAATATGAAGAAAATTGTTCGTGTAATTTCTCCAAGTTGTTTTAACATGAAGATTGATGTAAATTGACATAAATGCTTAACACACTTTCCCTACAGAATTATATGACATTTCTCAGGAAACTGTTTTTGCCTTTGCGCAGAGCACTGCATCTGGAACGCATCGAAGTTGAAACGCAATCCCAGAATAATATGAATACCTCACAAATGATCATTAGAAATTCAAACAGAACTGACTTTACAGGCATTTCGAGGTCGTAATAAATGTATTTTTCTCGACTTCATGTGTATTTTCATAGAATGGCTGTTTGTGCGCCCCATAGAAACGGCTGATCGCTGCATTTTTTTTAATGCCATTACAGAAAAATGATATTCGAAACATATTTATGGATCCCGACCGAATTCAAGCCGAAACAATGCAATTGAATAGAACTTGGTTGGTCAGCGCCAAACACATACACACATTTCCTTCTCGCTCGGTTTTGCTTACTTCATTTTTCTCTACATTATACACACATCAACAATTATATGTATTAGTGGCTTAGAGTCGCAATTTCAGCGGTTATACGCTTTGTATTTTCAACGCCTTTTGTTGATGCCAGTGAATTGTTTCAATTGAGATGGGTTCGGATAATGGGCCTTTGTTTTCAGGAATCCGAATAGATGAATTTTTAGTCAAACGCGTACGAAAAAAAAGCAAACATCGAAATGAAAAACGGTTATTTTTACCGTTGACATATAAGTATTGCATGTCATTTGCTGACAATAGACTTTTCGTTGTCATGTGTGTTTCTTGTAACCACAAAATAAATTAGATCATTAAATGGCGGTGAAACCAATCAATTGGTTGATGCAAGCCAAAATAACGGTTAGATACTGTTACCAAGTGGTAATTATGTTCGTTCAGTAGATACACGCCCAATCGATAGCAGCCAATTGGTATAGGTCATGTAAAAAAATGCTGCGGTCGCACATTCAAACCTATGCGAATTACAAAACAAACAAGCATGCTTACGTTCAATGTGAATTCACTTGAAAAACAATAAGTGAAACGGGATATGTTTAGAAAATGAGGTAGATGAAATCATATCCTACATTACATGAGGACCTACTGCAATGATTGTTTGTGGTGAAACCAACTGGAATGGCGTTTTGTGCATATCTGAAACTAACAATCATAACTTAATGATTATTCAACTAGTTTCACTAAATATCCAGTGTTTCTATTGAATTAGACCATTTTTACGCAATTATTCATCAGATCAATATTTTCATTTGAAATATTTCGAAATTCCTCGATTTTATTTTTTGTTAAATTCAAAACTTGTCGAATATTGTCGAAAACTCCCATGATTTGGTATTTATCAAGCTCTAATCATTCGATGGTGGCTTGAAGTTTTTATGAAACAGAAGCTGTTTGACTGGAATTGCTTTGAATCGTCGTCTTTTTCGGCAAAATCAAACAAATTCAGTGCATCGACAATACCACATTGTTACCAAGAGTTATTTTTGTTACTAAAGCGAGAAATCCGTCCAGAAACATGCAAATCACGAAAGAAGTACCATGGCTGTATTTGAAATTCGGTGTTTATTGCCTTTTATTCATGGCTCATTTTTCTGAGCCACATACAAACCATAATTCATTACGCTTACGCGCTTTGATTCGTTCAGCTATTATAATTAAACATCAACCAAACCAGAAAAGTTATGAAAATAGCTTCAAATATTTCTTTGGATGAAGTCAATCAAAAAAAAAAAAAACTAAAACCGAAATAAAAAAGAGTTAAGAGTCCAGTCGATTCTCAAGGAACAATCAAAGCCATCATTACACTGCCGATTCGTTTGAGTGTCTATTGTTTTGTGGGAAATATTGCGTTCGCTCAACGAAAACCCAGCATTTTCCTTTCTTATCCGTTTGCCATTGATTTTCGTTCATTAAGCGGGCAATACAATATCATGAGACCAACCATCATCTTGTAGATCGATTGAGTTAAGTTACAGATCTTAGTCTGGCTGCTCTTTCATGATCACTCGGTCAACCGTTTTTTTTCTCATTCGGTTCGTTTCTTCTCATTTTCTTAGTTTCGTAATTTGAATCTCCGTGAGCGCAGCTCGTCTATATGTATTTTGTCGATTAAAGTGTTTGTTTGCTCGTGCGGTTTGGTTGATGCGTGATTTCATTCTTTGTGAGAAGAAGAAAAAAAGGAAAATAAGAACAATTCGTCTCAAGAGCTAACAAATGAACGTTAACTATTGGAACATTACCATGGCGTGCATGACTCATTAATTTACATTGCTTCAACTCTTTTTAACGTTTTGGTCCCTCCAATATAATAATGGAAAATTATGTAATTACTTGTCTGGTTAAAATTGAGTAAGATTTTTTTTCTATCGCAAACAAAACACGGTCGCTCTTCTCGCGTCTCAAGATGCGTTTCTCTTGAATCAGCTCTGATTCCATCGAAATTGTTTTATTGGGAAGGTGCGGCGGAATGCATTCGTCAAATATTTCGATTGATGATATGATAAATTTGAATAAATTCAACGGTATCAAGTTACCAATAAATAGAACAATTATTTTCAGATGTCATAGAAAGAATGCGATATAAAATCGACATCAACGGATTTCGAAATGAATTTCATATCATATTTATTTATTGATGATGGCAAATGTAAATACATGAACGCCCTTAAAAATAGGAATACATTTTTGCTTATTTGCTTATCTGTTTGGAATAGATGCAATCACAATTTCTGCTGCGATACGAGTCGTATCAAAAAATCAAGTCAACAACCAAATAACAACGAACGAAAACTGTATAATTTTTATCTATAATTTTTGGAGTGTCACCGAAAAAAGTGTTCGTTGTTGTATGTGAAAATGAGAAGAAGGGACGAAGAGAAAGAGTCAGCGATTTCCGTTTGGTGATAATGTGGTGGCAGTAAAAAGTCAAATAATGAAAAGGCACCGACTCGTACAAATTGAATCGAGTCTTTGTTTGTTAATGACATTGACTACGTGTTTAGTTCAAGGCTTTATATTTGACCGCAATGAAATAGAACGAAACAATATCTTGCCACCGATTTTTTTTTTCTCTCACTCTCCCCCTCAATAAATGGCAGTTCATTCAACAAATTTTGCATTTAAATTATTTTAAACAGAAAACTTCCTTTCGACAGGCATATAGAAATTGTAAAAGAAAAGAATAAAAGGAATCTATTCCAGAACAATTCATTGCGTCATTATCTTCTTCTCTTTCTTCAGTTTGGCTTTTTGTTCTTCAGTATATTGTTTTTTTCATTTTATTGAAAGTAGGAAAAAAAAACTTGTTTAGACTAGACCAACGAAGCCAAGGTTCTTAGACGATAATTCGATCTATGCGCAGGTAAAAAATCGTCTGCCGAAACGCATCGCTGTACATCGAAATTCGTGTTAGTGCTTTTTAATTCATATCGACTTAATAGGTTTTTTTCTCTTCGTTTCGGCCATGTCTATTTCGTTGCCGTCGAAAACAAAGGCGTCAAATGTTAGGATTTTATTTAGGAGCCCACATTCAGGAAATACCAAAACCCTATGTCAAGTATTAGATTGATGAATACGTAACGTGTATGAAACCGAACCAGAAAAAAAAAATATTATTGAAAGCAAACAATCCATATTTATCCGCTGAGTGTTGGAATGTGCTTTTTGACAAGATACAGAACTAATTCAGCGCTGCGAGAGAAATAATAATCCACAAGTAAATCGTTTAGTTCCATGCAAGACCGAGACAGAGACAAATTCCAAAAATTATATATGGATCCCATGAATTAAAGCATAATTTAAAAAAACAACCATGACTCCAGACTGCAGTGTCTGGTGTATGAAATACTTATGTATATGTATATACAACACTGACAGTAAACGATTGCGGCATAAATTTTGAGTTGATGGCTTTTATGGAGTTTCAAGTGCTTTGAAATTAATGCTGGATTTTATGCACAAATTTAGTGAAGATTTTGAAACAGCAGAAATATTTGTTGATTTTTTGATTGGATTCCGGCAATTATTGTTTCAATTTATATTAGATGTATGTAAACATTTGCGCCAATTGTATGCGAATAATACGGATTTTTTTTTTTGTTTCGATCTAAAATAATTGGTTGATATAAAAAAATGTAGAAACTACAAGGCATAACCTTTACTTAGAAACGTTTGATATTCAATTGAAAAACAGACCCCACATAATTATCCAACATCCAGTTTAGGTTTGATAGTAGAAGTGGCTGACATAATCTTAGCATATATTTCATCTACACAAAGCGTCTTATTTGCATCAGCTTCCTATTAACTTAAATTGAAATCAGAAGCAATTTGCCATGTCTTGTGTGCTACTCACATATCTTAGCGTTCGACTGGAGGCGCTTATTTAACCGACTAACTTAGATCCATACATGAACAAAACGGTGATCAAAACTCGTGGATACGAAGACTTACAACGCGATGATGCAAATTCAATCGATTACAATTCGTTCGTGTAAAACTGGATTAGACGCAGAAAAAAAAGAGACTCAAGCGTGCGTTGCCTTCGTAAAATTCATTCGTGAGCGAATGATTTGGTTGTAATTGAATATATCAAAATATGTCATTTTCATATTTTGTTGCATCTTCTGAAAACGATTATTTGGTTCATTCGCTGTGATTTACTGTTGTCACGCTCAAATGATGCTATATAAACAATGCTGCGTAAACAAACAGATGTGTGTAAAACACACATGAAAAATCTTCAATGGCTTCAAGAGACTTACCGC
The DNA here is from genome assembly GCA_028476595.1 of Obolodiplosis robiniae. NCBI lineage: Eukaryota > Metazoa > Arthropoda > Insecta > Diptera > Cecidomyiidae > Obolodiplosis > Obolodiplosis robiniae. The sequence continues at coordinate 8,319,301 of CM052015.1, read as the reverse complement.
CGTTTAGTCGATCATTTATTAAATCACCAATCAATTGTGGGCATTCACTTTCAATGGCATAGCAAAATTCTTTGAATTTTTCGAAACCGTTTCGTGCGATCACATCAATTAAAAATGTACACTTTTTCTCATCCACATCATGTTGATTGTCCAAATTATTGCTTTTGATTGTATCACTAGCACTGCCACCATTGTTCGCACAACCATTTGCCGCCGCATCCGTTAAACTTTTAATAATTGGCGTTATTCCGTTGCTACTGCATGAATTTTTGAATTTCTCCGATTGAATTTCATTCAATTGCTTTTGATTCGATGCACTGAGAACACCTTTTTGCGTAAGAACCGTTAACAATTCCGATTCATTGACATCGCGAATGATTTGTTTGCGATGACGCATCAATAATGCCCGAACCTCGTCCTCTTCGCTTGCCATTGCACGGTTAACTAAACCAACCAAACCAAATTATGTGTTGGCTTTGTTCGCAGACGATGGTGTGTTAAACAGAGAGACGGCAGTCGATTTTTAATCTCTCTCTCTCTCTCTCTCGTTCATTCCATTTTCACTACACTTCAGATCACGGCTCTTTCAGTTCGTTGCTAGCAATAACAAAGCAACACACACACACACACGAACGCTGCTATTGAATTTTTAATTTAGATTTCGAGCGATCCTCTTGTGATTGTGTGCATTTCCGTCGTGTCTCAACAAATTGGTTCAGTGTGGTTGTGAGTGTCGCATTCTCTTTCACGCGAACGATGGAACGAGAGAACAAGGAAAGATAAATAATAATTTCACCAAACAAAGCGGTATTTGATTTCCCTTCACACACGCACACATATACACACACGCAAATTCACCAGGTGATGCGACGAATATATTGGTGCTGAGAACGGCAGGAACGGACAACGAGAACATGACGATCAAACATTCAATAACAAACCATTTTCCAGCTATCCGTCCATTTGGGACTCATTCCATGACTGTGAAAGAAATGCACATACTGTAAACAACATCAAAAAAGGGTCCCGCAATACATGCACAGGCACACACATAGAACGTGCATCAATGCCTTATTTATTGAATGCAATAGGCTACTTTATTGGATGGTACAGCACATGTTTAGCCATGTGTATGTGGGTGTGCATTCGGCCGAACGTTTTAGCCAATTACCATATGCGGTGCTGAAATATGTGTAATAAAATCCATTCGTTGAACTGAACATTTTTTTCGTTTTGAAAAGAATTGCACGATTTTGTTACCGTGCACGGAATAAAATCGAATTTCAGCCCGCAGAATCCGGTTGAATAACACATAAAATCGAATGAAAAGAGAAATTCATATAAAATTCTCAGAAAATGAATTCCTTTTTTATATTTTTAAATCTAAATATTCTCGATTCAACAAACAAAATCATTGTTCGTTTCTTTAAACTTCAAATACGTTCGTTATGAGTGTCGACATCTATCTCAAACTGAAATTCAATCTGTCAAACCGCTGAAAACGTCATTGAAACTGACATTTCGCAGGTGTTTACATTTTTTCCTTGCCTCACTATTGATCTCACAAAATAAATTGTTATTTTAGGAAAGTGAAAACAATGTCAACTGAATATAATTTGCTGGACGAGAACGTCATGATTGACGATTCGAGTACGGGAAATGTGGATGCTGAAGAAGAAAATGATGACAGTTTGAGAGCGAAAAAAAATGACGAATTTTTGGCAAAAACATCGATGACAGAGTCGTATAGTGAAATTATGAACTCACCAACTGATGAAACAAATGAGAATGCGATTGAATCGAATGCTCCAATTGTAATTCCAAGACGAAGGCCATCTTCTTTGAGTCGACATCAACCAAATCAGTGTATGTGCGAATATTCAATGAAATCAATTTTTAATTTATAAGTCTTGGCTGCTCAGTATAATTGTATTAATTCAATTTCCCTTGATTTCTTTAGCTTCATTTCCGCATGGATCGGTTCGAGTGGATGAAGGCAATATGACGCATTTTGTTGCTGATAATTTAGAGTATAAAATTCGAATGTCTAGTCCCAAAGATGGTAAGAGGAGGTGTCAATATTTGTCTCAATCAAAATAAGTTAAAGAAAACTTTGAGATTTCTCATAAATCCTTTTGAATACACAGGAAAACAAAGCTCGACACTCCGAAATATGGTGGCTCCTCTTTCAGTGACAGCTCAGTTGCAACGGCAGTTCTTCTCTGCATTTCCACAAATTGACGCAAATGCACTGAATGACATTGAAATTGAAGCTCAATACCTGGCCGCTAATCTCGATGGAATCACTGAAAATCTGTGCAATTTATTACACTCTGTAAGTGAATCACGAGCATCTATACTATAACGATTCTGTCTCAAAGGTTTTGTTGTTGTTTTTTTTTTTTGGTAGATTTCTTCGATTACAGCGGACAATGTTGATACGTACAAGAATGCTGTGAACAAGCTGACTGATTGCATGGACGCAAATATCAAAACAATGTACACGGTTATGGCAAAAACCGAAGAGCTGTCCAACAAAATGAAAAGTACAGAAGAATTGGCGGCACGAATGTGAGTTCAAAATCAGCTAAATAAATTATTATATTGCTCAATATTTAACTAATTTACATTATGTTATTATTTTTATTTTTTAGACGCGATATAAGGCGGCTGGTGGATGTTCTGGATAATGTGGCGTAAATTTTGAATTGTTAGAAGCGGCTAAAATACCATTGATTAGAGAATGAAGCAAGTGAATCTAAGCGATCTTCAATCAAGAAATACTACAGCTTGTGAGATGTAATATATGAATTTATTGTTTTCAACAATACTTTTTTGTTTACGATTATTGCTTTTTCCACATCGGAATACCATCGATTACATTTATCCCAACCAAGCGGCAATTCCTCTGGATGCTGCTCGATCAAATGATTTTTCAGATTTGTTTTGTGTCCACATTTCATTGAACATTGCACGTTCTTAAAATATTTGAATGTAAACTGTTGAGTACAATTGGAGATAATGTCTACTTTGAAAAGAAAATGAACAAATTGAGCGCGACTCTTTCTAATGTACTTCAGTCGATCAGTCCAATTTTGTAAAACTTTATAGAGCATTTGGGACCGTATATCGCCAGAGACGCCCTAAATGTTGGCTTCCAAATCGCCAAGAGTAGCTGGTTTGTTTGCATAGACGAGTGACTTCACATAATCCCACAGAAAATAATCTTAACGCGTCAAATCAAACGATCTTGGTGGCCAATTCACGGGTCCATTTCGGGCATCAAATGAATTTTGTAAGGCTTCAGACCAAGATCATTCCGTAAACCCTTCCAAACAGTGGGCGGACAGAGATTAACTTGCTGCGCACAACGGCAAATCGATAAATCCGGATCCTCTTCAACACTCTCTTCAACGGGCGCGGTAACTTCTTTTGTACGCACTTTCCTCTGTCTCTGAAGTGGCATAATATCCAACAGAGTGTATTGAGTATCAAACGATATAAGACGTAGTGATCTTTTAGTTTGTACAATTGAACCCAGATTTTCGATGAATGTCACAATAATCTAATGACGCCGTTGCGGTGTAAATCTATTCATGATAATTTGCCCGACCTATCAGGAGATAAAGTGATTTGAATTCGTATTCATCTTATAAAAACACCCTTTAATTCATACCTTTGCAATCGAAACAATTTTCAAATATCGTGCGATTTTTCTCAAAAGTGGCTGGCTTCTCAATGTCAAACAAAATAAAACATGTCCAAATGCACCTAATGCACCGCGCAATTGTCAAATGTCAAAACACTTTGTTTTGAACGCAAACTGAGCAACCGGTGCGAAGCGACATCTGGACTTTGTTTCAAACACATTTTTAAGAGATTTTGCAAAACGGAGGCAATTTTAAACTTCGTCTTCGTGGTTGAGATACAAATAAAAGCCTTCTTCCGAAACGAATGTAAAAGATGATTTGAATTTTGTTGATTCCTTGTCCTTGTTGGAGTGAAAAATACATCATTTCAAACTGGCAATTTGAAGTCAACATTTTATGCACGCTTAAATTCGATTTAATCTTACCAATGTGTCTAGCATCGTAAACTCCGTAAAAGTAATAGGTTTTACCAGCGAAAACACACAAAAATACCAACCTCATACAAAAAAACTGGTTGAATTTGATTTGATGCATGAGTTTTTGGAAAGTTTTATGACAAACAAAATATCAGAAAAAAAGTTTTATTGGAGCACTGCATTTGATAAACTATGGTTGATTTTTTTTAAGGAGCAATCAGAACAGACATGCGAAATCTCAAGATTCAATAAAAATATTATTTATATTGAAAGAATTCCATGACATTTTTTGTTATATCTGTTACATTATAAATTTCGATAGCACATTTCATTTAATCGAAGCACGAACATCATAATTTGTTTGAGCTATCAACTTGTCCAATTTCGTACTGGAAAAACAACATTTGCGGGAAGTTTTACTTTTCTGTTTTCAGTGGAAGAAAAGTGTAGCAGAAGCACGCTGTATTCTTGTAGAAGTTTATAGTGAGCATGCTCCATCAGATAAAACTTGTAAATATTGGTTTGTACGTTTCAAATGTGGTGATTTTGACGTGGAGGACAAAGAACGCTCAGGAAGACCAAATAAATTTGAAGATGACGAATTGAAGTAGTCACTCGACGAAGATCCATGTCAAACGCTTGAGGAATTAGCCAATTCATTAAATGTGACTCAATCTGTCGTTAGCATTCGTTCAAACGCAATGGGAATGATTCAAAAGCAAGGAAAAAAATAGATTCTTTTTGTGGTTTTTATTTCGGATTATTATTAAGAATAATTTACAGTTCTTTATAGCTCATACAATCATTTTGCTCATGAAATTCTACAATTTTTAGAAAATTAACTAAATTTTATTATGTTTCATTTTTTTTTTAATGTTAAATAAATTTGCAATTTCTTTCATATGTTGAAGATTTTGGCTTTGGAATACAATAACAAACTAAATTTGTGGCTATTTTGTTAATATGATTTTTTTAATTAAATATAATAAGAGTATGTATATCATAAATGAAAGAAAATGTGTAGTTTTTTTTTTCAAAAAAAAGTACGTATTAAAACTTGTTTAAATTTGAATAAATCCGTGTATGAAACAAACGCCTTGACCTTCTTTTCACCGGAAAAAATCACAGGAAATCCTCTCGATATCGTGTGAAATTCCAAAATTGCAGGTCAAACAATTGCTTCTGCTTTGAAACATATCACACAATTTTCCCAGATATTTTCATGAAAATGAAAATCAAATCAAGGAAAAAACCAATTTTTCATTTGATTGAGTTCCTATAAAAAATTATGTAGTTTCATCAATTCAAAAGTTTCGGTCTCTTTTATTTATTTGTTGGAGAAAATAGAAATTTATGTGCACGGAAACAGGATATAATTCGGCCTGATTTCATGCGATTAGAACAAAATTTTTAAATAATTATTCATAGTGTTTTTTTTTTCTTTTTAAATCTTCGATGCTACTAAATCTTTTTAATCACTTTTCATGTTTTCTTTCATAGATCTTTGTTGTTGTTCATTTCATCAAATGTTATACTTTAAATTTTTAAGGTTATCAATTTAAGCAACTGTGAGTTCGCAATGCAAACATGTAATTTATTTGTGTGTGTATGGGTGATCTGATTATATCAACCATTTGCTATGAGTTGGTGGCTCGCGTACACACTACCTGGTGTCACTAGGCATAGAAACCGTTTTTTCCCGTGCCGGTTTGGTCGACTGTGGATTTGCCGGTGGTGGATTGGATTTGCTTGAGCCAGTTTTTGGTTTCGAACTGCTACGTTGCTGTGCTTGTGGGGCTAAACAATGGAATCATTTGACAATCGATTAGCATGATCGGACCATTCACAATTTTTCAAGGCCGAGTGTTCGGTGCTAAAGATACCTGTTAAATGTTGCGGATGCGGATCACTGTGTGATGCCGACTCCTGCTTTCTTTTCGCTTCATCATAATCGCTAGCGCGCGCTGTTGGTGCATTCGATGTGACCGAATCAAGTGGCATTGTGTTTGCTGTGTCATCGCATATTTGCTCCTCTGGACAGGAAGCAATATTATCGCGTGTATTAATTTGGTCATCGCTCTCATCGGCAATCGCCAATGTCGACAGCAGTAATGATTGAACAAATTGCGATCTGGAATTAAACCGAAGCATTAATATCGATTGTTCAGAGAGTAAAAACTAATCTTCTACAGGAATGAATTGTGATAGATAATCTCACCTTTCTGAGCGGCTACGTTCGAGTTTAACCAAGTCAGACTCATCCAAAGTTGGTTGCGTGAATCTGGTCAACAAGAATCGGTTGCTTGGATTCGATTGATTCGCTGCATTGTTTTGCATGCCAGATCCTGAAGAGTAAACAAAAAGACACAGAAATTTATGAAAAAAAATTACACACGGATTGATTTTGCCAAATTTTTGAATTGCCAATTCTGTGCTGAGAAGGATAAGATGAGATGTGTTTAAAAGCCGTACCCAAAATGTTTGTGTTAATATTCGATCCAAATCCAATCATACCATTTGCAAGAGGACCGGCTCCTAAGTGTGAATTCGAAGATGATGCGGCCGCGGCGGCGGCTGCCAATAATAATGGATTTGATGTTATTGTAATATCACGACCAGAATTGGTATTGTTGGCCGACGACGATTGATGCATCGAGCCAATTCCATTGGATGCGCCGTTATTTAACACATTTGAAACGGACGATGATGACACGGGCTGGGGCCGACGAGGCAATCGCTCCAATTGTTGGCGCGCAGCCTATTATAATATATAAATAGAACACTCAATTTTCGCTCTGCTCAATCCACTTTGTTGGTCGCGACCGTTTGAAAAGAGTAATCGCGCAATATTTCGAAAATATATCTGAACGAAAAGAAAATACGAAATGACTGAGTCAAACATTTACCGAAACTTGTTGACGTTCCAATTGAATTTGCATTTGTAACTGTTGCAGTTGAGATGGTGGTGGATTTCCGCGGCGAACGCCACTCAACTGTGATAAAAGTTCAGCAATCGGATCAACCGACTCTCTGCCAGACGGTGACAGTGCCGATAAACCGCTCGATGAACTTAAATGCATGTTTGAACGACGTGGCCGCGGACCACCCAATGCTCGGCCTGAATGCGGCATCCGACGAACACCTCCATGACGGATCGCTGATGGCTCATCGTATATATTCGGTTAAGGAAAATTGTCTTGTAAAAACTATGATTGTAAATTTATTTTTATATAAAATTAATTATTATGTTTTTTTTTTTTTTTAATGAGATAGATTTGAAAAATTATTTTCAAAATGATTGAAAAGGATATCAGAAATGAGATAAGATCGCGTGGTCCAGTCCGATGTTCAAGCATAAGATGGCCAGCAAAATCGTCTGTGACTAGATTTGGATCGCCTCCCGGAAGTGCGGCGCACACTGGGCATACCACTTCTAGGCCAGTGTCTGTATGTTCGGCAGTCACATGATCGTATAAACTTGTATCACTAAATCCCATTTTCTTGCAATAAGGACACGTAAAGCATTGCGGCTGTTCGCAGCTCACTGGATCACCGCCATAAAAAATTTCGTACTCGGAACGCGTTAAGATGCATTGCATTGGATGCTCCACTGAATGGCTTGTGCTGGTCGCTCCATCCTCATAGCAAGCAGCGCACAAATCATAATCGTAGCAAATCAAACATTTGTAGCGTCGACCTCGGAAATTACTCTTCAGACAAGCATCACAGCTTACACCTGTCGAGATGAGAAAAAATAAAATATAAAAATCGATAATTTCCGATATGTTGTGTGAAAAAAAACTATATAAAGATGCCTGTATTAAACAACGAATGAAGCATTTCAATGAGATATCACGCGATTCACTACTGTTTTGCTTCTCAGTCATTGGATTGTCACTTGAGAAAAATATTCAACGAATTTTACACTAATGAAAATGTCCCCCCTCCCAAAACAGGCACCAAAATAAAAAAAATCGCAACACAGATTTATGCAAAACGATTACATAAATCGAATATTCGTAAACAGCTCGAGAAAACGACAACAATATAATTGATAGCAACGAATTAGTTACTTCACCATTCGTGTACACGTGCAATTCAATAAAATCCTAACCATAAAATGTCAAGAGTAAGTACAAATTATCTTATTTGTTCGCATGGTTTTATTACATTTAAGACATAAAATTTGAAATTACGGCCGTTCAAAATAAGGTGACATATTTTCTGCCGAAAATCACAAATTTTTTCAACTAAATCTTACCATTCCAATGCGGTGGAATAAAAAGAATTACCATTTTGTCGATTTCGTTGAACAAAACGTATTGATTTTCACTTTGCAAAATCGGTAATGTTGCATGAGACTGTCAGCTTCCAAATGCATTAACGTTATTATAAAGTGATTGAAGCATGAGCTCCAGACTAATCAAATCACAGAACTGACAAAACTCAAATTGGAAAACACGAAGCAACTCTCGACGGCACGCACTGCAGCTTCATTGCTGAGCTGCCTACTTTGGTCAATACATTCAATGGTTTACCGTTGTTAATTGCGATGTCGCAACAACAGGAAAACTTTTTTGATACTCATAAATTAAATTAGTAGTGAAAATAAACGAGTTTGAAGCGGAAAAGTTTCTTGTTTTGGTTGGATGGTTGTTTCGTTTTGTCATGGAGCGTATTGTTTGGGTGTCCTTGTCAATGATGGCATGTGTATAAGAAAATTGATTGTTTGATTCGCCGATACAACAAAAGAAACGTCAAAACCAATCGAATATAGTTTAAATCGGATCATTTCCAACATATAATTTTTTTTATGAAGGTGTCTGTTCTGTTTATTTTGCTGTAATTTCGTTGCGAATAATCATTTTTGTTGGATTTTATTCGGTGGAAAAATTTACCAAATATCATAAAGGAGTCGAGTTTCTGTTTGCTATTCTCATATGGATAGGAGGTTACATAAATGTTTCACGAATAATGCATAAATGAATATAAATTGATACAATTTATGAGATCGATTCATAATTCATAGATAGATGAAGTTGAGTTTAACAAGTATTTATATCAGAATAATTGATTGTTTGAATGATGGCTATTTTAACGATAGCTTCAAATGATTCATAAAATATGACGTAAATCAGTGTGTGAACTTAAACGGCATCAAGTTTACGGTTCGAAAGGAATGACAATACAACAGCTGACCGCACATTTATTCGCACTCATCACATCCAAATATAAAAAATGCTTTCAAGCATGTGTCATCATTGAATTTGTCGTCTTGTGCTTTTCATTACACTTGTACCAAATTGTATGTCAACGAAATTCACATCGCATTGCAAACGTATGAAAACATTCCGAACAAAAGCAATGAAGCGGATATTTCTTTCTCGAATTCTTCTTATTTGTGATTTCTCCGTTTCGTTTTATTGTCTTGTATGAATGCGAATCAGATTTTCAGTTTAAAAACAAAGAGATAATTATAGATGGTGTAGCCTCGCATTTTCGGGCATCGGAAAAATTCGTATCTGTTAAAGAAATACAAAATAAATAAAATGTAGCTATTTTTCTCCCATTTTTGCATGGTCGGAAGATAACATATAAGTTCGTTTTCATTTTCTCTGTACGAATTTGCTGCAACGAACTTTTCAGCAACACAAACAACGGATTTTCCAGTGAAGCTATAACAGAAATAAACAGAACTCACTCATTTCGGCTTGTGCCACGATTGAGAATAATTCAAAAAATAGCAATCCATTCAATAAAATGTAATACGCGAATTCCTCTAATCTGGCTTTGTTGGAATGTTTTGACGAAATACCGAATTAGTCATTTCTAGCTAGAAGTACACAGAAATCGACTGAACGCGCTACCGAAGTAACCGAACCGAGCGAAAATATACGCTGTTCATTTCGGCAAGACTTTGCCCTTGGTAATCGCATGTTAAATGTGTGCCAAAATTTTATATCGAATGTCTAGATACTCACTCAAATTTAAATATCGAGGTAGGATGCTACCACGAAAACGGCATGCACTTGATATGAAATATGTGTAATGAAATGATTCAACTGACAACATACACAGGAAATCATCGCGTATACGAATCAACGAGCATTCAAATAGAAGACATTGTTTGTTTGGGATAGAGAATAGATAGAAAGATTTTGACAAGGATTTATGTGATCAGTTTCAGGTGGCAAAATGATTGGCAAATGTGAAACTGCCAATTAAAAGATGATAAAAATGGTGAAAAGAAATTTTAAACAAACAAATTTTTACTTCAAGTGCTTAAAATGAGCTGATCATTCCTAGTGAACATTTTTTCACGTCGAAGTTTTATTAACTGTAAAAATACTAACTTAACAAAACTGAAGCTTTAAATAGCTCATTAGCTAATTGATATTTGAATTTTTTCTAAATTAAATTTTCAAGCAGTCAACTTCTAGTCAAGAAGCCACTAGTGGCATCTTTTACCGAATAATGAATTTAAAAAATCTTGAAATCTCGTGCTTTTTTCTGTTTAACTCTCTTTTTATTTCACACTGTATTGCATGAGAACCAAAGTTCATTACGATTATTGACACTTAGTCATTCGTTTCATGTCCTTATCATGAGACGAATTAATTGTCAAACTTTTTCATCATTCCAGTGAATCAGAGAAATCGACTTGACATTCGATTCCAATTGAATGTTTAACTGAAACTACCAATTGAAAGAATGTTGCCATGACTAATTTTAATTTTAAAATCCGTTTTATGAGCAATCCTAACCTAAAATCAAGTGTTCTCACGGCGGAACAAATAAAAAGTATTTTCGTAAATTGTCGAAATACACGAGAATAAGATGAAATACAATCGGTCGACTGAGCTGTAACTGTATAGTAATGACATGCTTCGTTCTTTGCCAATGCACAAAAAATCATTCTCAAATAAACCAAGTGATGTTTGAAACACCCACAACAAATGTGAAATAACACATACCTTCATGACGACTCATTATAATTCGAAACTATGTTGACTTAAATTCACGCTCTTTTTTTCTCGGTCTTCGTGTTGTTTATGATATATTTTCTCTCCGCTGAATACTTCAAGCACTTTGGATTTACTCTTCAATAAAATACGACTGCGAGATGCACGGTGATTGGAAAGAGACGGAAAGAGGGAGCGTGGTATCAAATATTTAGTTTTGTTACAATAAATTCGCCGTTCGTGGCAATCGATTTTCGCATTCACCTTTCAACAAACAATCAACAAAACGTATCGAATCGCACATTTGCGTTATGTGCAATGAGTGTTCTTTCGCTGTTTCTTATTCTTTTTCGTTTTTCGATGTAACAATCAATTTATTGGGCGAAATGTGTGCTTTTGGATCTTATTGAGTTTTGGCAACAACAATAAAAGCAAATTTTTAACGTTCTGCACACTCCGATACACAAACACTTCGTTTTAATTCTATTTTACTTTTATGATGAATCGCGTTCTCTTTTCACTCACTTTGGACTCAGCGTTCGTATGCGTTTTATACTTCTTCTTTTTTGTTTGTAAATGCCTTTGTGTATGGATCTTGACTATTTTTATACGAAATTCTATTCAAATGATTGTGTGTGCTGGGTCATTTTGTTCAATATATATTCTTCCATTGGTTGAATTTTTCCGTAGCAATTTGATTCACATTCGGATTGCATGAGCGCAATAAAAAATTTGACATGCGGCTCACAATCAATTATTCGCTTATATCGAAGGAACCACAGTTATACTTCGAATGCCAACCAATACAAATGAAATTATCGAATAAATGGGTTGAAAAATGGCCAAATGCGCGTTCAAACAACAAATTCCGTGTTTTTTTTTCACAAAATCGATGTTTTGCATCAATGAGCTCGACAATTTTCATTGCATTATAATACTCAATTTACAAAAAAAACCACAAGGTATCGTCTCTTCAGCTCACTTACGAGCCTCAATTAAATGACAGTAGCTGATTTAACTTATGTGTTTCCTCTCTGATCGATTTGTAATTACTGTCTTTTTATATTTCGTTTTTGTCAATTTTCCATAACTCGTTGAATGGTCGTGTGGCTTTTTTCACATTTGGATTGCTCTATTTAGTTCACACACTCGAGGAATAATTAAAGAAGGTGATTTATCGATGAAACGATCATATCCACACTTTTCTAGTTGGAACTTTTCTTTCCTCTATTCGTCGCCACTTTCGGACGATGACTTTTGTTCACGTAAAGTTTATTTTTTTGCACAAAATGCTCAACATTTCCCACCAGCGCAACAATATCTCACGTGAATTTCACAATTTGTCCGAAGTCAAATGAAATTGTTCCTATTGTGTGTTGCCTCTTGTCAATTGGAACTTTTTTTTCACTTCGATGTGTAAGTTAATGAGTGTTCCATTCGACGTTTCCTCGAATCAATTATGTATTGATAAATTTGACTCCTTGCAAAAAAACAAAACCATTGCAAACACAAAAACTCAACAAAATCCTAGCTCGATTGGCTCACTCGTGATATTTTTCCGTAATTTTAAGTAGCGCGTAAAAGTATGTCTTGCTTCTTTTTCTTTTGTTCGCTAGCTATGAGGTGCACAAATGCTCATGATATATATATTTTTTTCCACTCTTTGCTACTTCTGTCGCCTTTCAACACAGACATTCAATTCAACATCAACATATGCACACTGTATATGGTGAAAGATTGTTCAATTCCAACCTGAAAAGTGACGTCACAATCAGCGTTGTGCCCGATGCCAAATCGCCACAATCGAATGGCGGCAAATTCAGATCCGTTCGACAAATTGCGATCCGGCTTCCATTTATTTATTTTTTTATTTTCTTTTGAATTTTGTTTAATGGATTTTGTTTTCTGCAATAGAATTTTTCAAAATTTCATCATTTTATTTTGTACATGAGGTAGCTTTTGCGTTTATCTTAATCACTATTCATTTTTATTCTCGGTTTTCAATTGTTTTCTCTTCTTTTCCAGTGTTTTTTTCCGACGGGCGCTTTTTGACAATGAGCCAAGATTGCATCATTTTGGAGGGACTAATCGGGTTCTGCGCTTTTTGTTCTATTCGCTTGTTGCATTGATCCGATTTATTACGAGCATTATTAACGATATTCGAGACTCGATGCCACTGCAAACACTTGGCTGGTTTTAACAAATTCAGCAAATGTTGTGTGTCAGTGACGCGTTTGAAGTCAATCCAATCAGCGACTGATTCATCCGTGTCTAGAATTGCTGGACTTCGATGATGCAACCATCCAAGTGTATCGTCTGATTCAAATGTAATCACAGTATAGCTGTAAATCTGTTCGCCTTGGTCATTCGTCCATATATCAAACAATCCCGCCATTTTCAAAAGACGCAGATTTTCAACAGAATTCCGCCATGTGTCCTGAGATTCGATTTTGAAACCGTCTGGTTGTGGCATGTAAATATAATACGCAGCTCGATCAGATGCTTTTTTCGCTTTCGGATCTGTGGTTTGCCATTCGTAGAAACCCTCGCACAATATGACACAGCGTTGGCCTTTGTTAAAGGCATTTCTGTAGAGCTTTGACTCGAGCATCGTTTCCAAACGGCAATTGTTTGTTGTGAGGCCATGCTTGCGAAAATCCAATGAACGATTGTGCCAAAATGGGATCATGCCCCATATCATTGGCACCAGCACTTGGTCCGAACTGTTGACTTCCGTTTTGTCGTCACTTGTATTCTCTAATTCGGGAAAATCCGTTGTATCAACATGTTCATCAAAATGTGCCGCTGATATAAGCACTGGCGAAATGTCAGTTGGTGCCAAATTGAATGATGGCTTGTATTCTCGTCCACAATTATACTCATTCCGCCATTCCGGCTGTTTCCACTCCGGCTTTTTGTCGTCCGATTTCGTTGGATTTTTATATCCTGTCGCTTTGCGTATTTCATCCGGTTCGAGCGTTCTTAAATATTGAACGGAAACATTGAAAAAAATTAAAAAACACAGAAATTTTGGGAAAAAATTGCAATATTTTATGAAACATACAAACAAGTTCGACCGCACATGATTTTAAGGCGAGATTTTTGGTTTTAATTGATTTGAAACAGAAATTGCGTTGTTTGTGTGCGATATTGGCACCTTCAAATATAAGTTGAATTTGAATTGCGCAATTGAAATGTCAAACTGGATTTTTAATAGGCATTCTCTTGTGAGTGGCGAGAATTCGCCGCGTATTCGAATTCGCCACAGCGCCATTACAAGTCACAAATCAGTAGTAAGATTTTGTGTCTGTCATCCTAACCACAAACTCATCGGTAGCAACAACACACAGAGTTTCCAAACAATTTTATATCGTCGATTCATTCGATAGTTAATAATAGAATTGGTTCTAGTTATAATCAGTGAATAATTCAGAGAATGTCGATCTTAGCATATAATGGTGGCTGTTGCGTTGGTACGTAATTTGAATTTTATAATTTTTGCATCGGAATTGTTAAACGAAACATTTGTAATCCATTTAACCATTTTTAGCAATGCGAGGCAAGGATTGCGTAGCCATTGCTAGTGATTTGCGTTTTGGTGTGCAGGCCCAGACAATAACCACAGATTTTGAAAAAGTATTCCAATTCAATCCACACATGTATGTCGGTCTAGTTGGTCTTCAATCGGATATTTTGACGGTGCACGATCGCTTGCTATTCCGCAAGAATTTGTATGAAGTACGTGAAAATCGTGCAATCACACCGAAACGTTTTGCTGCGATGCTGTCCAGTTTCCTGTATGAACGCCGATTTGGTCCGTATTTCATTGAACCTGTGATCGCTGGCCTCGACCCGAAAACATTCGAACCATTCATTTGCAACATGGATTTAATTGGTTGCCCAAACAATCCGGATGATTTCGTTGTGGCCGGCACCTGTGCTGAACAATTGTACGGTATGTGCGAAACATTGTGGCGTCCAGACATGGAACCAACGCAACTCTTTGAATGCATTTCCCAAGCAATGACCAATGCATTCGATCGTGACGCCATTTCGGGTTGGGGCGCCGTCGTCTACATCATCGAAAAGGATCGCATCACAAAGAAAGTCTTGAAAACACGACAAGATTAATCAAATGCTGCCCAAATTGGCATCTTTTTGCTACATTTATTCTGAGGTTCAAAACTTTCTGTGGATTAATAAAGATTTAATTATTAAAAACAAACCGAATTCGATGGTTTTTATTGTCGTTGTGTTGCAGCTACTCACCCTTTTTTACTTTATTTCCAATGTTTTCGAAACAAACCTTCCCTCAACCTCTACCTTTTCCCCTATTCAACGGTTCTCTGACGGCTGTGAGCATGCATTGGACCAAATGATCACAATCTGTTCGTAACTCCAACAAATCAATAAAAAAAAACTCAATTGCATCATTTATAATTTGTATAATTCATTTATTTTATTTTTCCACGTCATTCAATCACAATGCAACATACATGCACACATCAATAGTTTATACGGGTTTGTTTTTGCAGTTGTTCCATGTATCATGAATAATTTTTCATATTTTTTTATTTTTATTTTAAATAAAATCATAAATTAGTTAAATTGTATAAATTTGTTGTAGACAATTGGAAATTCGATTGGTCTTATTCGCTTCATCCTAAAATGAGTACAACCACTAACTGTGTATTGCCGATCATCAAAAGACCATTGCAGGTTATTAATTTTTGCTTTGCATTCGATTTTTTTGTTCCATAAATATGTTGGGGGAATCCTTTGGAGCAATGCTTTATTTATAAGAATCCTATGGGAGCAAGATGGGTATGGGTATAAATGTATTATGTAACATTTTAATGATTTCTTTCACATTGGCTGCTGGTTTGCAACGAGATATGGAAATCTATTTGAATGGTGACACGGAAATGATAGACTGGCCACTGTTTGGACATAAATTTTGAATTAATTTTTGATAACGCGTGCCAGAAACTGCTTTATTCCCTTCAGCTCAAATAAATTCTGCTCAAAACTATGTTTCGACAGCTGGGAAAAAGAATGACACATTGCCCTTGGGTGGTTAAAAACTATTAACTTTCAGGTTGTTGCCAATACATTAAGGTGTGAACTAGAAGTGTTAATGCCAAATTTGTGCTCAACACTGTCGACGAATTGAATTGAGACAGTTGTGAATTTATAGCAACAACAAGTAGCGATATGGATGCATTTTGCACTGTGTTTCTTCCATTTAGCGACCTCGTCCATTCAGTTTCTTCATCAATTTTATTTTGAATTTCAATCATTTTTATCAATATGATTTGTGTAATTAAAATTATGCATATTTCATTTTTAATTATTATTACTAAAGATCTCCATGTTAATTGTGTTGTATGTTCTATTGTTTTTGTTGTTTCAATTAGTTGTTTATTCAATAGATTGCTGCGATTGCTTCTACTGATTCGGCGACTGTGTGCATACTCGGGCTAATCTATAAAACTCTGTTCCACGCAAGCTTTCACTCGTTTTTCGTATTCGCGACGGTTTTCCTTATACAATTGCGCCGCCATCGAGTTGGCTGGAGAATTTGGATTTGGATCACTGAGCAGCGACTGCACAAATCGATAATCAAATCAAGAACCGAAAGCAATGAAAGATAGAGATGGTGATAAAACAGAACGTAAATTATGGTTCGTGAGTTGATTGTATCAAAATGATGTGAATATGACATTTGCATACCTGTATTGAGGTCAGAATAGCTGACACATCGTACGTTGGACTCCATCGATTTTGCAAAATGTCCAAGCAGATGCCACCATCAGCGTACACATTTGGATGGAACATTTTCGATACAAAGCGTACTGTTGGCGGTTTATTTGGATACTCTTCCGTAAATTCTATCGTTAATTTAAATGTGCCATCTTCGAACGGTGTGTCATGCGGACCAAATATGACTGCATTCCATATCATAATATTATTGTCTGTTGGCGCACCAGAAACGCCGGTCGGTGGATCTTCTTGGAGTCTTCGCATGCAAATTGAGGAGAAAATTGATTAATTTATGAGAGAGAAAGTCATACACAAAAAGTGCTCAAAGGTTCAAATTCGATGCAAAACAAGATACATATAATTTTCGTTCAAAAGCACCAATGTTTCTGTTGTTGGCTGCAACAAAGGGACTATTGAGAAAAGAAACTATAGTTCCGTATTTGCAGCGAAACTATCTGTTAGCGTTCGTTTTCATTCGAAGATGCAGAGAAATAGTGTATGTGTGTGATGAAAAAAAAAAACGATAGCCATATGAAAAAATCAGCTACAACGAAATTTCAAAGTAGCGCGA
Organism: Obolodiplosis robiniae; assembly: GCA_028476595.1. Taxonomy (NCBI): domain Eukaryota; kingdom Metazoa; phylum Arthropoda; class Insecta; order Diptera; family Cecidomyiidae; genus Obolodiplosis; species Obolodiplosis robiniae. The sequence goes on along the minus strand of CM052015.1, from coordinate 8,301,939 downwards.
AAGTTTTCACGTTTCACACTCTTTCGCACTTAATTACTGCCATGCAATTGCATTGATTAGTTGAATGGGTTTGAGTGAGTTTTCGCTAGCACATGTGTTTGTATGCTGCTCTTTTCACAACAAACCGAAAAAGCAACCACATGAGTACGGTACTTTTTTTTTCTCTTTGCGTGTGAATGCAATCCGTTCATGTTTGCAATTCAATTGAATAATATAATTGCATAGCAATCTTCTGCTTTCGAGCGTGTATTCGCAAAAAAAAAAAGCGGTCGTAGATGTCCATTGGAGCGAATCACGAATGGATGTGCAGTTGTTTCGATTTTGTATGCATTCCATTGAAACGGCTTGATTTGGTTTTACCAGCGTCATAATTACCCATCAAAAATCTCGCTTCACTTTGTTTGCTGTTTGAACAGTGAAAATGGCAGAAGAAAAAACAACACACACATATTCCATACAACGGTTATGCAACTTTTGCGATCCAAACAAACTAACTATCCATTTTCAATTTGATTATGAGTAGAAATTCCTTGAAATCATCTGCAATGATTCGCCTTTATCAATTTGCTGATTCAGTTGAGTTATACGCGCGAGCATATGATTTCAATTCATATTACATTGAACGTTGCTCCACATAGGCGTCCGTCGCGTATTTTTACCGTGACTGAGTATGTGACAATGGCCGCATTATGCACAATTCAATTGAAATATTTCAATTCGAAAGAAGATGCATTCAATTTTACACGCTATCTAAAAAAGTCCTCAAACCATCGACGAAATTCGTCACTTTGAATTGCTGGTGTTATTGTTGTTGCCATTCACACATTCAATATCATGATAATGAAAATTGAAATATTTCTATCAATTGCATCGCAAAATAGCACAGCTTCGAAATGAATGTTGACAACTACTTATGAAATTTGCTCGGACATTTGAGCACAATAGCTTCATAGGAAAGGTGTCCATAATGAAAAAATCGCTTACCTTTTAAAATCACGCATAAGACGGCGACGAGCAGGAGTTGACATCTCAATGGAACACCCTTTTTAAGCGAGAAACAATCTAATATGCAGAATGAAATGAGTTGTATGGAGTAGTTACTGCTGCTGCGATATGGCTTAGCACATTCACTCAATAATCCGCGGAACACGCTGAATTGTCGTATTGAAAACCCCGCAAAAAGTATTTGTTATGATTGCATGTGCGTAAATTCTGCGGTGTTATATTGCAACGAACTAAAAAAAGTCCTTTCTTTATTTGCTGCAACAGCGAATCACAATAATTTCGAAACAACACGAAAAAATAATCTCTCCACTGAATTAGTAATCGCAGCAGTATTGCTGTCTGTAGTTCCTTATCCACTTAATCTGATTCACCCGTATTGCCTGTAAGAAGAGAGACACCGTGAAAAAAATCAAAACGATATAACAAACAGGAAAATCGATTTCATATGGTGTGTATATGCTTCAAACAAATCGTCTGTTCTCGCTGTTTTCGCACGCTCATGGCGAAAATTGTAAAGCCCGTCAAAATGAAGCAATGAAAATAGAATAGCCGATAAATATTGTACATGAATAACTGACTAAATCGTCAAATGGGCGAATTTCATCAGAATCGAAGAAACTAGAAGAATGACGAATTACACACGCACTTCACTTTTGATCGAATTGATGTTTTGGCCTTGGACAATTAATTTAATTGAATGCAATACAATGGAATAACTGAAATCCTTTGGACAAATACAATCAATGGAAAAAATATCGATGCATCAGAAACAGAAATGATTCAACAAACTGAGCGAACGTTCGAATGTATGAAAATTTTTTGTCAATCGAACAGTCGGAGGAATGAATTTGCAAATACACAAGCATTTTCTACATATGTATATTGTGCGCATACAAGAGCATACACACATCATTTCCAATACAAAATGTGTCGTAGCTCAAGAAAAAGAAGAACAGAAGCAAGTTCATCAATTGGAGCAACGACAAATTTGTGCTACTGAAAGAGACAAAGCACTTCTTATAATCCAAATGTAAAAGTATTTGTATTCAATTTTGGTCATCTGTTTTCCTTCATTTATCGGTTTTAACTAGAATCAAACGTCTTTTGAAATAAAATACATCCTTTTTTCGAATCGTTGCCACGGCGCAGCAAAAGAATTAATTCGAAATTGAAAGAAAGCGTTTTGGAATAACGCCAAAAATATCTTGCTAATATGCTCATTGTCTGTGCGTATGATCGTTGACGAAATGATTAGAAAGATGGTTTTGTGACGATTCATCAATCGCACAAGCATCCAATATCAAACGCTGTCACTCATTTCATCCAACACATGGCAAAAAATTGTAACTCCAAATCATTTCGATAAATTGAATTTTCGGTCGAATTTTATGAAAATTGTTGAAACAAATGAGTGCAGAATCAATTGTATTCGCACCTTGTATCACTTAATTCTTGCACAAAAAACCAACCAAACTACTACTGTCAACTTAATAGATTTTCCTCTTCAATTTTTTTACATACTTTTTTTCCAATTTAGAAATTGACAATTTGTCACTTTTGATTTCGATTGCAATTGTTATTTTTTTGCATCAATTTTTTTTCTTTCGACTATTTTCTACTTTTAGCAGCACAAGCAGCAAATACTGTGTGACACAGAAAAAGTAATCTTTTGTGACTTGTACTACAATATAGTTGGTCGTTGTTGTGAGCATTGATGTGGGGTTTTTGCGTGTGTGTATGCGGGAAAATTCACCAATAACAATCAACGTTTACTCGTCGATGTGAATCATGTTTGTTTGTTTGAGTGAATGAACGACTGCCCGACGAAGTAGTATTGAGCGATGTGCCAGTCATGACCATCAAAAAAATTCACACACACGATGGCAACACTACAAAATGTATTGCACAACAATATTTTGAATTTGCCGTAGATTCATCGAACTGTTCCAATTCGAATCACTGGTGATCCAGTTTGTTCAACATGAATTTTTCAATTGGATTCATATATTTTTCGGAATTACAGCACTTTTCATCTTTCCTTTTTGGTAATTTTCTTTATTCGGCAAATTTCTTCACTTAACGGTTCAAAATTAAAATCCTCCAGATTTTGAACAAAAAAAAATTCGTAAAAGTGTTCGAATTGAACTGGAATCTGCTGAACATATGTGAAGGTAGTTCGCAATTTGTCTCTCGCACAATTTCAATGGGCCAGCGTCTAACTTCACATCGATTGAGCAAAGAATGTTATTCATGCTAATTGTCAGGTGAATATCACTTGTTTATTGTTTAAATGACGAGAAGCGGGCGAATTGGACATCGCAGGATATCATCCAGTTTAATTTCTGCAACAAATTATTTTTGAAGACGAAAACAACAAAGACATATAGCCAAAACTAAACAGCTAGACATTTATTACGAGTTTTTGTTTGAAATAAGTGAGTTGATCAATTTGTATACCAAAAGTGATATAAAGTTGCATGAAACCACCTCACCTGGGCGTGCCTTTGTGTGACAGTTTGCTTTGTAGGCAATGAGCACAATCAGATTCCCTTCGATACACAAACTTAAACCAATTTCAATGACTTTTTGTGGACATAATTTCTATTCGGCTATAAAATAGCTAAATTTGTATCATTAATCAATTGTGATATGAATTCGCTTCGAAACCGAATCTGACGACGTCATCAACATTTAATTGCTATTAATTTAACCGTCCAATGTGCTAATGGGCTTTGTTTATTTTGCAGTTATTTTTCTACTTTTCATCGAGTGAACGAATAACAAATCATCAAAATGGTTTGGCTTGAATCGTGTTGGTCACCGTGCATTTGGACAAATAGCCTGAAAGCGGGCAGCTATGCCGTCGCCGGCTACACAGTAGCTTTGTCATTCATACTTATTACAATGGTAAACAAAAGAATTCTCTATTTCGTTGATGTGATGTGATCCGTGGGTCTATATGTAATTGAGTTTGAAGTCTCAAATATTCGTCGATTTTTTTTATTGAAACTTATCTTTACGTATTCGCATATTCAAACAGGTGGTTTATGCATTATGTGGCGGTGATTCGTCGCAATTGTATTCACCACTTTTCGAGACAGACATCCGGAATACGATGGTATTTTGGGGAACACTTTGGATTATATTTTTCTTTGCTTTGATTGTGTCAGCCTTTTTGATTTATTATGGAATTCAAATCAGGTAAAAACAATTCTCAAACCACAACCAAATCGACAGAATTACATAACTACATCATATTTTCCCTGTACCCTTGCTTTTCATTTGTAGTACTCGCGGATGGTTGCTGCCCTGGCTCTTTTTGTGGGGATTTGGAATTATATATCAGTTCCTCTTCGGCATTTGGCTTCTTTATGGATACTATATTTACGTGAGTGTTTAATTCCGAAGATTAAAAAATAGCTTGACTTAGGAAAGAGATAAATTTGTTGGATGATTGTTTCAGCTGGAGGCGACATATGCGTGTCTTATAAACTGGTTTTGGATGGGCTATAATGTGAGTTCAGAAAATTAAAACATAAAATAATAATGAACTAAAATAGCACTTTTCATTCATTGCAGATCTATTGTTGGATGTGTGTCTTCTCGCAATACCAAATTTATTTGGAAATTCAGTCACCAAATATTGAACTGCTTATGCCATAGATTTTTAGTATTATTGGCGCTTGAAAGGAAACCCAAATTCCGAAGCTAATTACATTCCAACCACATTCCAACTATAAGTTCATACATTGACGCTATCACAAAAAGATTAAGTTAGGATTTTTCTTTCGACGAAAATCACTTAGACAACAATTATTCATTTTATATGTATACGTAGCTTATAAGTGTATTCCGTTCCGATGAAAAATTGTTTTTTATAACAAAACGTAACTTCTGAGGCCTTCTTTACAATACCGTCCAACGATTTTTGAATAAATGTAACGTATAAGGAAGTTGTAATCATTCAGCAATCTCAACATTTAAATTATTTTAAGTATTCTAATATATTTTGTTTTTGATGACATTTACAATGACGCAAATTTGATAAATAAACATTTTTTTCGGAATATGAAAAACGATGAAACAAAATGTTCTGAGATCCTCATTTCATGTCCTAATGTAGAGAAAAAATTGTCGTATTACTAAAAATTAACTTTTTTGTGATACTTCCCATGCATTTTTTTGGAGTGGAAACCAAGATAAAAAGAGTGAACCACATGGTCTTCAAGAGAGTCAAAAATAATTTCAGCCAAAAATCTATATGTAATTTGAATATGGTAAGATTCGCATCTTCAAACGAATAGATAAAATAATTGGTACATATTCATGGGATTTATTCAAAATGCACCGTACTTCAGAACAAAAATTTGGTTAGTAAGTAGTGATTTTGAATGAAATACTGACTCAATTCGAACTGACTGCTTAAGATAGCGCACGATCATTTGCATCGTGTGATGCATCTTGTGCCGCTGCCACAAGGCCGTTCATACAGTTCTCCAGAGGGCGATATTGAGAGCGCTTCGATCGTATGTGCGCGACGTCTGCTTTCATTTACGCTACGAAATCGGTCGGCGCGTATCGCATTGCGCGCTCCGCACCGATTCACATCACTTTTCTCACATGCGCGAAAAATTCTTTCAGTCTGAAACGAGTAACGAATCGAATCGCATCGTTTTTTTGTGTCTGTCTTTAATCTCAAATATCTCTTCTCGTTGATCCTCGTCAAATCGTCAGTATCTACACTTTATCGTTTTTTATCTGTGCTCTTATTTGCAAATCATGCTGTTCTTGGTAATCGCACGATTACATTTTGTTTGGATCCAAATATAGATTTGGGCAACGAAACCTTCGAACTTTGAAATCGAATCTTGCCAAGTTATTGTCATTGAGTGTGAACCGAAATTTAAATTCTCAATTAAAAGATTTGTGAGCGCGCGCGCACAAATTAGCAGCGAATTGTTTGTCGGCTCAATTTGAAATTGCGAATGAATGTGCGTGATTTAAGCTCGCGCTGAAACATTTAATGAAACGACTATTTTGAATTATTCCAAGTGTTGCAGTGCATCAGAAGGCAAAATCAGTTAGAAAAGGACGGTGACGATGTTAAAATGCCACGAATAAATTTGTTGCATGAAACTCAACGAATTCATATGAAACAGTTATGATTGTAATATTCGATTCAAATGCTCAACGGAATATAATAACGAAAAGGTAAAAAAAAAACAAAAATATTTTCGTGACATGAATGAGATCAGAATAGAATGGCAAATATCAACCAGACGGAGAAAGAGTTTTCTCTCAAAGGGTTTTTTTTCTCCGTCTTTTTTTTTCGTTGCGAATCACATTATTGCTTGAAAATACTTTTAGTGGAATCGCATCGCGGGCTGCATGTTGTTCCAAATCGAATATATAATAATAATTTTGAGGTGAGGCGACGAAAAACGTAAATTCGGCTCTCTCATCTGGGTGGCGTGTATAATTTTCAATTTTATCGTTTAACCGAATCTATAAAGAACTGCACTGCTTGTTGTCATGTTTGTTTTACATATTCCATTGCAGATCAGCAAAAATAAAATCAGAAAAAAGCAGCACAACAACGAAGAAGTCGACATTGTGGCATGGTTACACGATCCGCAATTTATTTTCGCTGTTGGATATATATTTGTTGATCATTTCTTTTAGGGAACGCAGCCAAACATTCAGGGAAAATCTACGAAAGAAATGTTTTAGAACAGAAGTTGCACGATAAATATGAAAATCAACTGAAGGAAAATCACCGACTCGCACAGCTTGTAATGATTATTTTGATCACTTAACGTAATAACATCGCGATTAAAGTGCAGTCATTTTATGACAAAAACGCAAAACGCGCGCACGTTTGAATTGACCGCCAACAGGTTGCAATCGGATCGAAAATCTAAAATTCAGAGATGAAAAAGAACAGAGCGTGCGACTTCGCGCTTTAAGATTGTGATACAAGGATGTAAGCACCAAGCTTCTGATCCATGGCAACAGAAAGCAGAAAAAAGGATGCAGGTTCCAAAATGGACAACAGCTGAAGAACGCTGTCCATTATTGCTGTATGCAGCGAAATGAATTAAAACAACTGAAAATCATAAAATACGTCGACTGCAGCGCAATATCATGTAAATAACCATACAAAACAACAACGATTCTAACAAATGGCAAACGGCACAAAATTAATAGCTTCGAATGTGAAAGTACGAGTTCGGTTTAATGCAGCATTATTAAATGTTCACGTGTCACATTAGAACACTTCTTTCGCTTTTTCAATTTGATAAATTTCAATTGATCGTAATTTATGCAGTTTTGGAATGCAACTGATTTAGAAGTTTGTTGTACGGAACATTTGATGCATTTTATTTAAAAATGCTAATTCGAAAATAACGGATTAGTTGCTGCAAATTAATTGCTTGGGTGACAGTTGCAAATATTTCGATACGGACATTAATTGTAGCATTTTTATTGCACGACTGATTCGAATCAGTATCGAATTCGGAATTTGAAATTTAACAGGTTTTTTTCGCTCATGAAAAATCTTCAAATTAAACTGCAAGTAGCTGCAAAGATATAAAAATTTAACTGAACTAATTGCATGCAGGGAAAATTCGTGGCCATTCAAATTGACTGATTTTTTTTTCAATTATAGTTTGAGCTACAGCGCGATGCATATGGCCAGCGATGTCTCGAGTGTCTCTCGACCACTCTATCTATTCATTTCACGATTCGTACAGTTTGGACGGTTTTTACCACGAAATCCAATCTCATTAAATTACGTTGCCTTTTTTCGTCGCGCACGCACGAAGTTCTCTTGCTAGATGTGCATCATTGAGCGAGAGCCGAATCTTGGATTTATATCTCAAATAGCCTGTTTCGACATTGAAATAACACGCGTTTTGATAGTACATTTGTTTTTGCATCTTCATTGTATGGTTTGAGAGAAGAAGAAGGAAAAAAAAAAACGCCAAACTCAGGCACAGTGAGTGCGCGGTGCACCAAAAAACAAGTTTCGTCCGTTTGGCCATGTTATGAGAGCAAACGATGACTGTAATTATCAACACACAGTCTCGTTTGACTCTATGCGTGCTAGTCGGAATAATATGTACGGTGTTTTCTTTCTCTCGATTATCTCAATAGAATGGACTTTAAAAACGACTAGAAATCTGCATAAATGCCACATTTGAGTGTGTATTTGTATCTTGAGTCATTGCGCACACTGTGCGGAGCATAGCACAGATAGACCGGCTGCGATATACAACAGTCCGAAAATGTTTGTTCCAATAATCATATATCTTCTTCGACGGTGCAATTTTTTCCGTTCTTTTTTTTCATCCTTTTTTAGTCCCAACTTATATGAACGAATCAAAAATGTGTGTGTGCTTTCGAGAGATCAGCTAAATTCGAAAAAAAAAAAACAATAGTAACAAACGTGTGTGCATCGCGTAGCAAAGCCAACAGTCGCCTTTTGTTACCCTTGCGATAATAATGTATTTATGTGCCACTGTTATCACTTAATTGATCTTGAAGACTAGCGGCTAGTTCATAAAAAATTGGTGCATGCTACACAATGTGTACACACCGGACAAATACATTGCGCGTGAGATTGCTTATATTTGTACTGCTGGTTACTTTTAGTAATGATGAGTCCCGTGAAAAGGACTTTATTTAAACAATTGCAACCATTTAGTATGCAAAAGTTTTCCACCAAAATATTCATGCAACTTATTTTTCTTGTATGAAATGAAATTGTTCGGAAAGCAAGTGGGCTCATTAAACGCGAGTGAGATAAATTTATGGCTCATTTTTATTTCTCAACTCCCTGATTTGATCTGATATTTTCTGCATTGGCACACACCAAATTCCACTCTATTTACATCTCTACCGTTGATTATTGTCTATTTTGTTATATTTCCAGGCATTTAATTTGTAATTCTGCGTTTTTCCACGAAACTCACAGAAATAATATGTATTTGCAAGCGACGTGATTGTGAATATGCATATTAACGACGAAAAAAACTGTGCTGTTGAAGAGAGATAGAGAGAGAGAGAGAGAGAAATCGCTCGATTACTGCAATGTTTCAACCGTACCGTTCATTAAATGATTCAAGTATCTTTCAATCGACATCATCCGTAATACCAGTGTGAACGGTGTAAATAAGTGTATTGCCAATGCGTTTTCTTCCTATTTCACTCCATTCGAGATACACTGGACCCACAACCAAATGCAAATTTCATTGTATATTTTAATTTATGATAACAGTTATATGCCATCGAGTCATTTGACTTGTTGAAATTCGAAATGGTAACAATTTTCATTCCCTCAAATGATTTAACGTTGGCTTCAACTTTAGCGAATGGTAACACTTGAACCATTTGCCCTTTTTACCATATTTTTTTCTTTTGGTTTTGCTATAGTTTTTTTTTTATCACTTTGAAATGTGTTTCAGTCGCGTTGTTTTCATCATTTCGTCGAGACTGTTTCGTGTTCAAGTCCTTATTCACAAGTTGATTGAGTGAGTTTTCCAACTCAACGTCGAGCATTTATTTCTGCTCCGATTACGTGCGCGCTCGCGATACACCGTGTGGATTTATGACATACACAATGCAAAAAATGTGTTACAATGCCTATTTATTTATTTTGTCGTAATAGCTGTGGAGCTCACTGAAAATGTTTGTTCAACTTGTTTATTCGTGAAGCATGTGATCTAGCTGCTATACTATAAATGATCGCGGATTTTGTTCTCATGCACATTTTGTCACATTTTATTCTACCATCCGCGAACTTATTCAATGCCACTGATTTGGAGCGAACGAAGGAAGATCGTCTCAGTGTGTGTGTGTGTTACCTTCACTACGAGACGATCTATCTAATCTATGCAAAATATGGCCTAGGCCACGTAACTTGCTGCGCAATGACAAACGTAAGTGAACACGAAAAAAACGAGCAAAATCCATGTAAAATCAACTCTCCGGTTAATAACAATAATGAAAATATGGTGTGCTGCAGAGAGTGTCGGTTAGGACTGTGTGTGCAACATGAACGTTGGCTTGAAGCGCGATATTGTGTTGAGAGGTATCATTAGCAGCAAAAATAGTGCCAACGAGAAAGACACTGAGAGGTGCACCTAATGCCTCGCGAAAATCACATAGAAAAACACCGGACAAATGCACAAATATTCCAGCAATGACTGAAACAAATTCAATCGAAAATTAGTGAAAGAGATAAAATCGTTGTGCAAAACAACAGCCGATGAAATTCGAGATAGCGCCGCCACAGCACCTTTTATTTCATTTCCAGCCTCTAATCTATCTCAATGTGAACTTTATTGCCGTTTTGCTTATAATTTATTGTTACAGCTGACTGCTGAAGCCCACTTCATTTATTTCAATTCGGCCGACGATATGAAAAAACGGTGCCGATGTCAATGAAAATGAGCTTCTAATTTTTCAGAGATGTGCTCGCGCGACCATTTTTGATTCAAAAATGGCCTTTATTCCATTTGACACAGATCACACTTCAAAGGAGGCAAACATAAAGCTAAGAGATACATGTGATTCCAATCAAATTTAATGACAATACTAAATAAAGCCAGTGTCGGCATTTCAACTGTGCGTTCAATCGAGTGAATGCCCGGAAAAACGGTTCCATTCCTAATGATTTTCATTAATTATTTTGATGATTCTGTTTGATTTTCATCAAGCAATGCGCTTGCATTATTGAAGTTTAAAAGACATGAAAGAAAACGCAAGCAAAAGAACGCCATATAAAAGTTGAAAAAATTGGTAAACATTTTTATGGCCATTCTTGTGTGGGGTCGAATAGTTCAATTTGCAGTTAAAATTTGAACTTAAAATCTCTTTGTTTGATCGCTCACTTCAAAACATCAATCAATTCACTGCGCGCTTCTATTCAAGGCATGCTGCCGTGTGATACAATCTTCCGGTGCTTGGTGTTCGAATGAACTCGGAATACCATCGAAGCTCATTTTCGTCGACAGATTTCAATTTGAAAAAAAAAAAGTTCTTTTCGTTGGTTTCAATTTTTTATGCATAAAAATACAATTCAATTGTCGATGCAGAGATTGCTATTGCTGTTACTTTCATGCTTGGCAAAACAACAAGTGCACAAAACTGTCAAAGAGAAACCTTTAAATATTCCTATTCTCTTCGTCGACTCACTTAAGTTTCCTTGTTCAACGGTTTTTACTCCGTGTAAAAAAAAAACAATGTTCAGTTTCTTCTCAAATCACTAGGGGACTTTGCATTAATTTTATGCTCGAATTTTATCAATGGTATTTTTCACTCGAAACGAGTTTTGTCGAAACCTTTGCAAATTTAAAGAATTTAGATTCAAAACTCATAATAAAAACGTAGGTACTGAAAAAAGGTTGTTCATTTTTTGGTGGAAATAAACAAATCTCACTTTTCAGCGGAAATATGAAAATTGATTCTTTTCAACATTGGCGGAAATGGATGATTAATATCAACAAATTTTCTAACAACTATTGCGAAAATTTCGTTGAGTTCGACTTTTGAGAAATGTAAAGTGTTTCAATGGGTTTTGACGAAACATTGAAACCAAATTAATATTCACGATCGTCATCCTTTTAAATGAGCTTTTGAGATCTTTTCGAAACACTCAGTGGTCTCAATCTTCTCACTTCCTTTCGTCTCAATTGAGCATTGTAAATGATTCTTTCATGAAGCAAAAGTCTGAAAATCAACAAAATTCGAACAAGTTGTTATAGAGAACAACTGCGATCAGTGTTGTACAAGCAAAACTTTTCAAGATAACAAATTCTTGAGGATTTTTGATTGACAGCTAATTTGTTCAAGGAGCCACAGCAAATGATGTTCAATTTGTGTGGGAAAACTGCGAAAATTCAATGGTTTCTCTTTCAAAATTGTTATCGAAAAACGATTCGTTTACACTCGGAACTATCAAATTTTTGAAACATTCCCCTAGATATATTGCATCTAATTTCACGTGTTACACTCGTTGGCCATTGCTACTCACTTCCATTGTTTGTGTACAGCATGATCCCCGTATTGCATGCAAAAATCTCGATAGAAATGAGGAAAATGTGTACTTCAGCTAAGCGAAAGTCCTAACAACACTCGCAACAAATAGATGATGTTTTTATAATTTCGGATATTCATTACAGTGAACCAAAAACTGGTGAAATAATTTTCTTGCCACTTTCTTATTTACGGGTGTCTATGAAATTGCCTATTGGCATTGTTTCCGTTCTATTGTACACATCCAATATAAAAACAAAGACACAAAAAGAAACCATCGAATGGAAGTGAAATGCTATCTTGGAGTTGAAATCAATACAAATAGTGCTCTGCACAGCTTCATCTCTTGATTAAAATGTCAATGTGCACACGACATCGATATCCAATGCAGTGTTTATACTCGCTGTGTTTTCACATTTGAAATTGACTGCGTGCAAGTGTTTTCTCAGCGCTGATTTTAATAATCTTTAACAGATCCAATTTCAACATCATTGCATACGTTGTTTCAGCTATTTTGTAAGATAGAATTTAAGTGTACAGCATGCAATTGTCTCGCTCATTTAACAGAACATATTAATCGGCAGTTCTTGCAGCCTGGTCACTTTCATCGATTCCAACCGAATTGTCGGGGGATGAGAAAATTTGTAGATACAAAAACAAATGGCATGTTCAATTTCCATGCAAGAATTTTTAGATAAATATGTGACATAATTTGTAGCCAGCAGCTGTTCATGCGAACAACGTCAAAATAACTTGTTTACGAACATGAATGTAGTACATGCGATCCTCAAAAAAGACAAATCTAAAACGCACATCGCAATGATTTACAATCGAGGCCGCATATTCATTTCAAAATATTCAGTCGCAATCATTAGCGCTTTCCCCAAAAATAATCGTTTGTGTTGAGAAAATGTACCAGATTCAAATTAAAATCAAAAAATCACTAACTAATTGAATGCCATAAACAACACGCATTAACTATTCGAAGCGTTCTCATTGTGAGAAAATCTGAGCCAGCGCTCATAAACTACACTTAAACGAAGTGACACAACTTTTATCACCAATAATAATAGTGAGTCTTACATAAAATTCAATGCATTCAATTTCACACAGCTCGATACAAGTGACAAACATCATATTTTATGAATCGAATGCGAAGCAGCAGCACATCACAATACTTGTATCTGGCATCGATCGCTTTCATTAATATCGTGCGGTTGAAAATGAAATAAAAAGCCAAATGAATATCATGACTGAGATTTGTATACGCTTCAATGCATATAATGAGCAAAATAAAATCAAATCGAAGAAGAGATCGCACTCGTACACAATTATCAAATGATTAACATTTCGATTTGATTCGATTTGATTTCAATGTCAAACCATCGCAACATTTCAAACATTTGAAACGTGAAAAACGCTTGAAAATGTTTGTTCGTTGAAAAAAATCTTCTCGGTTCTATTTCTTCAGCAAAATTGAATTTATTTTCTTTAAAAATAAATGGTGCACTCCTTCTCGATTAATTGCCTGCTGAATGAAATATAACATCAGAATTCAGAGAACTGAGAGCCATTTGGAAGAGCTGAACGGAAGATGCTCGATCAGTCGGAAGATACTCAAATTGAGGTATAGTTCGAAATGGAATCAAACACGGGACAGAGACTGTGGCAAAAACTCAATGAGACTTCACCTATTCTGACAACACAATGAAACAGCTCTGCCAGCTTTATTTTAGTGGCCGAACAAATAAACAAATGAATTATTGGAAGTCATATCATATCTCATTTTTAAATTATTTGCGGACAACACATGAATTACTCACGTTGCAAGATCGAAACAAATTATTGCGTTCCTTTGAAACTGACTCGTAGAAAATATACGATGATATCGGATAGATCTTTTGAAACAATTGAAAAACAAATCAATTGGAAAAAATATTTTTTTTTTTTCGGAATCATTAAAAATATATATTTTTGAGGAAAATTTGGGAAAAATCTCAAAATACAAACAAAAGAGAGTAAGTCATCATAAGTAAATGATGGTTTTCGAATCGGCAATAAAAAATGACTTAAAATGAGAACACATAAAAATTGTTCTTGACTTTTATAATAATTCCACAAAAGAACTCCGGCAAAATGTTAAATATAGAAAATGCATGCTATTTTTTGTCGCTCATCCATTTGCACGCATTCCAATCTGTGGTTTACGCGTCTCAGATTTCATTGGACGCGCACACACGCGCATCGCGCTCTCGACCGAACGAACGCCTTGCTGAAAGAAATCAAAGCGAACGTTGCTCAAACAAATGATCAACATTCGCCGGACTATTAATAACTTTGCGTTATGTACGTATGTACAATTTTTCGCGAGTTCCTTTCAGCTGCTACGAAGCTGATTGTTATCGCGTACTACGATCGTTTATCAGTCTACTTAAACATTTGCCTTTGTTGTCCATTTCCTTTCGTTAGCTATGGTTTGCACTTTTTAAGTGCTGTATTGCAAAAAGGAATCAAAATTAATGGATTGCAAATCCATATGTCGAATATTGAAGACAAAGTGTGTTTGGCATAGTAAAAAGGATCATTTATAAGTCGTGTCTGTCTGTTCTGGCTCCTTCAAACATACAGCAACAGCGAAGATCAACAGCATGTTGCTAATCATACACACTTCAATAAACATTCATTACACTCTCTCGTCTATGATGATATTCGTTTTTAAAAGAATAAAAAAACGTGTTTTTTCCATCAAGCAATACGTTAAATTGCACGCCATTTAAATTGAATCCGAAACCGAAATTAAGTGTATTTCGCGAAATCTATTTTATGTGGAAAAATCACACAGAAAAAGAATAAATCTTCATCATCATTATTCAGCAATTATATTTTATACACACAGCGATAAAATTGAATGCAAACGCATGCGACTAGAAGAGAGCGAGAAAGATTTCCGAGAAATTCAGTCGATGGAAGCAAGAGCCTAACGCAATTAGCGAAAGTCATAAATAGCAATGGGGCAAGAGACGGCTCCTAATTGATGAATATAATAAAACGCTTCTGTCCAATAATGAATAAATGAGCATTTTTCCCGCAGTGCACTTTTCGATTTGCTTTCGTTTTCCATCGATGCACCGTTTTGTCATAGAGGCCACCGGCAATTTTCACAATAAACGATCCATGATATTGCTCAATTGAATGTATGTTTTCAATTCTAATTGCGATATGCGAAACAAAAATTCATCAAATAGTTTGTTTCTTCAAAAATACCCAGAAAGGCTGCATCGAATCCATTTTTATGGCAATTTCATTGGTAGTAAGCGCATTAAAAAAATCCTTTAAATCCGCAAGATAAGCGTCCATATCGTATATGCACAATTTGTATTAAAACGTTAAAGTTTCACTCTAAATTTTCTTACCTCACGCACAACATAATTGATGGTCGATTGAAATACACGATAAAAAAGTAAAATCAGCTCGCAACTTCGTGTAATATTGAAATTAAAGAAATAACAAATTTATGTGGATGCGAAACAAAGATAAAATCATGTATTTTTCAGTCGAATGGCCATTCAACAGTAAAATTTCAGGTAAAAAATCGCATCAACTACATTAAATCGAACTCGAAAAAACATTTTTTGTGTATTCGATCGTTCTCGATACGAAAAAAAAAGTTATGTGCACCGAAGCTTATTCGCATTTGCATCGGAAAACTATTAACCGATTAAAATGCAAGACGCAGAAAAAGACCGCAAGTAAATCGGAAGAAATCGACCGGCGGACAGACAAAAAAAAGTGTAGCGCATTACATTCATTATCCATGGTGTTTATTGATTTTTGACTTTCTCTTATCGCATAAATGCGAGCAATGGCAATGTCAATGAGAGCAAAGAAAGTGTTTTCGAAAAATTATGACTATTACACCACTTTTGAAGATTTGCAGAGCGACCTCCAAGCGGTCAATGCTGAAATTCGACGATCTCGAATCAACCACATACATTTTTTTTCGGGTCCCTTCGTTGCCGTTGGTGCATTTAGCGTTTTTTTTTCTAGATTTGATATTTTTGACCGCCCGCAAAGAGTACATCTGACGCATGTATACCCCGATAGTTTGTCAATATTTTATGAGGGAAATTCATCATTCATTACCGTTATAAATTGTCGCAACGGAAATCTAGATTATTTTCAATAAAATATATCCATTGCGTATGCGCCCCACGTCTAAAAAAAGTGTTTTTAATTGTGATAAATAGTTGAAACTTATGCGAAATAATTCATCAGGCATTGCCACACTTCGAAGCAAGATTCCAATTCCATTGGATTTAACGAAATGTGATGTTTGGTTAATTAATTTCGACGTATGCTCATAAATGCTTTAAGTGCAATGGCCCTGTGCTGCGTTTCAATTTCGGTGCCAGTATCGGATGGTGAATCCAGTAAATTTACCAAATGACAAGCAGAAATTTTTTGCGTGTGCAATGTTACAAAACGATTACAAATGTCACCATGCCCAAATGTTTTATTACATTCGTTCGGTCCAACGACTGGCGCATTCATATTAGGCGACGCACCGGAAAAAAACAGTGTTCACATGTAAAACACAATCACGTTTATCAATTTGAGCACAGTTTCATTGTCGATCAATTACCGTTAACCACTAAATAATACTTAACATTTTGTCTCTGTGTGTGTGTGTGTGTGTGTGTGTGTGTGTGTGTGTGTGTGTGTGTGTGTTTGGTTTGTAGAAATTAAGAGAGCCAACAGAGTGGAGATGTAACAGTATACCTAGATACGTCAGTATAAAAAAGCACACACACTCACAAATTGCGAAGACAAAACACCTTATAATTACGATAATCCTGACGTCTTTTTAATTGAACAAGCACACAAATTGGTCAACACTGGACAAAGCAATCGAGGTGTAGCGTGATTGCAAATCATCACAAATCCATCGTTGTGATCGAAAAGACACGATGCATACCGAATATATAAGTATTTTTTTGACAATATTCCAATTGGCAGCTCAACACTCCAGCAGCCAGCTTAACGCTCACTCATTTCGAGCACATGCAGTCAATATGTGGCTGCATCTTTCTTGGTTGAACATCTATTTGTTTACATTGCTGCTTGTCGTTTTGATGTCACTTCGAATTTGCAAATATTAAGCTCAATGCGTATCCGGAAGCATAATCGAATTGAAAGAGAGTTGGCTAAAGTGGACGGCCACAAAATTTGGCACGTTCATTTGGTGGGCTGTTTGCAACATCATGTTTCAGCCGATTGCATTTTTTGTTAAAGAAGTGTTTGTGTGTTGTTGCGATTTTTGGCTACAGCCAGCAATCATCACATTGAATGCGATGGAAACGAGACATAATTTTATCGGTACCGTGTGATGACTTACTTCGAGCCGTTCGTCGTGCTAACATATTACACTCTCGACGAATTGTACGTGACGCAATTAAAAATGCACGCTTGAACGTTTCGTGTATTTCTTTTTGCTCTGTTTATTCTTTGGTTTTTTCTCCAGCAATACATTGCATTGTTTGTGAAAAGAAAGAACGGTTCTCGCGGCGACGGTTTAGCATTGTAATGTGCGGATTTAATGCACTAAATCGAAATTTACCGTTGATCATTATTATTGTTAAATTAAAAACCTGTGTGCAGTGCGCTCATATCGATACTATATTTTTGTGGCTCCGTGTTTTGATTGTTTCTTTTTTCAGAATGGTGAAAACGAAGTAATTGGATGCCAAAGTGACTCGAAATTCGTAAAATATTGTGTTAACAGATTGAATTGAATTTGAGATTGACTTGGTTGGTGTCATTTATCTGCTCGTTTTTTGCACTATATCATACGTAGCAAATTGCAATGACTCGAGAGTAATTGAGGCAGCTTTCAACTGATTTGATGCCCACAAAGAAACAGTCAATATCACATGCATGATTAATGCTGAAAATAAAAGTGCAGCGAAACACAACAAAAATGAAAAAGCACGTTTGTTCGTTGGGTTTCATTCGGGATTGCACAAATTTATGGTCATTGGTTGGCCCCAAACAAAGAAATGTATGCACTTCCTTGCAACGGCAAAATCGAATGAATGAATAAAAAAAAAGGTTAAAATGTATTTTACTCGCTGGAGAAAAATGTGCGATTTCTTTTTTGCCTTGTTTATTTTGTAGGTTAAAACGAAAGAAACAAAAAGTGCTTCTAAATCATCAGTTGATTAAAAACTCATTTTTTTCTGCTGCTTATTCATTCCATTGTGGAACCGATTGGCAGGAAAAAATCAACACTCAATAATTCTTGAAGCTCGCTTTCACTTCAGTCGCGCGCGACTCGATGAACTTTCGACCACCAATCAATTTGAATGTTTATTGTTTGCGCTTCGGCAAATTTTCGCTAATTACTTTGTTGAGAAATTAATGCCATTTTTCGGTAAATTGTGACAAGAAATGGATAAAATGAAAGTGACAATCATCGCAACAAAGTTAAATCTAATTTGTGCAAATTACATAAACCATCGCAGTATTAATTAATAGACGATGCCGAAAATCAAATGACCGATAATGCCCGAAATGAGACACTGTTTTCGTTGTTGCTGTTGCAACGGCATGCAGCACTTTATTAGCGTGCCATTATTCACACGAAAATAAATATTTCAAATGAGCACGAAACTGTAATTCCAAGCAATTGAATGAGCCGAAGATGTTGCAAAAGAGACGTTACGCAAAATGCAAGAAGTCCGCACATAATGACGGAGCCTGATTTATATTGGATGAGCAAATAACATCACACCGAATGATTTTTTTGTTTCTCTCGGTTTGCTGTCGTGAAAACGTAACAGTCCAGTGATATTCACGCAATATTCATAAGTTTTATAAGAGAAGTTATGTTATTGACGATTGTACGATAAAAAAACAAACAACAATCACAGCAACAGAATGGCAAAATTACAAGAACGAATGAAATGGCAAAGAGAATATGCAGAAAAAGGAACAGATCAATGCTTGTTTGGGTTGCCGTCGATCAACCAAAAAAGCATTCGAACTTTTGCACAAAACATGTAATTGAGCATTTGGTTGCTGGCCATTTGATTGTTGCGTGAAAGTGATTATGTTAAGAATTCTTTGATGCCTTGCGTGGACAATAATTCTCTCGCACCTCCAAGCATCATTTTTACCAGAGTGCGTTTCGATTGAGTGAAGAGTCTTTACGGAAGACTTCAATTTATTGACTTCATTTAAGGTCTGACTTTCATTTGCGCACGATTTCTATCCAAATATTCATTTTGGAACCATGTTTCAAGCCGAAGCAGAAAATGAATCAGCGCAACAATAATTTAAATCGAATATTATCAAAACAGATCAAAATAAACAAGATTTCAGACAGTTTTGATCAGCTTTTTTATGGACCTCATCGGAGTCGATTCTTTTACAAAATCAGATTTTTTTTTACAGAATCAGCATACAATTTTGCATGTAGGTACGATTTTTTTCCGCTGAAAATGGTTTTTATTGCGCCTGAAATCCAAAAATATATTTCGAACCGGAAAATTCTGAGAAGTTTCAAAATCACGCTTTTAGGCTCGACCTAATCAGCGAAGAAGATCGCATCTTACTTTTATTCATCGCAATTTATTGATTCAATAAAATCATAGACAAACAAATTGGAATGTATTCGTATCAAATTCAACGGTAATAAATGGATGTTTGGTGCTCATTAGTTTATGCTTCTTTATAGAAGCCGAAAGTGGGTAATTATCCTAACGATGAATTGTCGGCGCAGATCAGTATTGAAAACTCGTGCGCGCTGTAAAAATCCCATTCAATTCATCAAGTCTTTGAATCTCCGCACCTTTTACAGAACGTGCGAACTGATGTATGCTTTTCGTTATCAAACACGCCGATTATGCTGGTGTGTGCTATTCAAAGAACCTATTGGAATCATTGCGCTTACACACCAAGTGAAAATTCACTGTAATTTACCTATCGTATTTTGCATAGTAAATATTTCGATCAATAATTTGAGATTTCTCGCGCTTGTATGACTGAATGTAAGGAACTCGATTTTACTGACCTGATCTGTGCCAAAATTTAACATACATTTGCAGGCTTGGACAGAATTTGTCATATAATATTTCTATTTAAAGCTTAAAGTTTATTAGAAATTATGATAAAATTGTTTTGAACTATGAAGATGCATCAATGCGGCAAATTCAATGCACCTTTTTCAGGCGCTAAATTGATGCGATTGCTGAAAACCACTCCATTCAAATAGATCTTTGATAAATGATTGCATATAATTTTTGCACCGGTCTTTCGCTTGCAAATCTATAATGATTTCATTCATTGATCGTAATAAGCAGGATTGTGCATCGCAGCAGCATTCAAATCAATGCAGAAGCTATTTTGTTTTGTTCCCAAGTACACAAACTCAGTTCAGGAAATGCGAAAAATGACCAAACACACAAATGCATAATTGGCGATTGAAATGAGGAAAAGATGGAGCTTATTGAATGAATCCACTTAAAATGGCGCACTTTCTGTGCCATAATTTTGAATGGATTTAAAATTATTTATTTGTAGCTGTAACAGTAATCGCAATGGAATGTGTGGCCAGATTTACACCAATACAACGGCATGCTACTATCAAAAAGTGGCAGAATCCACCGATTTCAAAGGCTCAGGCATGGAATGCACACGAGCCTCATTAAAATGACATGAAAACAATAGAATCTCGTGTCATTGAATGAAATTCTCTAGAAATTGAGTAAATATTGTAAATACCGACTTCCTCGCTCGAATCGAGTGACTAGACGAACATTCCGAATGTGTCAGTTTTGCGAGCTATTTTTGTGACGAAGATGCATAGTGAATTTTCAGCACACATTTTGTTTATCGACCCACTAATCTTATCACAAATATTAATATCCATAATTTTTTTGATTTGCATTCTTGAGATAACAATGGAATTTATCCAAACAAAACAAAAATTCAGTGCATATCGTTAGACTTTGCGTCATTCAAGTAAATTTGTGAATGATTTTCGAACGAATCAAAACAAAATGCGACAGAAATTGTTCCGACACGAACTCACATTATTTTATAGATTGCACATTTAACCCTTTTTTTGGGAATCATTTTCGTATTGTTCTCGATGAAAGCGAAATGCGTAATGCGATCACGATTCGACACCAAATTAAATTCTCCCATAATTGCCAACAAAATGTTTTAAATTGATTTTTTGTTCTTTTTTTTCAAATTACAGGTTTCTTTTGAAATGATTATCGAGATAGTGGCATGAAACCTTTGGTTCTCAATTCAAATCGACAAACACATTGAAATTATAATGGATTATTCTTTTGGCGATTCAAAAGCATGCATGGCAAAGAATCAAAACGAAACAATGCTCAAATCACCTTTGGTGGCAGCATCGAATCCTGCGGACTCGAGAGAATGGAAAAGGTAAAAAGAATTGAAATTGGAAATATTTAATCGTGAAACTCTTCAAATTCAATGTGTGATCGAAATGGGCGTTTTGCCTAATTTCGGGCGTTTTCATGATTTTTATTCGGCTTTATATTTCACAGAGCCATTCCAGAAGCGGGCTATATTACGCTCGGTACGATTCGATATGGCGTCAAACTAAGTCAGGGCTGCCTTCCATCGAACTGTTCACATTACCGATCATCGTCGCTTAGCACGGCCGACAATTCTTATTCATCAAACAATTCCAAAACAAATGATCATTCAGTGAACTCCGAACATGACATCGAATCATTCAATCGAAATGGTTTTTCGAAAAATATCAACAATTCATTATACTCATCATCTCTACCAAATGTCTGCGATAGCGATAATAGCTTAAGTGATGTCACTTCAGTGAACTCCTCCTGTTGTACAACGAAATGCTCGTTGCCTTGGATCAACAAAGCGGAAAATGCCAAAACGATCGATATAGGTGAGTTGATGACGCGTTTTGATCTTAAAGGCTCGTGAAAAGTCTAATGAAATAATTCGTGGCTATTGACATAATAAAACTGAGCGCATCCGAATATAATGAACGGGCCAATGTAAACACGCACATACACATACTCACAATACCAGTGTGTATTCACAGTAGTCGATTTAATTTAAAAATAAGTTGCTCTCTCTTTTTCACAATTCGTTGGCATTTTTCAAAGTCGATTTGCCTGTTGGCTTGAAAAGCATCGGAGATCGCAACAGTTGCGACTCGGATTTCATGTGTGCTTCGCAGCCAACGCGCATGCTCGAAACTTCATGAATTATGCGCATGATTTTGTGACAGTATGAGTATACACTGACTCATGATCTCTCTCTCTCTCTCTCTCTCTCTCTCTCTCTCTCTCTATTACTCGCTTTCCTTTCACAAAGTAGTGAAAATTGATGAAAATTTTATTTTTATTTCCAGCCAAGAATAGAAACCGAAAAATTAGCCGAAGCTCACCGACCAAATCGGACATCGGTTTAAGTGTTGTTGATCAGCAGCATCCATTTTTCAACGACGAAACGAGCAAATTCAGTGACAAATCGACGAACGTCAATCCAACATCGGCTAATACGTGTGTTGACGATTTTCCTATTGTAGAAAATATTCGGCATACGTTTTCAGCAAATCGAATCGATAACCATAAATCAATCACATCCGCTGAACACAAACAAATTCATTCTCTGAATGTCATTGGTCGAAATCAAAATAAACGTAAGAATCGCCGTCTATCGCCTACACATTTCCATCGTAGCAAATGCGAGTGCACAGTGCAAGCATCGGGAAAATCAAGTGAAAATCCTACCGCCGACGCCGCCGCCGAATCATCATGCCATACTGAAAATCGAAAATTAATCAAAGTTGGCCATAAATTAAATAGCAATGTTATTCATTCGATTGCGGATCAACCGCCCGCCGGCTGGGTTGACGCAAATCAACTAAATACCAATGCAATCCCAGTAAATAAAGATGCGAAATTCCATTGTTTGGACTACGAACACAACGACGATCAGTGCTGTTTTTGTTGCTACAGTGATTGCAAAAGAGCCACCAGATTGAAAGCCAATTATAAATGTGATGATCAATCAGTTGAACGTGCACAGTGTGAAACGGATCAGTTGAATTTCTATAACGGTGACGGTGACCAACATTTTCAAACGCATTTTAATAATAATTGCAAATTCTATACAAATCAAAATAATGAACAAAATTCATTTTGCAAATCGGACGAAACAGTTGACACGGATATTTTAGAGAATTCGGTTGCGAAATTATTTCATTCACCAACACCATACATCTCGAGTGATTACGTGATACCAGAGATCTATATTAGAAATCCAAGTGATAAATGTGCTCGAAAAAATCGAAGAAAACCGGATTTGATATCGCTATCGGAATATTCGAAATCGAATTATATACGGCGGAACAATTCGATCAATGAAAATCGTAGTGATTGCATTGGACAATTAGATAAGCAATTTATAAAAAATATCAGACGTTTGCAAGCGATAAATCATTATCCGAAATTGTGCCCAATCGGAAACGTACAATTGACCCCAGAAGATCAGCAAAGATTGGTGTGCTGTGCGAAGAATGTCACTGCTGTACGGAAAACGGCAACTCTTTTTATGATCGACAATCATGAAAGATCAAAATTAGCGGACAGAAAATCAAAACTTATCGACGAATCGGCAATAGCGTGTGAAAATTTTGACGACACGTGCCACATTTCCAAGAATAACAAACATTTGAAACCGAAAGTTTATCGAAATATCGATAGAAGTGGTGTTGAATCGCATAAATCCATTGGCAACAATCATCAATTGACGTCAATATTCGCAACTGCAAAAGAATCTCATTCAAAAAATTCAGAACGTAATCAAATCATAAATTACAAAATACACGGCGACCGTACGCATAAACATTTGAACAGTGATTTTGATGCGAATCGACCGAAAAAGCAACACGATTCGAATATATTGAGCAACGAGGGCGTCAATGGTGACAACGCAGTGTATTTGTGTCATTTGGAAAAATTAAATTTAGCTGATACAACTGGTTGTGCTGTTGGTTCGGCGAGCACAAACGAACAAGTTAAACAAAACGTCGCACACATTTCTTCGACATATCGAGACTACGACGACGGCGCCATAACACACACGACAGCTGCTCCATCATTAACGGTGGAAAATGAACATTTTGTCGTCGTTTACGAATCAAAACAAAGTGAACAAAACGTGAATACAATTGAATGCACCGACCAAAGTGCAATCTCACCGAGTGATCACCGCCAAATTATTGAACTCAATCACAATCACAATCAGAATCAGTGTGTGCAGAGTGCAGTGGGAAAAAATTCGCGCGATTTAGGTGCAAGTGATAATGAAAACAAGGATTTCGATCATCAACTGCTCGATGAAATTGCCATTGTGAGTGCAAATACTGAAACCATTGCGAACGACGAATGCATACAATTTGAGCACAAACCCATTTCATCATCATCGTTTAACCAACAACGAATCTTAAATCGGCGCGCTTCATTTGATAACTCAGTTGAAAGTGATTTGGCTATTTTTGTGAACCATCGTCGGGCGAACAGCAGCGACGGTGAAGGATATTTATTCGACCACGAATCGAAATTAAATCGCAGTTACATTGACTCAATTTCGAACCGATTTCGTTACATTCAAAATACGGATCATCGCTATGCCCATTATTTGACCCCCAATACCGTGAGTAGACACCGAAAATCACATTCGGATTTTCCCCCGGATTTGAATCGAACACATAAAATGCGTTTATTTGTCTATTTTATGATGTTCGTTCCAATTTATTCCGCAGTTTTCGATGTAAACAACGATTTCTGCGAAAATTATAATCGCATAAATCATCAACATTTCATTGCTAATTTTCACATAATTTTCCATTAATCATTTCGTTTGCCGTGCGGTATCATTGCTATTTGATTCACATTGAAAATTTATTCTCATCGAATTCGAATTTAGTCGAAATTTGGAGTTGGTTGAAATTGACACGGTTTTCGTTTTCTGGCAAGGATTATTCACATCTTGAAACGAATTGATTCGAATTTGAGAAAAAGCAGAAGTTTTTTTCTGCCTTTTGTGAGGGAAATCAAGGAAAAGGCAAACCATTCAATCAACAGATTTGAAGTATAAGCCTGTTAAGCAGCACGTAAAATTCACTTGAATTCGTTTTTTTTCCTTCATGAAAATTATTTTTAAATTTTTCATTTAAGAAAACGACGAAGCGAATGAACGTGCGCGCGCATAACACACACATTGGTTCGCTGTTTGTGTGTGTGACAATCGAAATATATGAATCTTCACTTTTGGTGTAGGCTCTTTTTCCTTCTATCCGAGCAATAGTTGAGAGTGAGAGAAAATGATTTGCTAATTCTTGGCGCAGATAAAATGAAATGTGATCTTCGCAAACGCGCTACTCCCACAATAATCTCTTTCACTTTCGTTCAACCAGATACAATAATGACAGAGTATCGCAGGCAAACATCCACCACACACACTGCAGTTCGTTTAATTTACAACTTTCAAAATGTAATTTTTCAATGCTCAAAACTGCCTGATATCCGAGAAAAAAGTAGCGATTTACTCAAGTTAAACTCGTACACTTGTCAATCGAATATTTTGTCAGCCAAGAACTCAGACAATCAACACCCAAAGCGTCAGATTGAATCGAATGAAAACGAGAAAACAAAATGCGATGTTGCATTAAAACATGATCAATTTTGGCATTGCATAGCTGTGAATTCGATTTCGTCTATACATTATTCACCTTTATACAGTCTTTTCGCCTGCATCTCTCGATCAAATATCTGTGTTTTGATGTGTATTTGTAAATGAGTCGTACATTCATGCAAATTCATTGACAATCATCGCATTTCGAATAGAATTCCAATGACTTCACTTCGCTTTTAATTACATCATTATTTTAGATTTTTCATTTACCAAAGACTTTGAAATTATTTATTGAAATCTAATGAAGTGACTTTCATTTTCACAGCAACTGAATATGGAAAAGCGTAATACGTTGGATCGTTGGCAGCGTTTACGTTTCGGTCGAAGAGCGGCTTCAAATCCGCCAGAAGATAAGAAATCATCGAATGTCGATATAGATTTAGCTGGTAAGCGTTCAAGCGATAAATCGGAGCGATTACGTGAAATAACGGAATTGTTGAAGGGCTCTCGAAATGAAGCGTCAAGAATACCAACACCGCCGCCAATGCCGCCAATTCCACCGCCACGCAAACCGCGCACATCACTCAAAAGCAGCGGTAGCATTGAAAAATTCATCGACACATCGGCTTCGGAGTCGGGAAGTCCGACAATGAGCATCAAATTCGACCATTCCAATTTCAGTGAGAATCGTCCAAATGAACTATCCACCGGAAAAATCGGTCAAAGTGCATTTCATGCACCAAAACCTCAGCATTCACTTATTAATTCACTTCGGCCAAATACGAGTGTAACGAATCTCGAAAGTATCTTGAAAGCACGTGATAAAGATAGAATGTTGCCGCTGCTCGAAGAAAATAATTTATCGAAAGAAATGGACAAACATCGAGCTACGCCGGAACCGTTGCAGCGCCATGATTCACGATCAAGCCTCGGTTCATATGCGCAAAAAGCAATCCCATTTAGAAGTGCATCATTTTCGCAAATTGATTACTCTTCGGGTAAATACATTCGATCGGCTCTGGGCGCTATAAAAGCATCATTGAGCAAAGCCAAATCGCCGCCAATGAGTTTGTCGTGTAAAAAAGATCGCAGTGGCAGTTCAAGCCCAGAAGACACCAAACTAAATGAATGCACCGACATTTGGATTCCGCTGAAAGGACCGTGTGATAAACGAAATGATTTAAATTTAGATTTAATTGATGCTTCGGCAACGGCCAATATGATTTTGGAAGAAGAATGTGAACATTCGCCGATTTCAAATAAAAGTGAAACATGTTCGCCTGAAATGGGCGATTTACCGTTGCCACTTAATGTAGCTCAAGTAGTGACCGTCGATTCGCCACGAGATGAAGACACTGCAATGCAAGATGTCGATTATTTTCAAACAGAGACAGCATGTCTCATTCCAGTGCCGGTTTATGAATGTGTTCATATCGACTTCGAGGAATCACATGACAAATGGACCTGTGAAGGTGATAATGAAAATGTTTCAAACGAACTGACGAACAAACCGTTAGTTGTTGAGCCGGACGGTGGAAATGATATACCAGCTTTTTCCGAAATTCAGAGAGAACTCATGAAATCAAATGGGACCATGAATGAAGCGCAAAATTCCACGAAGGATAAAACAGAGGAAAAATCTAAAAGAAATTCAAAGACAGAGGAAACTGATGCCGATAAATTGCGAAAGAAAACACAAAGTCCAACATTAGATGTAGATACGTTGCCAGCAATCGCTGTTACACCCGGATCAAGTATAAGCGGATCATCGTTTGAAGAAACGGACAACAGCATGGTTCAACAAGCCCAACGATCTGAATATGGATCGGATTATGGTGTCGAGGTGCGCAAACGCTACAGCAATGAAGAAAAAAGTAGCGAAAATCGAAGTGATGACAGCAATCAGTCGTCATCGACGTCGGGAACCAATTCACCAAAATACAGTCACGATGAAAAGCGACGCATCGATAAATCGAAGCGTCGCAAAGGAATGTATATTCAATGGGCAACGCTGGACAAACATAATAAAGAGTTGAATGCCGTCTCATGGACGGTTGGTGATAGTTCGCAGGATTTGAGCGAAAGAATTGTACCTGAAATTGATAGCAATGGTCAACCGGTGTGGCCAATTGGTGCCTATCGAAATGACAATTTAGACAAAGCGGGCAAAAATGAATTGTATTTGGTGTCATCGTCAACGACACCGGACTCAGCTCTCATCCTATCGAATCGAGAACAATTGGACAGCAAGAGCGCCTGTTTGAGTTGTGACGAAAATCAATCGACATTTGCATCGTTCGATGCATTTACACCGGATTCAGACTATCGACAACCGATTTGGCCGCATCGAGCCACAACCGAAGCTCGCCGTCAAAGCCTTTCGTTGCAGAGTTCAGAAGAAAAAGACGAATCGTTGGCATCCTCACCACCAACGTTCAAACCGCGCAGCAAAATATTTCTACTGCGCTCAGATTCAATATCAGACAATGAAATGAGTGACCGAACTCCGCCGCCAAGGGATCGAACAAGTCAAAGTCCAGCTCCAGATCATGATTTGAAACGATATTCAAAACGACCATTGCGAGGTCCGTACGGTCAAATGCTTGAGGCCGAAATGAAGAAACCGGCCAAACAAAACTATGACGGTTTATTGGAAGAACTCAACCGTTCTGAAAGGTAAGATTTTATTTTTTTTTTTTTTTTTTTTTTTTCATACTCAAAAAATGAATTATGATTTTCGCGAAGTCATAATGATTTTCCATTAGAAAATGTAATTTAAAAGGAAGTAATGCAAATTCCGACTTTCAGTCCTTACATGTTGTCAGCAAGGCAACGTGATTCAAATTTATATGATGATATTGTGCCTCATTACACTCAACGCAGCATTTCAATGGGCAACAAAACATTCACATTACGAAAATCAAGTGAAAACGACAATTCGCTGCCAATTCCAATGCATACAAGAGCCGCATCGACTCCAGCCCACATGGAAACACCTCGGAATGAAGCCGTACACAGTTATCATCGGCGCTATCCCAGCTGCGTGGAAACATCACCCCGGAAAGATACCAAAAAGTTCTCAGCTGACAACTATACAATGCGAACCGCTGATCTCCACAGTAAACGTGCACAATCCGAGTCGAAGGATAAAATCACCAAACGAAATGTGTCATCGCCGGCGGCAATTTCATCACTCAGCTCTGGCAATGACAAACCGAATCGCAACATTCCGGACAACCGGGGCAAATCACCAATCAAACAAAATACGCTGCCACTTAAAGCCACTCCGGAATTGTTAGCCGAATTACTGCGCGGTTCCAGTGAAAAAATGACTACGTCTGAGCGTGAACGAAATAAAAAATTATTACATGCGGACGCATATGCGCTTCCAATGGCCGTACAACAGTTCTTGGTAAGTGTTTGCGCTATATTTACTTATTTTGTTAGCATCGTTTTGAATTCGATTTTATTCGCTTGCGCGGCTCACAGTCGAACCTTCAGTTAGAAAATAAATATAGAATACTCAATGTTTGTAAATTAGTACAAACAAATATGACCTACTCTATACGGTTCGCAGAAATCCGACTGTTTCTTCTTCGTCAATGCGAATCCCGCCGTTTCAATATTTTGAATGTGTTTTTGTTTAACTCGCTAATTTCATGTTTGTTTCTTCCTCAAATCACACGAGAAGTGCATAGAATATGCGAAGAGTAATATATCATTTAAATGATGCGGCTGTTTTTGGCACCTCGTTTACTATATTTCGGCTTTGTGATGTTTGAACAGTTGAAAGTCACAAATGACTCATTCGGCTGCCGTTTGGTGTGATTTTGTAAGTGATGAAAAACGGTCATTGCAAAACGTAACAAAAGCAACGGAATAATGAATAAATACTACCGTTTATATGATATTGTGGCAATAATTGGACGTAATTTAACGGCATTTAGAGAGAGAGAGAGAGACGACGATTACGACAATAAATTACTCAGCACGGGGAAAACTGAGTGAATTTTCAAACGAGTTGAATTTGGTTTGAACAAGAACCTAAGCATTCCATTCGACACATGCGCAATGCATTGTTGGAGTGGCTAAAATTGATTGCAATCTAGTTATTTATGAGTTTGGGAAAACTTAGAAAGATGAAGCATTTTTGGCGTGCGCGCTTTCTCTTCGTTGCATCGATAACGAATCAAAAATTTCGGAAATCATTTGAAAACCCAGTGAAGAATGCATATGATTCGTTTGGAAACGATAAATGTTTCGCATTCCATAAGCTTTATTTCCAATATTTCAGAGCTTTGTCATGATTTCGCAGCCAAGTGTGCGAGGAAAATTATGCACGCAAACTCTTGAAATTGATAAGAGGATTTTCTTTCAACTTGTACGCATTGCGTGTGCGTGTCAAAAAGCTGCTCACACTGAGTACAAAAAGGTTCAAGCATCTTGAAAGCGAACAATTGCATTTTCACTCACATTCTGAGCGAAAATCACGTTGCTTTTCGTTCCGAACACTCGTCAAGGCTTGGAAGCTTTCTTCTATTTCTAGATTTTCACTCACAACGGAATATATCGAGCGTCCAGATCAGCAAAGTTTTCAGGCTGATGCTAGCATTGGAATCAGTTGGGCATCGTTGTGCGTCGAACTTACAGTTGTATCTTTTGCACCTCCGGTCCAAAATTTTCATTGTCCAGTTTTATGTGCCCACACAGAGTGTGTGGTTCAATGGAATCGAAAGGAAGTCAACCAAAAGCGTATATCGAGTGAATAGCACAGTGGGTGTCAGAGAGAGAAAGAGAGAAAGAGAGAATTGTTATCAAAGTAAACGCTGCATAAAAATCACATTATTGTGAAAGTGTTGTGTGATAAAATCGTGCACGTAAAAAGAAATCCAATTTTTTTCATCCATTTCGTTCAGATTGTGTGAAACTGTTGATCAAATGCTTGTTCAATGGTACATATCTTTGAACGGCGTCGATTTTAATGGTGTTTTAATTGCTATTTCCGTGGTGGTATTATCCATTTGGTGTCAGAAAGTGTGTGTTCGAAATGTCTGATATATTATGATAACATTCGATATTGTTGCCGCGATATTCATATGTGAAGTTAGCATTTATTATTGCCTTCGTCAATATAGACATTAAGTAAATGCCTTGCCATATGAGAATAACCAAAAAGCTTCTATCCATTGGAAATTCACATGAAAAATCTGGCTGTGTCACGATTGTTTTTTTGGGAGCGCTTCATTTCAATTTGGCAAAAGAGGTTGCATAAGAGTTTCGAATGAATTTGCTAAAACTGTTCAGAAGTGGAGATGGAAGCGTGCTGATGATATTGATTACCTGTTCAAATGAAATTCGTTGACAATGAATGTGCGTGTGACGCAAATGAAGCTGTTCAATTTCTCTCGCATTATTTCGCAGTATATGTATTTCGTAGGGCTTTAACATGTGCGGATTTTTCTTTTCTTCATCTTGCTGAAATGTTTACCTCATTAATCGATTTTGTGCTATGTTTGGGGATGAAATCGATCTAATCTCACGCTTAGATTTAAACGACTTCGCGTTACCCTACGTTCATCTTCCATTGAAACCACCGCAACGTTGTGTGTGTGTGTGCATGTTTTGTGGAGAGACAAAGAGAGAGAGAGCCCGCTGTTCGCATTCAATGGACATAGATGTTATAATCATCAAAATGGGAATATAAAAAGCAGTGAGATGCAGTGCGCGCGTGTTTCTAGATCAATAATAGACTTGAGGTTTCTCTGTTCTCTCATTATTCGGCCGATTGTATTCGATCAATGCCATAAAATCAATAAGTTTGTAATTCATGTTGTCGCATGTACACAAAATCTGCGTTTTCTTGTCTGATTTCTCTAAGCGATGTGGACATCGGAAATACAGCACAAAAGGATATTTATAGGAACGAATTATTTGACAATGATTATTCAGAATTAAAGTGAATCGAATTGCTTTACTGCTCTATGAAATGAATGAAGAAATTATTTTCATATCCTACACGCTTCGACGTTTGAGTTCCACTGGATGCTTATAAAGTGAATGACTAGCTCGTGTGTACGGCTCGAGCGTGATGGCAAACGAAAGGGTGAATCAAGCACAGTAAAAACAGGCAGAGAACGAGATTTTTCAACGAAGTCAAGCCAAACGCGACAAAACACATCAAATGAGGCAAATCATTAGAAAGAGGGTAGAGTTATGTTCTGATGTATGAGGATGTGCGATGAATGCATGTGTCTGTATGTCATTTATATCTCTTCACATTGTCGCGTGTGGGTGCTTGGCCTAGAAATTTTTTCACGCGTGTTACAATTTTCATATGTGTCGCATGTATCCCGTTTGCTGTTTTCCCGATTCTCCCATTTTATGACTCTTCTATTTGAACATCCATTGGTATTCTACTGTTTATGTTTTGCTAGTTGTTTTGGCACCATATCCGTTGATGTAACAGTTGTTTCAGTACACACACAGCATTGATTCATCGTGAACCGTGCCAACTTTATTGATGAGCAAAACAGATAAATTTGTAGTAAATCCTGTGGATTCGTAGAAAAATTGGCTTTAGAAGAACGCGCAGCTCACAACCAAATGTTTCATGTTTCGTAAACAAATTATCTGGTCACAAACAAATATAATTTTTCAACGCATATCATTGTGGTCTTACTTCAGAGCATCTGTAACTATAAATACGAAAAACAATGTCAAGCAATGTTAAACACGTTCCGAAATCGTTAATTTCGTTTGCTTTTATTTCCGATTATTGGAGCAGACAATAAATTCCCGATTATTTCCATGGTTGTCCACGGTTTCAAGGTGATTTCGGTCGAAATCATTTGTTTATTTGGCGCATTTGTATGCGAGACTGGCTGAACTGCTGCCGAGCAGAAGTAATGGAAAATCAATCAGCTGGCTATATATTATTACGCAATTTCCACACCACACCACAATTCATCGGAACATATTCGAAACGACCGCACGAGCACGATCGGAAAATAACCATTTCAATTCGTATCGATATATTTAAATTGCGCTGCATTCCAAATGCGCGCGAGCACATACGCAAAAGCATAATCATTCAATTAATATTGTAGATTAGGTATGCTGGCTGAATGTGTAGGATTTTCATACGGCTATAAAAACGTGAAAACACGCTCATCGCCTTCATAATGAAGCATTTGTTTCAAGTGCATAAAATTCCTTCGTTATTGGTATGATTTCGAAGCGACACAAAGCAAATAGACTAGAATTATGTTTCGGATGCATTTTACAATCGAATTTTCATTTCGACATTCAAAATTGTGGGCGTCAAAGAGAATTGTTCGAGACGTCAATCAGCCGAATGCTGCTGGAAATAACTGTCACAATTGTCAAAATCTCGTACATCATTAGCGGAAAAATGGGATCAATTGGCAGCTAATATCAATGATTGATGATGTTTTGAATAAGTATTTACGATTCAAAGGTGATCAGTGCGTTTCGTACAGCAAAAAATCATCTCATTCAATTGATCACAAACTATTTCATATTTTGCACTTGTGTCCTGGGAGTGAGTGAGGAAGAGAGGAAGAGAGATAGAGAGAGAGAGGGAGAGAGATAGAATGTGTGCTTTAGAAACGTCGAATGCAAAGAAATATTTCGTAGGCAGTCAATAATAAACATAAAACACTATTTAAAACATCTGTTCTGGTTCAAATCGGCCTTCGGAGCGGATCGTGATCTGAATGTGTGGATGGTATGCATTTTGATTGGTTGTTTGCATTTGCAAACGCTTGAGCGATATGTTTGTTGAGTGCAAAGGAGTTGCCAAAATATCTGTCTATTTTTAGATTCACTTCGTGTAATGAATTCTATGTCATTCATAGAATGTGTTATCAGTCCAATAATTGGTGCCAATTGAATAAATCGTCAATTTCTATGTTGGGTGCGAAATTAATTGTAGCTGCTGTACAAAAATTGGCGTTATTTTGTTCATGCATTTTTAATAAATGATTTTATCTCTCATTTTCCGGGCCTGGGGCTGAAACACGAACTAAAACATTACGAATTGCGTTCATTTGCTACAATTTCGGCGTAAAATATATTTCGATTGATCTTCCATAAACCAAAGCGAATTTCACACGTGTCCGTTGTGAAATCAATTCGCCGTTTAATGTCTCCCAGAAGAATATTTTCAAATGGCGCTTGCTCTTACTTCTTTGTGAAATCTCTTTAAACCCGATCATACAACCTCTTTTGCAATTTTTCCTTAGTTTACTCTTATAAAAATGTCAAATCAATAATAAATGAAAACGTTGTTATAATAAATCCGTTTGACAAGCAGACTTTGAGGTGAGCATTTCTATTGAACTTGTGACGATAAATAGAAAATGTCGGTGCTTAATACAAAACAATTGGATACAACTGACGCTCGTAAAATTCTTGCCAACGAACCACAATTAAATGACACGACGAAAATTTGTGAAAATCGAGAATTAAACGAAAATTCGAAAGTACCAAAAGCAACCGCAGTAACTACAGCAGCCGTCACAATGCCAGCGGCAACAAATCCAATGCCAGCAACAGTGACGGTTCTAAATTCAAATGCGCCATTTCCATCGTCCGAACTGTGCTCTGATACGGAAGAGGACTTTGACCGTACGGCCAGAAATCTTGGCGCACACAATTGGATTTTTAACTACAAAGACGTAAGTTCATTGAACTCTGAACTGTGTGTGAGTGTGTTTGTTACAGAACTCAGCCACGTTCAGCGTATTACTAAAAAATTTGTTTATATTTTTACTATAGAGAAGCGATAAAAACGCAATTAAGTGGTTGTGAGGGGGTTTTATTTAAAGAATACCGCATTGAAATATACATAATACGGGACATTTTGATCAAAAGACCATTATGTGTGTCGTTAAATGAAGTGAATTGCAGATAAAACATTTCCATAGCATGAATACTAGTTTACATTTTGTTGGAAAATGTGGTGATTTTGAAACTGTCATATTTTTGAAAATCAGCGTTGTATCGCGTGGGTGTAATAAGTTTTGAGTACCGCGTCACTTGGAATAATGGTACTTGATTGCGAAATAAAATGTATGACTAAATTTAGACAGTACGTTTTGCATAAACCATATTTCACACGCAGGAAAAGGGCCTAAAGTTTTTTTATACAGACATTTCGAATTGATTTTTCCATTTTGCTTCATAAAATATCCATCGTATTGAGTTCGATACCATGTCTTTCATGGTGTTTATAAATAAAGGGTTATGGGAAATGGACAGAAACGGCATAACCGTCCAGCCGATACTAATTGTAGTCGGAAAAATTGAAGACAAATGACCTACATTTCGAGCGAGAGAGAAAGAAAAAGAGAAAGAGGAAAAACGAGCAAAACGATTGAAAATTGGAGTATCCGCTTGTGTCAACAGTGTACATAAATAGAAAGCGAGTTCCATTACAACCGAGCTATACAAACACAAACTTTATTAAATGTCATCGAGTCCAGTGAAGAATGAGACAACTGTTAATAATAATACCAATGGAAAATTTTCCTTCAATCTCTTTCTCTCTCTTTCTCTTCCTTTCTTTCTTTCAAAATAATAGCATATGAATGGAACAATGTTAAATGCGAGAAAGAATGTTAAATTTTTCCGGTTATTATTCCTTTGCCGATTCATTTTTTTTCCATGGATAACAATTTTATACGTTTTTATTGAATTCGAGTTGATTTTATGCGTGGAAAATTTGGCTCATGCCACAAACATACAAATTAACTTCGCTACATTTTCCCATTTCATCCGAATGCTTTTAGCTATCGCTCGAATATTGTAAATAAAATCAACAGGAAAATATGTTTTGTGCTATCATCTGTTTTTCATCAATCGGAATGAATCAATAAACATGTTTATGCACGCAAATATATATGTGTAGGCGGCAAACATACCGTTTTTGGGCATGTGAAGCCTTCCATCGTTAATATTCAATTCGATTGAATACCGAACCGAGATATCGATTTTGTGTTTTGCGTTTAAATTTGATCCTGTTCAATCAACAGGTCTTCAAGCGTCCGTTTGTTTTGCTTGTTTGCGATAACTTTAAATTAAACACCATAAACTGTTGAATCGCGTGCCTCAACTCACTTAATCGACTACCAGTTGCCGTATCGCCCCTGTCTCTTTCCCTCTTCATCCATTACCTTTGTCAGTTTAAACGGTTTTCATCGTTTATAACATGATTGCTCGACATTTTCTCTCATTAACATAGGTAAATTGATGGAAAGCCGACGCAAACATCGATATATAAATAAGATAATAATATTCAATGAACACTTCAAATTGAAATCTCGGCCGTAATTATTCTGATGACGACAAACTGCGTCCCACGTGATCTATGTAAAATGACTTCATTTGCCATAGCATCAACTATATTTAGCAATTGAATTTAATTGATGTCGCAAAAGCAAATCGCATGTGTTCATAAACATTTTATTTATGGCTTTCATCGATATTGGGAAAAATGCTTTAGGATGTTCATTAAATTACATTCTTGCCTTTTAATGACGCTTCCAATTATGCGTCGAATCAGCGTTCAATAAATTCGGTTTCTTTATAGATTGATAACAAAATGGCCGGAGAAAATTGGTACTGCAAATCACATTTTTGATGCTCATAAAATATAAACATGTCACAAATCGATAGTCAGTTCAAAGTCCTTGCTTGTTAATGTCAAAGGACTTTAAAGTTCATTCAAAAACGCTATGTCGGCTCATGGCCAAATGCTTCGTAGATTTAGTAAATGGCATTCGGTTCTCATTGTTCGAACGCAAGAATTCTACGGAACAATTGTAATGACGTTACAATAACACACCACAAAATAACAATATAGCGTAAAATTACGTTTTCATTTCACTCGTTGACGAGCCATTGTCACATCTTCCACTCTCCACTCTCTCTATGCATGCATATTCAATAATTAATTTAAAAGTTCACCATGGAAAAAAAGCTGTGCCACAGCAAATTCCAATGATTTTGATAGATGCGCGAAAGAAAAAATGCACACTACGGCGAAATTTCTTAAACTCGTAAAAAAGCACATTAAATTTATGCATTCTACACATACATTTGTTCGCGCAGCTGCTCCATCCCTCTCGCCTTTCGCCCACATTTGGAGTTTCCTCCTAATCAAACTGTACAAATATTTCCTAGGATTTTATTATTTTCTGATGCGCTCGAGCCATTACTTCTCGATTGGAAAAATTATACACAATGGTTTTGATTAGGAACGTTTATGGGCAACGGCCCGGAATATTGGGAATAATATAAGACTAACGAAACAGAGTTTTTTTCTAGAAAATTCTTCTTGTGCGCATTTTAAATGAAATACAATGCATTTGTTGGTGAGTGTGGATCCAACATCAGAGTAAACAAATGAATACTTTAAATTCCAAAATGAAACGCAATTTAAAATAGCGTGAATAAAAAGAGGGAAAAAGAAGAAGAGAGGATTCGACGGAATTGCTAGTCTCCCGTCAAGTTATTCATGTGAATATTTCGAATGAGATGACATCGGTTTCGTCGAAATTTCCGTTCCCCTTATTTTCTGGAACATCAGCAATCGCGGTACGATATGGACAGTTTTGTGAAAATTCGGTGGCACAATTTGTTTAATGCACAGCGTGTTGTTGGTGCCTACATTATTTTGCACATAAGCACGAGCGCGCCAATACACCGATCTGGTTGTTTTGTACATTCCATCATTTGTTCATACAAGCAATTTTCACAAATTTTCCGCTTGAATAACGAACGAGTACAGCAAAAATGTGGAGGCAGCAACAGCAGCAATACATACATGATTCCATGGATATATCGAATATATTCAGTGATTGTTGTTCCCATACACTGATGGTAAACAGTGTTTTACTCATTTCGTTCACGGTACAAAACAATCGAAGCGCATTAAAACCGTCAGGTCTGTTTACGTGACAGTTCATACGATCAACTGGGTCTGCTGTTTTGAGCTGAGTTGAGCTGAGCGATGAATAAATAAACAGGATAAATTCATTGGTCGCTATTGGAGTATCTATTTAACTTTCCGTT
Source organism: Obolodiplosis robiniae (assembly GCA_028476595.1). Classification (NCBI taxonomy): domain Eukaryota; kingdom Metazoa; phylum Arthropoda; class Insecta; order Diptera; family Cecidomyiidae; genus Obolodiplosis; species Obolodiplosis robiniae. The sequence continues at coordinate 8,264,082 of CM052015.1, read as the reverse complement.
TGAAGGGATTTTCCATTTCTCAAATGAATTCAAATCCGATTAAAGTTAAATTGAAATCGAGTTCAAAATGAAAATAATTTACTAAAATTACAATAAAACCGCCAAAGCAAACCATTTGATTAACATATTGATTTGTTTTGTTTTTCTTCTTCAGGATACACGAACACACATTGTAGTTGAACTATTTAACACAGAAAAGTCTTACGTTGAATCACTTGAAACCGTTGTAAAGGTATGCTATTAAAATTTCCCAAGTGTTTTCAGAAGTGCATTTTGTATTGTTATGGCTGCACATTTATCGTCTTCTTGTTTGCCATAGAAATACTTGAATCCATTGAAGTCTCAGGAGAATGCATCGCTTATCGATGCACAAACAGTCGATGAGATTTTCCTTATGGTGCCAGCCATTCTGAATATTCATCAACAATTCCTCGACGAGCTGCGAAGTCGTTTGGAAATCTGGGAGCCACTTCAACGTGTTGGAGATGCTTTCGTTCAAGTGGTATGGATTCGATTGGTGTCAACACAAATACCTTTACACACAATAATTTATCCGCATTTTTCTTTGCCTCTAACGCTTTGCAGTTCTCAACATCGACCGTATTGGAGACATATACGTTGTTTGTGAACAATGTGAATCGTGCGAAATCTGCCATTCGAAACGCTTGCAATCAAAGACCGGCATTCACTCGATTCCTTGAGAATATGGCACGTGAGCACAAAGGCAAATTAACATTGGACAATTTACTGATTAAACCTGTTCAAAAGTTTCCAAAGTAAGGACTGGCCGTCAGTGAAAATGGCATCTGCATGCATTTAAACAATTTTATCATTCAATCGAAATTGATCGGAATTTTTCTGTTCTCATTTCAGCTATGAATTGATGTTTCAAAGACTGATAAAACACACTGGCGACGAACATCCCGATCAAAAAACTCTACAAGAAGCATTGAAATTGGTGCATGATATTTTGCTACATTTGAATTGCAAAGAACGAGAAGCACTGGAAAATGATCAGCGCGAAGCGACTTTGCGCGAACTTGAGGTGCGAACCGAATCAATTTCAATGATTAATTGAACGGAATAATGTTCGTATTTCAATTACAGGGTGTCATCGAGGGCATTTCCGATTTGGTTTCAGGCGATCGCCAATTTTTGAATTTCGACTTAGTTTCAATGCCGCATGGCCAAGGCGGTCGAAAAGAACGCGGATTCTTCCTATTCAATGATTTGCTCATCATCACGAGCATCAAACGACGTAGCGGAACTATAAAAAAACCCAGCACGTAAGTTTGAAACAAATGCAATTGCTGAACATTTCAATGAAATTGAACAATAACTTTTAGAACTTGCCCCATGAGTGTCGCATCTACTCTCGATACAAACAAATACAAGCTGCTCATGAAAATCGCCATCGAAGATTTGGATATAATCAAAGGTAAGTTCAATTAGAGCTTACCAAACGCTTATTTTCAATTAAACTCAAAATGTCATAGCCTTATCAGGTAATTAATATCCGGTAAAATTCATATTAATAAATAAAAAATCTCGTATTTTATAGCTAAAGATGAAAATGTGCGAAAAATTATCAAAGAAATTGAAAATTTAACCGAAGATTGCACAAAATTGCAACAAATACTTGATATTACGCTCAGTCTCAGGTTTGTACATTCTGTTTTAGTGCGACTGATTTTCGCTGGCTTATTTATCGCTTGTAATTGGTATTAATGCAGGTGTCCGCACCAAAATCTGGAGGAGAACATTCGAGAGCTACACAAAGATTTGCAACGACAATTATCTGATCGACAATCAAATGATTCGCAATTGTGTATTTTGGAGTTAGCCCTTAATCAATCGTAAGTGTAATCAAAATTACTAAATATTTTCAAGTCAGATTCGAATCGCTTCTCAATGTTTCGCTTCTTCGATTTGTTCAAAGGGGTAGTCAATTGCAACACATGACCGTTGTTTTTCCCAAATCGGAAAAACGAACGCAATGGGAGAAAACATTCAACGATGTTAAGCAAAAAATCTCAGCCGCTTTGGATCATCAACCGATACCCGAATTCATTGGTAATAATAAAATTATACATGAAATTTCCAATCTTCTCAATTTTAAAATGAATCATTTTATTTTGATTCATTGAATTGTTTCCAGACAAAGTTTCGATTCGGAAGACGCGTGCTGGGCTCCAGTTCACGTGTGCAGCCGCAACATTGGGCCCTCAAAAGGATGTATGGGTATGCAACAGCGACGGTTATGTCGGCCAAGTGTGTGTATTAAGCTTATCACCCGAACCCACTGTAACAAGTTGTAATGGTGTTTGTAATGCGCGTATATTGTGTTTGGCTTCGGTGCCCGCATTCAATCGCAAGCTTAATGACAGTATTGCTTCGTTGAGTAGCAATGCGTCTTCGTCACCGAGCCGCAAGTCACGCGCCAGCTCCAATTTGGAAAAGAAAACTAGCAATGTTAGCACAAAATCGATCGCGTCGAATGACTCAAGTGGTGGTGGCACGAATAGCAGTAGTGGCAACGAAAGGGACATTCAACTCGATTCGAGTAGCTCAAGCGATGATTCCGATGAACCGGAACAAAATCAACCGCTGCGTCGATTGAATTCGGCTAAAGCCAGCTCAACACCGCAATTGTCGACATCAGCTCCAAATTCGAGCAGCGATCACAGCCATGTCACCGATGACAGTTTGGCTATCGACAATCAACAACATCAGCCGACAATGTGGCTCGGCACGGAAGATGGCTGCATTCATGTATACAATTGCACTGACAATATCCGCACCAAAAAGAATAAAATCAAGATTCAACTGGTCAGCGCGATTTATTCGATTTTGTAAGTATATATGGATTATTTAAATAAAAATTACAGATTTTTTAGCCACATTTGAAAAAAAGTACATTAAAAATCGTGCCTAAAATTACCTCCAGGTATCTCGACAATAGAGTATTTGTGTCATTGGCGAATGGCGAACTCGTAATTTACTCTAGAGATCACGGTAAGGTTTTTCTCTCAATTTTTCACAATAGAATTTTGAAGCTATTATGAACGAAAATCAATTTTTAGCCGGCACATGGATTACAACATCGCCACAAACGGTTTTGCTGGGCTCGGCAACCAATCCAATTTCAAAATTGCTGAATGTCAATGGCAAACTGTGGTGCTCCGTACAAGGTACAATCAAAGTGATGAACAGCTCAACATTACAGGTGGAGAATCAGCTACAAATCTCATCCGATATCAAACCAATAACTAATATGGCTGTGTACAATAATCAAGTATGGATATCGGTTCAAAATTCCGCTCAAATCAAATGTTTTCATTCCAAAAGGTGAGAGTACCTTCAAGGTTTTAACATAATTTGTATAAAAAAAATCGACATATATTGAACAACAAATGGTTTCTCAATCCACTTTCCAGCCTTGCACTTTTATTCGAAGTGAATTTGGCGCCCTCAGTTAACAAAATGCTTTCCAATTGTGATGATATCATTCGTCAGCATAAAGCGGCTTGTCTGCGTGTTACATCGCTACTTGCGTGCAAAGACTTGATTTGGATTGGTACGAGTGCTGGTGTTATTCTTACGATTCCCGCTGCATCATGCAAAACAAGCGGCAGCATCAGTAGTTACAATAGTGTGCTCGATCAACCAATTGTCACCGGTAAGTGTTTTTGCACTTGATTTCTTTGCAAAAAAACAAAATGTTGGTCATAGAATAGATCTATTCAAATATGCCAACATAAATGTGTGGTGTTTTTTAGGCATTCCCTATGGACATACAGGTCATGTGCGATTCATAACATGTGTAGATTACGTGGGAAAGCAACCGAGCAATAATAATTCGAGCGACACGGTTGACAGCAGCAGCACACAGAAAAAGAAACAATCAACGAACAAATCGCAAGCATCAACATCCAAGTGTGAACAAAGCGGTTTGTTGATCATTTCTGGCGGTGATGGCTTTGAAGATTTCAGAAGTTCTGGAACAAATGCACTCAGTGATATTGCTGGTCGTGAGGACAGTACGAATCATCTTCTTTTGTGGCAGGTTTGAATGTCCCGCACAGTTGATTGAAATCAGACGGTTACAATAACAAATCAAATTCTATGATTATGTTTACAAAAGCTTTACAAAACATTACTGTAGCTGGTCTACAAAATGACAGCACGTTTTCTTTTTTTTTTTTATCTCTCTCAATTCAGTGATATCTACGATGTTATAACAATAGAAAAAAAGAACGCATCGGACATTCAACTTTTGCTGCAAACTTTGTTTGGACTTTGAATCTTGTGATTATTTTCATTTTTGTTCAAACAAACTCTTTATTCAGTGAAGCGACAGAATTATTCATTTATGGAAAAAGTATGAGAGAAACATTGCGAATTTATCACAAAATCAAAAGTTTTATTTGGATTCTTTATAACATTTTCTCGGTATATTCTATAAATGTTAATTACTATTCAACCAATTTTTTTGTTGTAGTAAAATTTGGTAAAATGAATATATTTGTTTGAGTTTCGCAGCTTGAGAAGTTACAGCGAAATAGCGACCATATTTTTGGTGAACAATTGTGGCGCATTGGGAAAATCAATATTATTGAATTCATCATTTTCGCAAATTGCCAGGAGAAAACACGTTTTTAACATTATCATTATTACAGATGTTTTACCTAAAAGAAGCGATTAGACGTGTTCAATTTGCTCGAAATGAAACAGCTACAAAATATGTTCTGGAAAATTTGATCATTTCACTATAAAAGTAAAATATTTGAATTTATCACGTTGAATATCGATAAAATCAATTCTATTTTAGTTATATTGTGCACAATTATGTTCCTTAAAGCAACCATTGCGTTCTGAGTGTAACCTCATCAAAAATGGATAAATTGAGGATCAATCTTACCATAAAAACATAAATAAAATGATGCAATATACTGCATTCATTCAATCGTTTCTTCAGATAGCTTTTTCAAATGCATACGATATATTTTGACGTGTTTTTTAATTCAAGGCATCACACAGAGAAAGAAATGTTTGTTGAATTCGATCTCGATAAATTTTGCTTGAATCACCCACAATGCGGAGAGTTTTACATAAAATTTGGTTAAAACTTGGATTTACCGCAGACTGACTCAATTTGACCAAGACGGACGTCATGAATATATTCGCGATTTAACAATTGAACAGTTAAAAACTGGTGAAATTAAGTCAATTTCTGGTGAATTTGTGTTAAATCGAATACGATTACAAACTCTATATGCAAAATGTACCATCAATTCATTGTTTACCACCGATTGATTCGAATTTATCAAAAAAACCAATTTTCTGTGCAAATATTGATTGATTGAGTATTTCCTCTTGATCTTCTTGTTATTAAATGGTTTCCTGCAGTGATACATTAAAAATACTCTCACTATTGAAAACTGACCGATTTTAAACCTCATTCAAACTGTGGCAGATCATGCGAATTGAAATGTTATTCCTGAATTTAGAATTTTATAAAAAAGAATTAATAAAAATATAAAGATTTTATAAATATTATTCAATGTTACAGCATATTTGACTGAGTAACTCAGACAACTTTCGATAAGTCCAAAAACAACACAAGTTTGCCAATCAAAGTTAACCAATATCGCGCATTGGCGCAGAAATTTGTTCCTCGATCTGTTCTAATAGAATACTCCAAAGAGTTTCGCGCGCAAATGCAAACTGCCATTGAAACTATTACGACACAAAAAGTTACTCCTTCGCACACTCAAAAAATTGCACATCCAACCAATACATTCGACATGTAATCCATTTTAAACTATACAATCAATAAATAAAATGGCCTAATCGTAGTTCAACATGCTGTTGTTTGATCAAAATTCGCTCGAGCTATTTGTTCAATCCAATGTAACTGATTGAATGTAACGCAAACTTCCTAATCTATCCCCGAATCATATCACATAGTTCCAAATAACTCCAAAGCTCAGGAAGAAATAGAAGTGGACAAATTGAAACATATTCACATTTTTATTCGCATGCGATTTTTCACACATTTACACAATAGATTCAATTGAATTTTACAATGGAACAACCGCCGGAATATTTTTTTGTACAAACGAAATGAAAGCTCTTCTGATTCGCCATCCTTTTAAATGAGTCATCCATCGATATACAAGTAGTAAACAGAACCATGTGTGAAATAACTGATGAAATGAAAACAAAACACACCGTCAAATCTAATTGATTCGGCATGCACATCCAACCAATACATTTAAAATATTGTTATATTTAGAAGTTGACAGCATGCATCATACACACACTTATCAAATCATAACAGATACAAATTAAATGGAATGATTTACGAATTCCTGAAATTTATTTATTAAATGTAAACTATTTAAATGTAAGTTAAAATTCTTTATAAATTCAAAAACACAAAATAAATAAAATAAAATGGAACTGAAAGGTTGAAATTCAAGTTGTTCATTATTGCTTTCAGTTCGAATAAATTATTGGCTTAAGGAGGCGCATGTAATTTGGAATTAAACCGAATTCTGGACGATGAAAGGTATGTAGTAGTTGAGCTTTGTGAAAATGGCCGGTTTTCCATCGACTCCCTCGATTGCGCACACCCCAGGCCCGAATGACACTATTCCAATTAGTTGCCAGTAGGTGCCTCGCACTAATCGCATCAGCGCACCACCAGAATCACCACGACATGGCTAAAAGTAAGAAAATTTTTAACACGATCATTTTAATCGATAAAAATTTTGCGGAATCCATACGTTTCGACCACTTCTTCCACCGGCACAGATTTGAGAGTTCTGGAAATGAATCATAGTTTAAAATCACCATGAAATAAACAACTTAAATTTGGTAGCGTATTTTTACTAAAAGGCTCTTAACATAGTTAGAGTCATTTTGCCATTGAACGATTATGTCTCTTACTGGATTGATTGCTATTTTCTCGTATTGGCTGCGGCAAATATGATGAGGAACTACATCTATACGAACATGTCGCTTTATATTGGTTGGACTTCGAATATCTAAGTTAAAAATAAATCAATAAAAAGCTGAAACTTTGAATACAACTTATTCACTGGATGGTGGTAGATGAGGATCATGACCATTTTGCGAAAAAGAGCTTGCACTTAACAAATAGTGAATCTCCAGGAACCCTTATAAACTTACATCCAATCGTCCATCCCCAGCCGGCAACGTACATAATTTCGTCGGGATTCACAAGATCGGTTTCAGCAATGTCCGGCAAACAAATTGGCCGAATAAAATCTATAAAAATCAATACAATTTTTGTTTTTGAAATGGATCTCTAGTTGGCCTGCTATGATATACCTGTATACGGTGGTTTAGATTCCATCGTTATGATGGCAATATCATACTCTTTGGATGAACTCGTTCGTTTAGGGTGGATAAGAATATCTAGAGCAAGTTCCAAGGTTTTACATCATACTACAATTGTAAAAACTCTGTGAACTGCAGTGCAACTCAATTTGATATACCTGTCACACCAAAATCAAAGGGTGCATCATTACAGTCCTTTTCGTCTTCATATAAAATGCAATCTGGATCACTTTCTGTATCATATTCTCCCAAGCGTACAAAATACCTAACAATTAAAAAAATTTCCCATTTTTTTCTTTAATCAACTATTATCATAGCTAAAATGAAAAGAGTTGTTGAATATTTAAAAAAAAATTCGATTTCCTTCGATTTTTCTAAATTTGTTACCGTTAGTTGGGCAATAAAGTAACAGAATTTTTTTCAAGTTTTTGCGTTACAAGTGCTCCTTGAAAATTCCGCTTAATAATTTGAAGTGAGATTCACATAAAACACATTGAGTGAACAGAATAAAATTACATACACATCACCTAAGTCTCGTTTGCTCGCTTCGTCAACACAATGTGCTGCAGTTATGATTGTACGACCACCTATTTAATTTAAGTTTAAAGAAATGTTTATCATTTGATTCGAGCCACGAATATAGATTTGATACGAGACCAATATACGAGCCACTGCAGCCCCACGAATCCACTCGTTTTTGCCGGTGCCGATATCGAAAAAGAGCAATCCAAGGGTAATCGTAGATTGACGTCACATTGCCTCCGATAATCTATGCGAGTGATGTAGGTCAGCATCAGTAAGTTTAGTTCACAGCCAACACCGAAAAATGTCTTACCCGATCTTCAAATAACTGAACACCACATTTTGCATTTGGAACATCTGTTTATATCAAAAGAATAGAAAATGATTCACATGATTTTCAAAAGCATACGGTCCAATCGATGACGTCATGCTACACATCATAGATTAAGTGTAGAAAACATTTAAACATTGAACCGGTTTCGAAGTTTTATCAACTTTTATTCGCAATGTACGATTCCAGTAGCATTGACATTCACCGATCATGAAAAGGAATAGTTGCAAAGACAATCTCTAAATATGCATTAATGTAATGAAGCCGTAATGCCATATAACGAAAATTACACTTTTGCTTTCGATGACTTTGAATTTGGAATTTGATAATTTTTAAAAACTGAGTAAATTTTGTTGATAGCCTTTCAAAGCCTATGTTTTTTAATTTGCTTTAAATAGTAAATATATTTCATTTGGCATCCAGCTTTCACATTTCTTCAACGATTATACCGATTTTCGTCCCAACAATTATTTACTTTTATTCAGAACAGCTCCGTGCGCACCACAATATAAAAGGAAACAGTGAATTAGAGTGGAATATCGCAAATTCAAACTAAGATATTTTAAAGCCATTTTCACTTTCTAAACAATATCACAGATTTCACTTTTTAGCTTTACTGAATCCGGTGGTCTATTCACTTGAACAGCGAGATATCAACTGAGTTCAATATCAGACAGTCGCATCGAAAGAAGGAGAAATATATGCGTTTTATGAGCATAGGCTCGCCTGTTGCGTTGCACAGCCATCGAAAGTGGGCAAGTATTTCTTACGCAAGAAGAACGCGCAAACACAATCAACAAATATTTGATCAGCAAGATTTTTGCACTGAACGGGAATATCCCTTCTTAAAATAGAATGAAACAAGTTTGATGCAAAATAAGTAGCAATCGTCTTATTCCAGTATCATGTACGCAATCCACTTTACCCACTGACTTAATCATCATCGGGTTTTTGAACCACACCTATGTTATTCTGGCATGCATATTTTATAAATATAAGGGTAGAGTGAACATATTAGGACCTAGTCTCTAATTACAAGAAACAAATTGTTTGCTTTTGGAATAATCACTTCCTCCATCTACCATTCAGTCAAGTCGAATTTTCTAAATTAGGTTCGCCCCGCAGTCGAAATTCGACTGCTCATTCTATTCTGCCAAGATAATTCTAAAAATAAAACCACTTTTTTCCGCTTCTATTTGTTGCCGCCTTTATTTCATGTCATGTAATAACGCAAATCATTAACAAAAAACCGTTCTTCATCGTAATTAACTTTGATTCGACCTTCACTTAATAATTGAATAAAAATTTAATTTTCCACAAAATTACCATATTTTTCACGGTATGCGCCGTTTGGGATATGATAAGCGTCGGGTGTCATGGCTCCCTACGGAAGTCAACGTTTTAGTTATTTTCCCCGAATTCATATCAGAAATGCCCTAAAAACGCGTTTGAAGTTTTGGAACTTCGATTTTTCTCATTGCGTTTGAATAATGAAAAATTATATTTGGTTCATGATGCCATATTCTTTCTCGAAAATTATGAAATTTGCAGTTGATTTGCATTTTGAATTTTCCATAAACGCTCTGATGTGATTAACATCAAAAGCAAACTGTGGCAGATGAATGAATCATGCTCTAAATATAGACACTCTTAACATAGACAGAAATTCTTTTATCAGCAAAAAAATGTTTCAAATGAGAATTACCGTATCCAACCATTCCAGTCCACTTCAGCATTGCAATTATTTCCGACAGTTGCATTGAATTTTAATTAACAAAAATAACATCCGAAAATCAATCATTACACTTTCATGATTTTCCAACTGATATAACGGATAATTGATTGATTTTGACCAAATATTTGGATTTCAATTTGAATGAATGGAAAACGATAACATCAATAAATTATACAATATTTCAGATATAATTTCAAAATTGTAAATTGATAAAAAAATTAAAAATATTCAAACCTTAATTTCTGCATGCGGCTAATTTCCATCAAACTGTTTTACTGCATTTAAACAATTGACAGATAAACACAACGATGACACAAACTTAAACACGGCTAACTAAATTAGCTGAATTTGATGAAGCAATTGTCTTTGAATATCTTATCACATGATTACGCGTTTTGTCAGTCGGATCATTGCATACAATTTTGTTACGGAAGTGCAAAACCGAAGTATTATTCATTGATGTTAGTGAAAAATGCTTGGGATAGATTTGAGCGTTCAATTGGTTCGTGTTGATTGATAGTCTTATAATAATCAAAGTTGATTTGAATGTTCCTCATCAATTTTGTCGAAAATATACAATCGATTGCTTGATTTTATTTGACCAGAACGTCATTGATTCGGGCTGACATGCATCTCTCAATGTGAAATGATCAGGGAAATTTTCATTGATAGCTTTTTCATTTCGATAGATTTTGCCTGCAATCGATTATGTTTAATTACACATCGCTTTGATGCATATTCCTCAAGGTTTTCGAATATTCTGGGCACATCGTTGTTGCAAGCGCCATTATCAACTATTCATTATGTGTATGAAATGTGCAATATTTTGAATTCGCCCCAATAAGTTTTATGTCCATTATTCATTTCCTTCTGGCGCCCTCTCTCTATTTTGTTCGGATTGTTTGCTGCAACGGTGTGATTCTGGCAGCGGTTTTGATTAAAATAATGATGACCCATTGAGAAGCCACGCTGTTATCTGTTGTGCGATATCCCCGTGTATTGCTCAAAATTCTTTTTCTCTTTCTTTAAATTCTTGGTATACAGAGATATTGTCTCTCTTCTATAGGCTACACTGAAATTTCATTTTATTCATGCACGAGACTCGCTCACACCGTATCAAACACATACATAAAAACACTTCTAATTCTCTACATATTTCGGATTACGGTCCCTTTTGTCATTGTATTCCTTTTGCATAAATTGCTGTATGCCAGCCGATGGACTTTAAAGTACTTTGATGAAGCGTCATATTTCATTCGATATTCATCAGTCAACATAAAACCCTCTTCTTGCGATCGAAATTTTGATGTGCAAAAACAGTATAGTGCAATATCGAAAGGTTTCATTTTGAAAAATTACAGGATATTTATTTCAAAGAATCGTGAGTTGTGTGCTTGCAAATAAATTTATGAAAAACTGATTTCGACTCATTTTCCAGATAAAATGGATAAATTGGGGGGAAAACAGGTAGAGCAAAATTCTTTGATACACGGATATTTGCAGACGATTACTGAACAAATCGACAAAGCATGGATGGAAACTTTAAATGAATACGAAGACAATGACAAAACTAAGAAATACTTTACGAAACATTTTATGCAAACGTACGTAGTTTTACCAAGCAATTTAAGTCCATTCGATTGAGTGTTTGTTTAATCGTACTTTTCTCAGGGTGGAAGAAACCTACGATAGATATGTTGAACGATTGGAATTGTTGCCACGAGCAAAGATGAACGATTCAAATGACAGTGCCTTTTCAAAAATCGGTCCAAATTTTTGCTCAACCATGGCAGCACCGAGCAATTAGAGCTATTGACACCTACTCGAAATAAACATTCTTCGGAATTTGATTATGGTTGAAATATTTCAAACGAATTGGTTGTATTTGACCGTTAATAATTTGACTTTTCAAAGTTTTTCATTTTTTTTATAACCAGAAAACTATGTGTTTGATCAAATAAAGATGCATGAACAAATTTAATCTATATGTGCAATTTGCACGTTTGTTGCATACTTATTATTAACAGCATTATTGTTCAAACCTCCAGTTATTTAGATATGTGCAATGATTGAAATGTGATTTGATATTGTGCAGTTCTTAAAGTTTTGGGATATGAGAATTGTTCAACTTTTTATCGACGGAGTGAGATGGGAAACGGGTTTTTTGCTGGGAAATCAATGCATTGCAAATACGCATCACCGTCAATATCGCAGTCTTGTAAATCTATTGACTTGTAAATATATAAATGATGATTCATTGGCAAAATTCAATTTTGATCTAGAGAAAATGTGACTTGGGACAATCGTGATGAAGCTAAATTCAAATGACCAAGTTTGGCTTAAAATTTTAAAGTAATGGTCGACTATCAAATCCCAATTGAAACATATAATCGTATAAAAAAATAGTGTTTTCTTATGGAACAGATTTAATTATAATTTCATATGCGTTCAATTGAATACATATTTGAATTGTCACGAATTCTATTCATTACATTTTGACCTTCATTTTAGATGTGAGTTCTTCGAAAGCATGCCGAAGTTGTTGATCTGCAATAAGTTTCATATTGTTTTCCACTTTCATTAGTATTTTCCCTGGCTGCTTGGCATCAATATACTTCCGGTTTTTCATGGCCAAATTCCACAAATTGAGAGTTAATGTGAATGTTCTTTCAACGGCTATATCCGCATGCAAAGCCAATTTCAAGAATAATTCCAGTGCATATTGGCATTGGGCCTTCAAATTGTTACCATTGCCCAGGCGTTTAAGTTGAATCAAAATGGATTCTACAATTTGTGAGCACATTGAATTCACTTCGTTAATGAATTTCGGGTCCGATCCGTACAAATCGTCATTCGATATAACATTTGGAATGTGATATGGATATTTTTCACGAGCCGCCGCCAATAATGTGTCTAATATGAGTAAGTATATTCTTGTCAAGCACCCAGACTCTGGCTCCAGCGACAAGCTCTCAACTGTTTCCTGAAGTGTACGAATTAAATATAAAACTCCTCGCTCAGGGCTATCCTGTAATGCAAAAGTACGGATAAAAATTAATTTAATCCATGAAGACCATTGAAAAGCCACACTACTCACTGGAGTCACAAGTAGAGTCGAGAGAATATTTGAAATAAACGAAATCAAGTAATTCTCAGTTGATTTGGGTTTACCGTCAATCTCACAGGTCTTGGGTAATTCTTTGATTAGGTTGATTGCAGTTTCAAAAAACGAATCTGCTTGACCGCAGCACATGTTCAACAGCGCTACTTGGCCAGACATCAAATATAAGTCCATGCGCGATCGCACCGACGAGATGCTCGGTATTGTGATGAAACAGTATGCTGCGCATGATTTGACGAAAGCGCTAGTTTTTCGAGTATGTTTTCCATTGACGATGCGTCTGGTTTTGTTTGCCAGCAAATTAACGCATTGCACAAGAGTGATGTAGACACCATCTAAATTGGGGAATGTAGCGCGAGCTTCGGCATAAAATGACAATTGCACCTCAAAATCGCGCCCAAAACACATTGTTCGGACGAAATAGCTAATTAATTTCGTCACTTGGCGTTGTTCATCCTCGCCGGTCATTGCTCTGATTTGGACACAAGAAAAATGAATACATTCACATTTATTCCCATAAAATGCATGATCAACTCACGTAATTCCATCGTGCAAATATTTGGCAATTTGAAGAAGTGCATTCATGACAACAACATCGCTATTGTGTAATTCTTGCTCAAAGGTTGGCACTGGCACATTCGATCTATATGCTGTCAATATATCTTTGCAAACATCCATGCGAATTGAATCTTTTTTGAATAAATCGACGAATAGTAGAAAATTGTCCGAAGTTAAAAGTGCTTCCAAATCCTTGATATTTTCAATGATACTATGGCATATCGACTGCAATTCGCCATAGTGCTTTTCGAAGGCTCGATTTTGATTCATACGAACAATCACTTCACTCAAAATTGTGTCAATCTCCTTTACCTGCAATACGAGCCACATATAAATCAACGCCCAATCAATTAAAACGGAAATATTAGCTTACCCCAAAATTGCTGCTTGCAAATTCAGCCCATGGCTCGATGCATTGTATAAATTCGGTCGCTTGAGTTAGCGTAGTTATTGCTTTCCATGCTCCATTTAGTATGGCCAAATGTTGATCTTCTGGCGGCGACTCTTTGCAAAGTCTCAAACCAAGCAAGCGAAATAATTTTCCCCGTGTTACGCCATCATGATTACTATTCGACAAAATATGAACAAATTTGTTCGCGCGCATTGCGATGAAATGCGGTTTGAATGATGATAGTAGCGACTGAAGCAGGAGACCGCTTAGATTTGAAATTGAAATTGTATTTAATCAAAGATGGCATTTCAAATGTCAAAAAGAGAATACTCACTTATTCTTTTTGTCTTGACACTTTGTCAGGAAGTCATCTAAAACAGCGTCGGTAGATTGCATGACGAGACAATGGATTGTCCAATCTAAAGCTGGCGAATATAAATTCAAATAATCGCTAAGTGTTATGCGTTGATGTGCCAAGTCGGTTCGAAGCCCACCAAGTAATATCTGCGCACACAAAAATCGATTAAAAAAGAGAAAAGAGAGATGGATATTTTTTGGGCAAAAGGCTGTCTTTATCCTACCGTGTGGTACACAAATAAAAAGTCATCAAGATTTTCCTCCAAGTATTTAGTATCTTTTGTAACTGTTGGTCCAACACGACACAAATAGCACCGAGCATAAGCTGCAATCAATGGATCGCCAATTCCTCGGATCATATGGCATAGCCGAATCAAAGTCTGGTTGAATTCGTTTTGCGATAAGAAGCTCATAGATTTGATCAAGGCAATCTCGAGATACAGCCGAGGAAGGAGCTCACGAATTGAAGCGATTTTATAAAACCAATTCAAACATGTTTCTTTCACCTCTCCGGAAACCATTTCGGGTGTAAAGTTGTCCGGCAATGGTTTCGGAACATTCGACCCAGGCCTGCAAAAGAGCTCCAAATTAAATTGATTCTATTTTTCGGAATTCACTCGATAAGACCTCAGAATGTGTTTTCTCTACGGCTTACAATTATTTCTAAATATAATGTACTCACTCAAAATACTCGGCTTTCGTTCGTAGACGTTCAAACACCAATTTTCCGAAATTATCGAGAATATCAGTGATCAGAACGAATTGGCTGGGGTAAAAGGAAATGACTGATGTGTCGGCCAAGACTTTTGTGCACTGAATAGCGATTTTCAAGGCTTTAACTCGTTGATCGGTCTTCCATGCTTGGATCAGCTCTTGGTTCAATTGCTCAATTCGAAATTGATATTCTTGCTGCGTCAAATCATTGACACGCCGCACCGATCCATCTTCAAAATCATCTAACTGCTCGAGACGATTTTTCACTTTCTCCGAAAAGTTGATTTGTGTCTTCACCAATTCGCCACCATGCAAAAAACTTGAAACAATTGTTAATTTCTCAGCGGTTGTGTACTTCGATAAAATAGCTGAACGCCTTGAATTCCAATGGCTTTCAAATGGATTCTCACTTCCGTCGTGCTTGTCCTTGCCCTTATTCGTTCTTGTCACCTGCATTCATCGAATGAATATTTTGTTTTGACGGCAAAAAAAATATATTTCGAAAGCTATACTTACGAATTCATTGGAAACTTTTGTCAATGGGTCAATTTCGAACGAGTCAATCTTAGCGAAATGGCTTAGAGGGTCCGAACCATCCAAAGTCAGCGGATCCAGTGAAACAACCGACGAAGCTCGACTACTAATTTGACTACCCTGTTTTCTAGCGCCTCGCGTCTCCAATGCCTACACCAATAATTGCAGTTATAATCAAAAGTTGATTTGTGATGTTTGTTATCTAAAAATAATTAACAAACCGGAGCAGCAGACGCCTTCAGCGGATGATCAAATACTTCCTTACATACTAAATGCCGTCTAATATTCCGTTTTTCAATTGCATTGTTCAGCCTTTGAAATAAACAAGAGAAATATACACTCGATATTATGACTCAATTTGATTTTATGTAAATAAAATTAATTGAATTATCTTTTTTACCAATCGTATGACATTTTTCGTGCTTTTCATTCCCCGAGTTTATCAATTCTAATTGTAATCAAACAATAAGACTGACAGTTTTGACATAAAGCAAATAGTAAGTCGTAAACGTCAAAGTGAGTGTTTCGAATTGTTGTCGAATTGTCGAACAGAGGACGCTGAATGAAGACAAATGAATTGGCTCGAAATAAAAATTGATTTTGAACCCGTTTTCGAGCAGCAAAATGCATAAGATTTAAATTTTATGTAACAATGTTTTAATTTTATTGCTGTCTTCGTTTAACAATGGTTTGTATTTATAAAAATAAATAACAAGTCTACGTCATGGTTGATAATTTGATGAAATTGGCACAAATAATTGAACCATGAAATAATTAAATAGTAATCGACAGTGCGATATTTGGTTCGGATTGAAAGACAATACGGCTTTCATATTGGATAAATACGATTTAATCCCAACCGCCCCATCCAGCACCACCCGATGAAAATCCACCACCCGATTGCCATCCAGAGCCACCTGATTGCCATCCAGAACCACTTGATTGCCATCCGCCACCACCTGAGGAGATTCCGACACCACCGTCCCATCCGCCTGATGAGAAACCGCCGCCATGCGATTCTTCTTCGATTACTTTGATGACTTGTGCTCCATGACCATGTCCTCCATGACCGTGTCCTCCATGACCATATCCTCCATGACCGCCATGTCCACCACCAATGACTATTCAAAAAAGTAGAAGAAAATATTCATTTTTTGTTTTCACAGTTGAATGAGTTATGTTCTGTATGAAATGAGCATTGATTTTTTCTTTTAATTCGTTGGAAATGTACACGCTTACTTTTAACAATTTGTGGGCCGCCACCGTGTCCTCCGTGATGATGATGATCGTGTGATACATGTACAAACTGCGGGATAAAGCATTGAATAAATGATTTTTCAAAAATTATAAAAACAAATTTGCAAAATTGATACATACATGTTGCTGGGCACTGTGATGACCGTGATCGTGACCGCCCAAACCTCCAGCTATAAAAAGAGAAAACATATTTGATCTGCAATTTATCGAATTTGAGTTGGTGCGTTATTATCAAGTTCGGTTGAAAATGCATATTGTTTTCGGTTTTGATGATTTGCAACTTTGATTAAAAAACCGAATTTGAGATAAGCAATCGATTCTAACCTGGGACGATTAAATTGATTGCTGGTCCACCATGACCGCCACCGTGTCCGTGTCCGTGTCCGTGTCCATGTCCGTGACCACCATCAATGTTGATAATCTTGATGACTTTGGTCTGGCCCTGGCCGCCGCCACTTCCGCCGCCACCGCCACCGCCACCGCCACCCAATAGGGAACCAAGGGTAGCATTGGCAGTTGCCAAGCACGTAACGAAGATTACACAAACGAAGACCTGTACAAAATGACCACAAATAACAATTACTTCAATATCCATTTATACAGTTGCACACTTGATTGTAAATCGTCACATTGAATCGCACTGAGTTAAGCACTTAATGAAAGTCCATGTGAAATGTGTAAGCCGCTTTTACCTTCATGGCAGATAGCTAAATGCTTAATTTTTGTATCAGTTGACTCGTTGAAAGCTGAAGATTGAATGATGCTTTTATCCATTTCAGCGTAGCCTTTTATACAAAAGTTTGGAGCATAGATTTGGTGAGCTGAATGAAAGTAAAACGCATTTAATTCAGTGCTTTTTCGGTAATTATGAATTATGCTTTGTTATTTTTTTCGTGTCTCTCCCCCAGTTTATTTGCTGTTTTTTTGGCAATCCCGTTGTCTATCGCATATAGTTTGAATGAAACCGTACAACAAATCTCCAATTCTTCATTGCAATCATTTTGTTGTGTCGTTTTAATGTTCGAACATGTTATGCATATTTGTTTGACTCTCATGCAATCGGTCTGGGAACCGAGTGACCGGCGATCGTTAGAAATGTTAGTCTCTCAACACACACCAAATTATGCATGAAAGGAAAGAAAATAAATCGACTTGGCTGAGCGCGCATTGGCTAGCTCATTTTTTTTTTCTTTCGTCGTCCAAACACTTTTTCTGTTGAATTTTTTTTCAGATTGCAGAAAAATGTCCAACAATTTCTTGGTTATTTTTGCAAATATGCATATATCAATGAATGAACGGCGAAAACGAAAAGGAAAGTGTTGATGTGGAAAAGCTTGAAAAAAATGGACAATGTGTCCGAATGCAGATATGCAAAACGAAAAATGTCGCGCGAATCGCCAAAAAAATGGCGGAAACAATTGCTTTCGAAAAATATGCAAATATCTTTGTGATTTTATTGCTGTCATCATAACAAATTCGCAATCGACGACAACGACAATCATGATGATGATGAGAAGACAATCGGTCTGGTCTGCAATTTTACACCTAGTGATATCACATTAATTCAAATGATTGTTTCAGCGCGACCAGCGGTTTGCTCAATCGAGTGCGATTTTTGTAACCAAATACATGAATCGAGTTCAGAAAACGGCGAGACATACAAAATTAGCGATGTTTGTTTAAGTGGCAATTTCGATGCATTTTACATAAATCACCTTTAATGCGATGCTATTTTTGTCAGCTATCTTTCAAATAAACGAAATTGATGCAAATTTAAACATTTCAATAGAGAGAAGGCAGATGTGCATGTGCACCGGCAAAAGATAAAAAGCACAAAGGAATATTTATGCCGCATGATTTCGCGATAAAATTTCAAATGTGCAAATCTATTGCACCGGCCACCACAAAATGGCCACAAAAATTATCCCAAGTAAAAGTTTCGGAAGTATGCTGAGCAAAAAAAAAATCATTACATCCATCAGATTGGAGTATATCCATTAGTGTGTGGATTTCATTTTACAAATGTCAAATGATCCCGTGCGCAAAAAAAAAAACTTAGTCAGTAAGAGGGTAATGAACTTGAATTTCATTTGAAAAGTACGTGGTCCGATTTGCTGGACTTTCAAAATTGAATAATCGTTCGGCACGGAGGCTGTTCAATCATAACAGAAGTCGGTTTGTGTGCGCGCATAGCCATAAAAGATCTCCATCAATGCGAATTGATCGAACGCCCCGTGATTCATGCAATTGCGCAATCACACCGTGTACCATCACCTTTTCCGATTGCTCGTTTAATTGCTTGTTATTTTTTTTGATTGGTTTCTGCTCAAATGTCCGTTTCTAATTTAACATGGTGGTATGAATTATTATGAAACCATAAATGTGAAATGGAACGCATCTTGTGCGTTCGATTTGTTATACATTTGGTGTATAACTGGTTCATCCTCTCCGAACGAGTGAAAGAGAATGTAGTTCGGTTCGCGCAAATGATTGCTATCACGTTCTCATTAAAATCTTGTCACATAACATTAAACTTACCTCTTGAAGTTAGTTGATCGCAACCTCGAAGCCAAAAGCTTAAGGTATTTTAATCGTCAAATCCTCTGGACTTGGACGGGCTGGTTAGAAATAGCGCGCGCAAAATAAAATTATACAACAGAGCATAATAATTTTGAATAATTTCCTATGATTTTTATTGTTTGTTGTTTTAAATGTCTGATATACATATTTTGGGAATAATATTTCGAATTAAATTACATACGTATAGTTTAATAGTTTTTTTTTTTTTTTTATTCTTTTGAACAGCATTTCTAGAGTAATCGTGATGAATAATAAGTTGTTTTTATTGTTTTCTTGCTTACGAATAACTATTTATTGATTAAGTTATTTCATTTTACTTGAAATGTTATTGTTCTTCATTCGGTTCATCACCTCTCGAATGGATTCGGAAATCAAATTGTGTCCGAATGTCGGTTTTAGTCAAATGTGTGTTTGTGTTTGTGTCGTTCGATGCAACCAATTAGTATTTATACAGATAAATCGAAAGCAAACACAGATAAATTGAAACGGAAAGACATTTACGTGAATCCCTATTGGCAGATTGCATAACATGCCGCATGAAGGATGGTATGTATTGATTAGATCTTTTTGAACGATTCTTCGAATGCACCGGTGCCGGTCATTCGAGCCGATCCGATGCATTCTTTTCGTGGTGGTGTTCGTGGCGTTTCAATGTGAAGGCAACAAAATCATAAACTAAATTACCATTACTCCAGATTGCGAAATATATTTGTTTTTTTAATCAGATACTATCATCATAAAATGTATCATTTAGCATTCTATCGCACTTCAAGTGACCATTTGTTTTTAAAATTCATCGAATATGTTTTCTTCCTCGATTCTTTTGGTTTAATTCGTTTAGTAGTAATTTTGTCATATTGCATTTTGTTCTTTGATTTTATACACATGTATCAAGTGTTTTATATGTATATGTTGTGAGTGTGTGTATGTCGCTATTCTCATTAGTTTAATTTGAATGCCATTCATCTGTTGGCGCCTAATTTCTAATGAATATTCTCTCCTTGTCATAGTAATATTGATGGAATGGTGAATGGGAGTCATCAGGAAACTCGAGACACTCACCAGACACATGAATGAAATTGATCGAAAAGATTGTTTTCTGTTACCTACGTGCATGAAAAGGACGTGCCCGGATGAGGTGAGAATCAGTGATCGAATGCATCATTTTCATTTTTGTACAGAATTTAATACCAAATCAATATTACCACCAAATGGAGTAAGCGCGCAAACAGAATGCTTATTTGCATGTTTATTATTTGTTCCGTTTTAGTTAACTTGTTTGGTATGAATCTTGGTATTTGGAATGTGTAACTAACTTACTAATATGCGGCCATTCGCTTTCATTTTATTTTTAGTTTTTTGTTTCTGCTTGTTTATTGAAATGTTAGGAAATATTTAAGTGATTTCATAGAAGGTATGCGCTCGCGTCTATTTCCAACAAAATTTGATGTAATATTGTTGTCATATTTGTATTACTCCGCATACTCAATTTTAATGAAACACCAATTTTTTCATATGTTGTTCTTTGTGTACGCATGCTATTCTGTGGCAAATTTCAGAAATGTGTGTTGTTGTTGTTGTTGTTGTTGTTTTTTAATCGCAAAAGATTTTTGCACATCAAATCACTCAAATCCGCACACTGATTAGATTATTCAATTAATTTTAATATTTGGAATTCAGTAGATTGTTTTCACCAATCATAAGATTTTTTGTAGAACCGCCCTGGTCACTGGCCTGCGGAACTTGTGCTGGTTGGATTGGTTGAGTATACTGTGGCCCAGGATAGTTATACTGTTGTGGTGTATCATTCATAAATTTGGCTATTGAGGTGGAATTTGACAAATCAAAACCAAATTGAAGATCATGTGTTTTGATCAAATTGATGACAAATTATCACATCGGTCTACTTACACGCAATTATAGCCACGATAACCAGTCCAATAACACCCATAATGATCATCATCTTTAGATTTTGAAGCCAAAATTTTCGTTTCAGTTTGCCCGCTTGCTGCTCAAACTGTGATGCACCCTGCTGCAAAGCATCAGCTCGGTCATCTAATTCAGATAGCTTCGTATCACGTTCTAATACTTTTTCTACATTGGTTTTCATAATATCGACAACCTTTTTGCGATCAAATAGACATTAAAAAGGTATGAGAAAAAATTCGGGTGTTCAGCTTGCAATGGACTAATACCTCATCGACTTGAGCCTGTGTTTGTTGTAGTCGTCTCTGAGCCGCGATTTGTTGTGGAGTTCTTGGTCCTCCAACGATTCCATCATCGTTGGCCTCTGTTGTTGGAGCTAAGCCACCATCAGCCCTAAAATCATTGCATAATAATACATATGTACAATCGCTATTTTCATGCGTGTTCGATTATATAAACAGTGTTTAAACACTTTAAGTATCTCTGTAGTCATAACGCATGAATTACTGTGACTCATGCACATCAATCCTCAATTTAAATCACACGAGAAAAAAACACGTACGTAATGCTCGATTTTTTTCGCAAAGCTTAATTCGTCACTGCATATCGTCGATTTTGTTTTTTTCTCCGTTTATGCTTTTTTTATTTACTTCTTTCCATCGTTCATAATTACCCGTGTGAAAACAAAATGACTATCAGCCAATTGCAATTAATGATAAACGATTATAACTGGCTAATTATTTATTTTGAATGGAAAATAATCAGTTTCTGTTATTTTTAACTTAATAGATTCAATTTTGACATTGTGACAGGACATTTCGCTATAGCTTTACTTGATTGGCGATGTCTATTTCGTCAATCATGCCTAGCCAGTCAAAACATAGCCAAAACGTCTCAAATTAGTCAAATGGCAATCAAGTCAAAATATTTGCATTGCTTTCATGTCAGCTACACATGTTTGTAAACACATACATTTTCGTCGTTTATCACATTCAGAATTTTACATCTATTTCCAGTTCAATTAAAAACGATGAGAAATATTCATCGTACAATTCAATAAACCATTCAGCAGCAAATCAATTTAAGGGTAATTTTCCAAATTCGGACTCAAGCCTTTATTTATAGTGCAATGAGGATTATTTTTTCCAGTTAGATCGTAATTACAGACTCGGTCCTACTATGGACACTCTACCCTTGATTACCGCGAAAAAACAACGAAATCAATGTGAATCGCGCTCGAAAACTATTCTTCGTGAAAAATCGATAAATATTCGTGATGCAGGAAAGTTACGGTGTATTAGATTTTCGGATGATTCGAGTACCGAGTGTAGGAGACGGAGCGAAAAAGGGAAAGGCATAAACGTACGTCAATTAGATATGTGAAAATGTATCGCTGAAGGGCAAAAACGCGTCAAATGATACAATATATTTGCCTTGTTTTCTCCAATCGCTGATAAGAAACAATTTAATTTAACAAACACATCACAAATCAATCCAAGTAGATCATATACACATATACAAAACGTTGAATATATTTGTGCTATATGTTTTCAAATGGTGTCCATTTTCATGTCAGTATTACAGAACTGATGAATTTCCAACAAATTTTAACACAAATTTTCTAGTTACTTCTATCAATATCAATTTTTAGCAAATCAATTATGTAATGCATTACGATTATTATCTCTCATGAAAATCTTTCACTTTCACAAAAATTCAATTGCTTGCGATGACGAGCATTCAGAAGAAAAAAAAATCGATATTTTGACATGGAAAAAAGCTATTTAACACTTACATTTTTCGTTCAGTTATTTGCTTCGCTTACAGTAAAACCAAATAAATCACAAAAGTGCTTGTTTTTTTATCAATAATTTTTTTTGCTTCACTGCCAATTATTTTACTAATCGTTCGTTGTAAATTGTTTTTCTCAACGTTGAATGTTAATCCAAAAATGGTTGAAAATTATGTTGATTTTTCGTTGGACTTCGCTATGAAAATGTTCGATTGGCTTTTTGGATTGCACCACTTCTACTGAGAATTGTGCCCTCTCTGCCTATGCATAGGAAAATTTCTTTACTTGTACGTGGGACGAGATTCGCTATTCGCTGCCATTGCGCATGACAGGACAAAGGCGAACATGGAAAAATTGATCGAAAGTGGGGATGACGACATCATGCACCGTTAAAAGGCAAGACTGTCGGAAAAATGGAACGCTTCACAATGGAAAATTGAAATGTCATGAATATGCCATTAAAACAATGAGGTTGAGGCAAATCGAATGACAGAGAATTTCTGAGCTTGAAACTAGTGCGTTATTCCATCGCATTTCAAATGTTTCAATGAATGAGCTGCGGCTCGTCCGCGCATCGTTTGCAGTGTTTGATTTGTCAAATAGGATGTGGGCTGAAGAGAAATTCAACCGAATTCTGCACAAATACTAAAAAAAAATATCAAAAAAATGAGACGCACATAGATTTGAAAGGGAACATTGTTCGTGTAATTTGAATTTTATTTCATTTATTCATTTTCATTTTCATTTTTTGGACAATTTAAACTAATTGGTCGAATGGTTTATTATTATCAGCGCGAAAAGAGTGGAAAAAGCGAAAATACAAATACATTCACATATTAGAAGCTGATTAACACAACCGCAAATTACGTTCTTTTTTGATACTCCACATCCGTTTTTTATCTATTATACAAACAGATGAGATAACGAATAATAAATAAATGTGTTTGAATTGCCCGAATATGAAGATGAATTATTGGAATAAGACTCAAATCACACGAATAACGGATTATCGTGTCTCCCTTTTGAGACATTGAGTGTCTCATTTTTTGGATATATTGTTCATTCACTGTAATGTTAGCAGTGAAAATCATCACTATATACCGGTGGTATGAAGAGGCAAATATGTAGATACATTTAAAATAACACAGACACACTCACTCCTCCACCTCCATTTCACCGATTGACCGATATAATACTATTATATTATAATATAGGGTGTCTGTGTGGCACACTGCTACCTAGCTTTCTTGCTTTTGTTGTACTCGATATTTCATTGATTAGATGCTGAATTTCATGTGAATGCATTACCCACTCAACCAACACCTAATCGGTCGAAACAGTTTGTCTGGAAAGGGCATGTCATCAAGAATATTGATTCAAATGAAAATTCACATTGCGTCAGTTTCAATAGGGACAAATTTAATTGTTTTATCAATTTTGTTCGAGTAAATTTTAAATACAATTCGTTTGTTGCTTTCATTTCTCATTTTACAAAATGAGGAACGCTAATGAATAAAATCTGTAATGTGTATTTGTGTATTCACTTTTCTCCGTAACATACTTTATTTTTAGAAATAAAAATAACAAAAACATATTTAAAAAAATAAGTATGTGTATATAGCGAAATATATTCTAAGATTCATCAATGATTCCTTTTTTTCACTCATCATATTTTTGATTCATCTTTTGCTTGTTTTTTTTTTCCTCTGTCGTTCCCTCGCCAAGTTACTTGCAAGTTGCATGGTCTCGGCAGCAATTAATGGTATGCAATTCCAATTCCATTAAAAACGTATGTTTTGTATGATAATTTAATAGATTGGGTAAATGAATATTGTTTTCTTCTTTCTGTTATCTTTTTTCTCTCGCATCAGTTTTTATTTTGTTTCAATAAATGTCTACGTTTCACTTCCTGTTTATGAATAGTGTGTAGCTATTTATTGTTTATCGGTTTTTGTTCTCTTTTTTTTTTACATGAAAATAGTGATAATTTGTGATACTCAGTGGGTTCTGAAACTTTTATATTTGAATAGTATTAAATCCATTTGTTGCTTTTTTTGTGTGTTGTCAATAAATTCTCTGGTTTTTTTTTCACTTTGCACTATGTCTTTTTGTTTATAAATATAAATGTTTACTTTTGATTGTGTTGTAAATAGCTTTCTAAATTTTAGATTCTTTTTCTGTTAAATTTCACCTTTGTTTAAGTGTATGCGTGTGTGCTTTGTTACATTTGATTTTTATTTTGTTTCTATCATCATGCTTACACCATAATTGGCTTGTCGTCTATGGTACGACGTTTACTTGGCTTTTGTTTATTGGTTCGCGCGGCATCGGTTTCATCAGGTTGATTGAGAAATGGCGGTTCAAAAGTGGATGGTTGCCGTTGCACCGATGCGGTTAGTTGAATGTGCTGAAAGTCGCCGAGATTCGTCGAATCAATGGATGCACTGCTACTTTTTTGGCTGTTGAGTAGCTTGTTGGTGTGCGGATGTGATTGTTGAAAATCCACACTTGTTGATGTTGATGGTGTACTCTCGTCCATATTTCGATCGCGCATTCCGCCGCTGAAATGAAACATTTGTCGATGGCTCGGTGGCAAATAATCGATGTTTTGATTCGACAAATTGTAGCAAGCGACGGGAGATTCAAGATCCATACCGCTCGAATCCTTATTCGACGAATCATTCTCATTCATCGGACTCATTTGATGTTCACTAATGCTGCCAAACGATGAGTCGATGCTTTCCTTCGTTGTCTCTTCCAATCGGCCACTGGTTAAATCGTCCAAGCTGCCACCTTCACCCTCCATATCCGTTGACAGAAAATCATCGTCGGAACTGGCTCTGGCCAAACTTGGCAACGTCGAGGTCAGAATGGCCCTCTCCATTTCCAGCTCTTGAATGTGATCTTCCAATATTTTTTCTTCACTCTCTGATTCGATGCTCTGCGGACGATTCTGTACAAGCTCTTCCGGTGTAAATACTTTCGAACTTCTCAAATTACTCAAGCGCGCGGTGGCCGTATGTGCCGCATTATCCAAACTATGGATATCATTTAATGTGCACCGAACATTGAACATCTTCTGCGTGATCAACGTTTCAATGCACTTGGTTTGTCGGCCAATGTCATTTAGGCTATCCTGTGCGGGAACAATACGATTGGTGCGCAGCACACATGGAGCAAACACAATTGCCAAAGAGCTGGCTGACATCCGATTGAATTGTTCACGTTGCGCCACCAATGCCAAATGGAAAATTAACCGCTCCAATAGGGCGTGATGCGAAGCCGGCAGTTTTTTTATGAGTGACATCATTGTTGACACCCGATCGGTTGTCTCCGACAATTCCGAAGCTCTCAAGAAATCATCGTATCGATCGAAAGACAGCAACGGCTCGGGCATTTCACGCAAAAATGATTTCAACACATTTGCCAACACATGCACATTGTACAGTTCGTAGTCAATTTCACCCTTCGATTCCGCCATTTTCATTTTAAGCTCTTTGATTTTCGAATTGACGCCACTTTTGCGATACAATCCTTCCGTATAGAGGCCATGCATTTCGATTTTCGTTATAAGCTGTTCAATTTTCACTGGTATTTTAACCACATTATCTTCCATACAGCATAGACTGGTCAATGGCACCCCAAACAAACCGGATACTGGAACTGGTGCATATTTTGCAGTGCTATTAGATTGAGCCGAACCTTTGTTACAGGTTTGTGCTTTTAAGTAGCATTTTTTGTGACATGTAAGGCGACAATTTTGGCACACCTGCAAAAAGAATAAATAATAAAATTAAAAATTAAACTGTTCAATCATTTTGTGATGCAAAAAGTTGATAATTTTTATTATATTTTTTTCAATACATACCAAGCCTCGTTCAATTGGCCAAAGTAAAAACAGCTGACATATTTCGCACGCTGTCGGTATATTGATTATTGTAAGTTGGAAGCTGTGACCTGCAAAAATGGGCATTTATTGCAATAAGATATTCTATTGAATTGATAATTCGAGACTTAATCAAACGCAATCTCTTACCATTGTAGTTGGTATGGTCGTCGACTTTGCGTTTCTTCTCTTTTTTCCGTTTGGCTTTTGGTTTTTCCATTTCGCGTGAATTCATAAATTCGTTCATAAATACTCTAAAGCCATTCACGCACATCGTCAGTGGAAAATCCTCAGATTTATTGCCGCACGTCTCCATGACTTGCTCGAAATTCGAAATCAGATCACGGTACTTTATATTAAGCGTATCGGATTTTTGCTTATGTGCAATACTGTAATGTGCCACCAAATTGTCTTTAAAATCGCGTAATGCCTGCTTGAAAACACGATCAACGGCAACAGTTTTATCACAATCCGCATCCATTTTGTAAATTTTTTGTGCGATAAAATCTTGCAAGAGTTGAAGCTCCTTGGCATCACTGATGATCTTATCGGCCGAATCGGTGTATTCACGTTTCGGAATACTAGATGATTTATCGACACCTTTGCGTAGCTGGCGCTTCGACGATTTTTCACATTGCAACGATTTCACACCGCCATTTTGGATGCATCTGGTGTGAACGAGCAGTCGACAATCAAGACAACGATGACCTTCATTGATAAATGCATCGTTCTCTTGGCAGCTGGCACATTTTTCATTCTTTCCAATTTTAGTGACTTTGTGGAAGCGATGGCCCGCAATATTAATATGCGTACTCGATTGATACATGTCATTGCCACGATTTGCATCGAGCAGGGAAATATTTTTGGAACTCGTTGGATCTGAATTGCGACGCGATTTAATGAATGGGCTGATGCGAGTCGGCGCATGATGATGCTGCGGAATTGTACTATCCGATATCTTATGTTTACTGCTCGTTGTTGTTGTTGTTGTTGTTGTTGAATCAGCACCGAGAAGTGCGGCAGCTTTGCCACGTGGTAAGGGCGCCGCAAACGCCGCCGTTGCTTCACTACCGACATCGCTTGGGGTTGAGCCAGCATTTAGTGGGACTAGATGCTTATACGGTGAGCTATTTAATTTACTTTGAGTATTATTTTGTGACATTAAATGCATATTGTCCGGTGGTTGTTTACTATTATTGCTATTGTTGATTGATGATGAACTATTTGCAAACGTTTCGTGTTGTGGACTCAAATCGGTCGGTCCATGAAATCGTGCCAATTTCGTTTCATCATACGACAGGCCCATGTTCAGTTCACGACGATGCGATTGCAGAGTTTTGTTCGCCGATGTCAAATTATTGGTGGTGGTCGATATTGCACTTGGCTTATTATCTTTGCTGCTTGACATTGCATACGTGCTATCTGAATAGCCTGACAATGGCTGTTTCTTTGCTACACTTGAACTACTTAGATTATAAGTTAACGTTTCGCGTGAGTCCGTTATCAAGTTCGAACTGGAAACTGGTTGTCTTTTTGGACTACTATAACTACTTTCAATTAAACGAACCGGAGACTTTGACATTTCCCATCTGAAAATGAACGAAATATGGTTAGGAAAATGGTGACGTTTCCAAGTAAATTCCATCAACTCACTTTTTAACCAAAAATGAATCGTCGAAATATTGCTTTGTCGCTGTTTCGACATTGTATGCCTTCGAATTACGGCTATCAACACTTTCCTCGGATTCAATCTTACTTTTAGAATGGCTTTCGTTTCCATGCCGTTTGCTATCACTAGTTATTTGTTCGCTTAAACCGCTGGTTTTCGATGAGACCATCAGTGATCTAAACTGATGTTCAGCTTTGTTCAATAGGCTTGCGTCTCGGTCAGTTGTTAATGGTGGTGGTGTGCTCTTTGCGGCATCATCGTCTAGGCTAGATGCCAGCTTCGGATACGATCGACAGATTTCAACATCAATTGTATCAACGCCTTCGGCCGCACTCAGTGGCAAACTTTGTGTGGGCCGCAATTTATAGCGATCTTTCAGTACTTTGTGTCGTTGTGTGCGTTTGAAACGGATGCGTGACGCTTTGCCACGAATGTGCGCCTGTAGAATTATCAATCCGTTCAAAAGTTTCTTATACATTTTTCGTTCTCTGTACATTCTGAACATCGACTGAATGGCGATTGCCGCATTTGTTCGCACCTTAAGCTGGTATAATTTATTCTGAGCCATGCGCATTCGCCAAAATGACTGGATCTTAATTGCAGCTGAACGAAACGACATGAATTTTTCTCGCTGAATTTTCGCCTTGAACCAACGCTGAATCGCATTTATACTTTCAATGATTTTCGTGTGCAATTTGAAATCCAAGCACATTTTCTGCGATTCACGCATGTAGATTTTTGTTGTTCCTACAAAAGAATGGATGTGATTAGTCTGATGTTGAACAGAAGATGGGAAACAGGACGCAGTACCTAATTGATAGTGTTGCTTATTGAGGTTCATTGTGTCCATGAACGTGCGCACGTCTCGCTGAGAACTGACTAGACCTTTTGGCAATAAAATTCGGTACAGCTGAATGAATTCTTCATATGTCAATCGAACATTGTAACCAGCCCGACGGATTCGCACCGTTTCCAGCATTCCGGTATAGCGCAACTGATTGAAACGAAACGGAAAAAATCGAGTGAGTATGAGTTTTGCAGACAAAATTCGGACACTTTTTGAACTCACCTGTCGCACGACTGTCGCATCATCAAATTTATTTGGAATTTTTTCCGAATTTGATTTTATGCATCGAATGAAAAATGGATTTGCCTGAAAATGTTGCGAAAAAAAAAACACATGATGATTTTAAATTACGACTGACACAATCGAAAAATGGGGATGAATGAATGAAAATTAGCGATTTATACCTGATTCAAAGTGTCCATCAATGCAGTCAATGAATTCTGGAATTGTGCCGTAACGGTGAGTGGTTGCTTCCGTGTTTTGATTGTGGTTGAGTTCAATAGGTTTTGTCCAGCAGATAATGTCTTCACTGTTTGAAGATTTTTCAATCCCTTCTTGGGTCTTTCACGTGGTCTGAATGATTTATTTTTTCTGGAAGCAAATCAAGGTCAATTGAAAATTGCCATCATTTTATAAGTCGAGATTTAAAAAGAAAATCATATGAGACTTCATTGTATTTAAAAAGGGCATGCATTCATAGGGACATCTATAACAAGAACAACATCAATGACAACAACAAAATTAGGAGAAAGAAAGACAAAAATGAAAGCTCTGAAAGAAGCTCTGAAGAATAAATCAAATCAGAGTGAACCAAAGTGATTGAAATGCATCACAACATATATAGAACATATGGCTTACGCAATTCGGTAGATTGTTAAATTCACCGATGAAACGGTGATCAGATGACTGAGTTTGAGACGCATACAGGTAAGAGAAACGAACAGTTTTGTTAAAAATTGATTAGTATTTTGATATCAGCAAATTATTCGGTTAATAAAAGGTAGGATTTCCTCATGAAATCTGCGACGAATGTTAATTAATCTCGTTGTTAAAGCAAATTTTGACCATACAACGCAAAATATTTTGAATGAGATTGTCTTACCTTAGAATCGACTCATTGGGACTACGGAAGCGGCCAATGCGATTCGTTTTATTCATCGATTGACTATTTCGATCTTTACGGTGCTTCATACCAGCATGGCGAAATGCAAAATAGCCCCTGAAAAATGCACGGAGTATCGCCCATCGGAATACAGCCACTGGATCAGCACCAACCAATTCCCGTACAAATGCCATACTCGAATTTTTCAATACGCTAACTATGTCTTGTCGCATTAAATCTAAATTTTTTTCCCGCATCTCAGTAACCTAAAATGCAAATTCACACCCGTTAAAATGGCAATTTAGATAGATAGCATGTGTGACGATTTAAAAAATTGCGGGCGCGTGCCAATAAATATTACCTGATATTTTACTTTCCCTGCATAATGTCGGATAATGAACGCATTTTCCTTTTTCTGCGGTTTCTCGTAGAACTTATTATCGCGATGAACACTGTTGAACTTTTGTAAAAGTGTTTCATTTGTGGCTCCCGGGAAGCTGTAAATGCAAATAAATCAATTCGTTAGAGACATACAGTGAGTGAGGTGGGAGTGTGTTATTTGGCAGGAAAGCAGCTTTTCCGCTTTCCCAAACTCGACTTACTTGCACAGATCATCTAAAATACATAAAAGGCCCGATGGTTTTGATTCAAACAATTGCAAACAATCAGAATTGTCCATGAACTCAATGTCTCGCCATTTGATGCCTTGCTTCTTATACTCATTTTGTTCGTATTTGAACACATGCAGGATGAAATAATACTGAAGATGCTCGTTCGCATAGTTGATGCATAATTGCTCAAAGCTATTTTGCGAGTCAAAATCCTCGAAACCGAATATATCGAGCACACCGATTGAGTGGCCAGTATGGGGCAGTTGGTCTTTATTCAAAAGCGCGTGATTCACTTGCAAAACAATCCAATCGAATAAAGCTCCGTACAGGCATTTGGCAAGCGCATCACGTGCAGCTATTGCTTCTGGTAATTTATATTGCATTATCAACGTTTCACCGCTGGCTTTCACACGTTTCGACGTAAGGGCGGCCATTAATGTATCCTGTTTTACTTTTAATAGTTCGGATATTAAACCGACCACCTCAATGTTTCGCACTTGAACGCTTTCATCGTGATGGTAGGTGGATTTTTTCGGAAAGAATTCAACGTTGCCCAGCAAAAGAACGGCCGACAACACATTGAACAGACGCCGTTGCTTTTCTGCCGAAAATCCAACCATTTCCATGCTCTGTTTTAGCCGCGAAAATTCATAGGTTTCATCGCAATTTTCCAACTGGAGATTCTTCGAATTCAAATAACAATATTTATCGGCAGGAAGTAAATGTAGAAGCTCTCGTTCTTGGGGCGTTGCACCCGACAACAAATAGTAAAACACATGATAATTCCGTTCAAGCGGCCCCTGCGATACAATACGACTTTTTTCGAGCAAATACTTTTGCACGATGGCGCCTTGGACCATGCCATTCTCCTTGTATTTCACCTGAATGAATTTTCCAAATCGACTAGAATTGTTGTTATGTGCCGTTTTTGCATTGCCAAACGCCTCTAGAACTGGACCAGCACTCAGAATAGTCTGCTCAACGCCCGAACCATGTGATCCTTTCTGCGACAGCGCCGTCAAATGATGCAGCAAAAAATTCGTACTTTCCGTTTTACCCGATCCCGATTCGCCACTGATCACGACACACTATTGACGTGCAGAAGAAGACACACGAAAACAATTTTTAAATTGGGCATTGAAAAAAAAGACTTGAAATCAAATCATGCGAATGAAGGTGAAATAAATACCTGGTTTCGTTTCTCTCTCAGCATACAGTAGTATGCATTGTCCGCAATGGCGAATATGTGCGGCGGTAAAATTGGTCCAACGCGTTGATTTTGATAAAGTCTAACGTATTTTGGATTGTAAATGGGATAGAATTTGAACGGATTGACCGCAATTAGAATGCTACCGACATATGTGTAAATGTGGCCAGCAACGAAACGTTGTCGCAGATTTTCCAACAGTGTGGCTTCATTTAGATCGAGTAATTGGCACAAATCGGGATATTCACGATTCTCTGGTTGAAATAAGAACGGGATGAAATCACGGAATATGTGCAGATCCAGCCCGTAATTGTCCAGCCATGGCGCATCGCCCTGTGATTCTCGCAAGTAAAATCTAAATGCGGAAAAAACACAAAATTTCGAACACATCAAATCTCGTACGCACATTTCACATGTTCAATGTCGACTAAAACTAACTGTTTGAATTCTGCAAACAAACATCATGCAATCGGGTCAACCGAAAATCCAATCTAATTTCGCTATTTCACGCGAGACAACACACAGCGATTCATTAGGCGAATGTGTGTCGTTCTGCATAAATCGCTTCTGTTTTTCATTAATTTCAATTTTAATAATCACAATTTGTTATATTACCTGTGAAAATCTTTTTCGGAGTGAAGGGGCCATAGCAGCATTACCGAAACCGGTTTTTCATCAGGTGATAAGCGTCGCTCTTTACTTTCACCGGTCACTTCAGCCAATTCATAATTCGTTCCCTGTTTTGAGTTTTTAATTAAAACCGTCAAAATGGATGAGAATAGAGGAAAAAACAACAACAACAACAACAACAACAACAACAAAAATCACACACACGCGAAACAATCAAAACATGGCTAGCAGATAAATTGGGTGCTTTTGTCATGTTATATGTTGTGTTTTCTTCAATTTTGCTGTTGTTGCTGCTTCTGCTGCTGCTCTATTCTCTGAATTAGAGATTAGAGACATAACTTGTTTTGTCATTGTTTTGTCGCGCAATGAAATGAGATTTATTGCGCTTCCATCGAATATTTACCGTTAAATTAAGTCGTTCCACAATGCATGCCACAATTTCTTCAGCGGTCGTTTGTTTGGACGCTTCAACGCTAAGCGCTTCATAGTGCAGTGACAATTGGCCAACATAAACCTGAATCGAATCGAAATCGAAGTGCAGTAAAAAATGGAGAAACGGAAGATTTATGAGCACGTGGTCATTCATTTCAATGTCAGCGGAAGAGAAACCAAAACGGGAAAATATGGCTTGAAATAGCGATCTAAATAAAATGCGCAATCTCTTGGTGCCTGTGTTTACCTGTAAAATGTAGCGAGAGCAATTGCTGCTGGAAGATGCCAGATCGGTCGGTGGTTGCATTATTTTGAAGACTATTGCATCGAGTATCAATTCGAATCAAACTCCAATCGGACATTTTTTGCCCTCCTCACCACACAATTACCGCAGCGATTTTATCAATTCCAATCAATTATCACTCTCTGTCTTCCAATCAATTGTGTGTTGCAGTGTGTTTTTCGGTTGATTCTTCTGTCCGTTTAATAGCTTTCTCTATTCATTGATCACTCATCGTGATGCTTCACCAGAAACAAATAGCGCAAATTTCCAGCCGTTATAAATATTAACATGAATTCACTTGACAATGTCACTAATTTTGACAGCCATCGATTTATTTATGCTCATTTATTCAAAACGAAATAATGATTCACCAAATCCTAGCTCGCACTTGTTGCCACTTGCTTAAATTGTTTAAATCTGTTATAAATGAAAATAATCAAAGAAGATTTCAAATGAGCACAATTAAGATAAAAATGAGTCGCTGCATAAACAAAATTATAATCACAAAACGGGAAAAGAATCACGATAGTAGATCCAAAAGTTGGTTCAATCGCCAAAAATGTTGCCAAATATGAACATTCACAGGGTTTTATTAGGGTCCAAATAATATTGAAGCGTTACGAATATGTGATGACGAGTTGTAGCTTATTAATGTGAATTATTCAGTCATTTCTTGGTATTCGACTAAGACAAACTGGCATGATCTACTACGGGTTTTGTTGGCAAGTAATGATAAAACATAACGATTTTTGCTGTTTGCTTCTCGCCTCTCGCGTCGTTCTCTTATTTTACGTCTTCTTCGTTTTTGTTTTCTTCTTTGTCTTTACTGTATGTAATATACGACGATCTCTCTCTGTGTGTTTGTGTCAGTCAGTGCTTTTTTTTCTTTCTTTCTCTCTACAAGTTTTCTGTTACTCCAATTTGCTCGCTAAAATGCGGACACGGACATATATGTTATACACGACAACTGATATACTCTGTTGAAATAGAAAACAGATGTGAAAAAAAGGCCATCACAATATCATGGCAACACCCTAAACGATATTGTCATGCAACAAGAAATCGATTGTTGTGCTAGCCGCTAGCACAATTGCTTCAATGATAAGTGATTGTCGTTGCTCAACTCTTATCATATTCCGTATGGCACTGCACATCACACACACACAATTATCACAACAGTGGATAAATAAAAGAAAAAAATTAGACCCAATCAAGAGTGAATTGAATGAATCACCGTGAGAGCAGCACACACAAATTATGTGCTACGAGAATATAAATACTTGAACATTGAATGGAATTATATTTGAATTCGAAGGGTTTCAGCTGTAGCTCACGGGCTATAGTGAATATGAACGCTCTAGCACGCACAAATCGGCGCGAACCAACTAACCAACCGAGCGACCAACGAATGAACGATGCTGATAACAGCGATAAATGTTTATATTTATGGATTTCCATAAAAAAGCACGTTGTGTCACTCTCTCCGATTATAGTGCATCCCAATGCACCACGCGCGCGCTCAACTCATTCAGAATGGATGGCAGCATTGCATCGATTATAATTGTAATAGCTCTACGTGTATACATATGCGCGCACACAAGTATAATGTGAATCGCTGCATTTGTTCTGATCAATCACAAAAGTGCACACAAAACGATAAATTGAACGTGGTGATGGGGCGCACGTCACATTGGATCGCTTGCTGCATATAATGATATGCGCTCGCGATTCACTTGAACTTCGAAAGAGCAATGCATTATTATCACAGTAAATTGCGATAGGTCGAGCTAATTCTGTGTGGCATTCGGATAGTGTGCACGGGAACAGCACCGATCAACCGCCCGTCCAACCCGAACCAATGATTAGAAAGAAAAAGACAATACATTTTTATCATTTGGCGTTTATTTTCTCAGGCAAGAATACGAAGCCATTGATAATGCCATTTCAATTTGAGAATGCATGAACAAAAGCGGAGCGAAGAAACAAAATTGTCGTCATCAACGATAACAACAACAATAACAAAGAAAAATAAAGAACACAACCAAATGTTGTTTTTCAAATGACGTTTGTTTATCTTTTGGTAAAAATCGTGTTTGGTTTTCGGACATTGTCGAACCGCATGCTCAGTTTCGGATCATCCTATTGTTATCCAAATGCATGTTATACGAATGTTGTCTCTTCAAAACCGACTCTTATCCACTAATGTACTTCAAACATTGTGCTGTTTTTCAGTGTTTCATTCGCTTCGTGCACTCTTCTTCACGGAAGGACTCATTTACAGCACCAATTTGAAGTCTTCGCTTTTTTGCTCTCGTCTGAATTGTTCCGAAGAAAGTATTGCGTGCACACAAAAATGGGAAATTTTTCGCTAAATTGCGCTGCTGAAGATTGTGTTTTTGTTGTTATTTTCTTTTCTTTTACTTATTTTCCTTTCAGAGTACGGAATCGATTCTTATATTTACAAAATTTTCTGCTGGAAAGCTGTTATATTCCGTTGCTTCAGCCATTATTATCATTAGCAACTCACTCATTCGTTTATTTTTGTAATAATTCATTTGATACAAGTACAGAGCGGAAGAAGAGAGGGTATAAATAAACTCTTTGAACCGAAAAATGAAACAAAACGTTTTCTCTTGCAACATTTTATCTGTTCGAACAAAATAAATTCTTAAAATAATCATATCATTTTAACACTGTTTTCCTCTTTCTCGCCGTTGTTTATGTGAGTGTGCGTATGCGTGTCATTGTCGTCGAGTACACATCGTGTAATGGATTTTATTTTTCTTTACACTTGAAAGCCCAATACATGATATTACGCGCTTGTTATATTTTCCGTACTCATTCACTTTGATCGAAAAAGCGTGGTATTGGATGGTGGATATGTTACACGCAATAAACACACAACACACAAAATTCTCTTTTTGTTCACACAAAACAATCCTCATTTTTACCCTTTTTTCCATCTCTTTCCGTCACATGCACGCTCATTCTCTCTCTCTCTCTCTCTCTCTCTCTCTCTCTCTCTCTCTCTCTCTTTCTCTCCATTTCAATGCATGATACACGGTTTGTGTTGTTGTTCGCTTGTTTTCCGTCGCGCATTGCCATTCAATTTATCTTTTTGCATGTACTTAACGATTTTTCTTCGTCGTTTTTCGCTTTAATTCATTTTCGGATCTTTTCTACATTTAATTCTTCCATTGCATGGAATGATTAAGAAATTGGCAAGATAGAGAGAGAGAATTTTGTGTACGCAATATAATGTGTATATCTCGGTGAAAAATGCGTCCATAAACATTTCATCGTACCCCCTTTAGCTTTGAGTTCTCGCTCGTTCACTATGGCCAGCCATTTTTCGCACAACGATGATAAGCAAATGATTTGTGAGTGTCAAAAAATATCCACTTACGAAGACGTGCGAAGAGAAACAAAATCAAAGAAGATATAAAAACGCACGATCAAACGTCTTCTTTTTGAATATGATAAATATTCTGAAGGAATTCGGTGTTTTTGAACATCATTTTTCAACTTCCTTCAGTTTTACATATCGTTGACTTCATGCTACCCACAAAAATAGCTACGTATTGTTTACGCTTCGGTAATGACTTGATTTAAAAAAGCCTTGCACCTTCAAATGCTTTTTCACTTT
This sequence comes from Obolodiplosis robiniae, assembly GCA_028476595.1. Lineage (NCBI taxonomy): Eukaryota > Metazoa > Arthropoda > Insecta > Diptera > Cecidomyiidae > Obolodiplosis > Obolodiplosis robiniae. The sequence continues at coordinate 8,226,583 of CM052015.1, read as the reverse complement.
GACGGTCGCCCGTTGCCCCCTCATTAATACACAGCACAGCCAGAAATAACAAAAATATGAAAACAAATCAGTCAACATTTCAATTGGAACCTAACGTGATTTTTTCGAGAGTGAGATGGAAAAAATGTGTTGTCATTTTCGAATTGGATTTTTCATCACCTTTTTTTGTGATCGAGAAACTTAACTCTCTGTTGTTCCACTTATATTCCGAGTCTAGAACGACAACAACAGCAAACACCACTTTTTCCTGTAATTCACTTTTCTTTGATCCAATCAGAACTGTTCTCGCTTCGAATTTGACACAAAGGGCAACAATCAAATTCACAAATGTTCGTATCTTACTTATTCACACTCAATTCGTTCTGATTCACTCACTTTATTCAGAACGTTTTGCTATTTGTGGACTTCACGGGAAGTTGTTGTTGTTGTTGCAATTATGGGAACGTTTGGCTTTGTGCATACAAAATTTCTGCTGTTGGTGACGTTTTTTTGTTCTGCGGCTGCTGTTCGCTCACTTTTTTCTCAATTCTCTCGATGAACTCACGTTAAATCGTTTTGTATGTTTAAGCTCCGTGTCAACATTTATACACATATATTTATGAAATTAGATTATACGGATATTATATATTTTATCGGTATTGTAAATTTTGTATTTGTTACTGTTTGATTGCAAGCCACTAACTTCTCTCGCTCACTCACTTATTTTATCGCGACTCGAAATTTTTACTGGAATTTTACACTTCACTCTCGCGCAGCCAGTTCATGGATGATTTTCATTTTCGAATAATATAAAATAAAAGAACACAAATGAACAAATAGATAAAATGATATACGAGACAAGAAATGTTAAACAAGTTATGAAATAAACGCGAAATCAAAACGAAAGACTGTTAAATGATGTATCTTCAGCCATTTTAATTATTAATTTAATGATACATCTTGGGTTTGTGTGTACGAAACTCACATAGCACCGAGGCAGTAGTAATGTAGCAGCAACAGCAGCAATCAAAGAGCCACAAAAACATCCATAGCACATACAGACGGCCTGCCCGTTCGTTTTCATCGATGTGTGCGTGCATCGAGCTTCGTTATGGAGTCGATATTGCTTGTGTATCCAATGCAAATGTATTTGTGTATGCCCACGGGTATTCGTAACTCAAGAAATCTCAATGAAACGATTGCGATAGTGTGTGCGTGCCGTGTATTTCCAATGTTTTCAAATGGATATGGCATTCATTTGCCATTTCACTTGTGCAACTGGCGCAATTACACTGGCATTTTATCGTACGTCATGGGTCTTTTAAGATACGAGCAGCAGCAGAAAGGAAAAATCAACTGCTCAGCAATTCCTTCTATCGTTAAATAAATGAATAAGCTGATAAAATGCAATCATTCTGCTGAAACTATCATTGTGCAATGAATTATTTGGAGACATTTGGATTTTTTCGGTGTTCTTCTCCTTCAGACATGACCTCACCGAGATCCAATAGAACATTCTAATTCAAAAAGGAAAAAAAATCATTCGAATCGGAAACACAGCAAAAGATAAAATCGCTTGATAGATGTGATACATTCGATGGGTACGTTCCGACACGGCTGTTGCGTCGTAAATATGTCAAAAAATTGCTTTTATGCTTTGGTATGTATTCAACGATATCGGGTCTGGCTGTGTGTTTGTGCCGTGATTTAATGAGCTGCCATACCATTGCATACGCAAGCACCACACCATTTATAGATGGTCTATGCATGACTGAAGCAACATGTTGTTTTTCCAGTTCATATGATTGTGTTGGTTTGTGGCCCACACCTTCACATTCGCGACGTTTTCGTTGTATCGCACTTTCCAATATGGCGACCAATCGTTCTTTGCCATTGCGGCAAACAGCGATTTGTGTCAAGTGTAAACTCGGCTTTACACGAATCCACAAAACATGCGCAAAATTGAGAAAGAATTTCTAACATGTTAAGCAAATATATGCATTTTAATTCGATATTTTTCTCACATAAATATTCCATCCAAAAATGTTATTGCCCATGAAAATGGCATTTTCATTGTGGTTAATTGTCATTTGACAATCCGAACGCTTTGCGTGTGTGAACGTGACCCAATATTTGTTTTACTATAAAAACTTCATTCAATTTTATAGCAAATCCACGTATACGAGCCAGTTTAGGTAATTACCAAACCCGTCTGATGTGTATTTCACAAAAGTGATTGTATTTTTCCATATTGTGTTTTCGCTACATTCACCGACAGAACTCAGTAAGAGACTATCCGTAATAAAATCATTTTTGAAAGGAATTGCATCAGTTCACCTTTCGCCGGAACTTCACTGGCAAATTACGCGAGCATTAGTGCGTTCGTCGTTTTGTCGACGCGACACTATATTTTTGTGTGAATAAACGACACCAAGTCGCAGCGGCAGCAGCAAAAAGAAAAAAAAAACAGTATATTTTTATCATAACAAAGGAACGTACATTTCAAGTGAATCTGTGAATCAGTGAAATTGTGCGTGTATTGTACTGCAGAAATACGCCATTCATATTAATAAAAATCAAGTGTTTTAACGATTGACACAATTAAGTTTCGATCCAATGATTTGCTCTACATTCACAAATCAGTATTTTTTCGTATGTTAATCGCATACACTCACCGCTCAATGGCCGTGCAGTGTAAATTTAACCCAATTCAACGAAATCATTAAAAAAACATCATCGAAACTTCCAGCGAAACCAATTACAATGACTGTGCACAAGTTGATACAGTCCTGTGCAATAATCTCATTAAAAAACGCAAAGAATTTGTAAAACAAATATTAAAATACTAAAATTATAAAGAGAAAAGGTTCACGCGACCACAATTTTTCTTTGTGCGAAAATTGAAGGAAAAAAACTAAGAAAAAGAGAGAGAGAGAAAGAGCGAAAAAGTAATCGAAGAATTACGAAATTTACACAAAAATGGACTTTGCGATGAAAGATTTTGAGTCAGTAGCTCTGCACACAGCTACGGGCGATTCGGTGAATGTGCAACATAAAAAACCATTTGACATTGCTGACGTGGTGAATAATGAAATAAAATTAGAGGTAATTATTATAAATTCACAGGGTAAAAAGAGGTTATCGTTATGTTTTGTTCTTTTGAAATGCAGCGCAATTCATGCGCTTACATCTAAAAATAACTAAAGTGAAGGCAATATTAGATATAAGTTTTCTCTTCTTAACAATATGGTTTCATATAATAATAATGAATATAATGAATGCGCAGTGCTGAAACGTTGCGTATTTTTCATTGTGTTAAATATAAATTGGCCAGTGATTTGTGTGTGATGTTTTCAACATGATTTCGATTTTGATTTATTTGATTAACCTCGAATTGCAGTTGAAAGTGCAAAACACGTGTAGATTTCCATAAAAGATGATTTATTGCGTAAATCAACATTTCTGTTATCGTTATCGCAAGCGCAAAAAAAAGCACACAAAATGTATTGCGTGCCATATTGTTCAAAAATGGTCTGTTTCAAATTCAAGAATTTGATTAATTTTTCCTTCACTTCTTTTGGAATATAGAACGATGATTGGAATATCGATTCCATATTTCCGTTGAACAACGATTTCCTGAACGATTTCAATAATTTGGGTGACCTCAATATGGAAACACACTGGCAGGATGCATATGATTATATGTCATCGCCAACTTCGACCGGAACTGAGTCGGAAAATGATAACGATATGCTGGGCATGAAACCAACTGCCGATCAAATGTTGAGTCCACCACAAAATCTCATTTCGAGCTCCTCCTCAGACAGCGGCCTTTCCAGCGACCATGTTGACTTGTATGTATCATTTTAACCATTTATCATTTAGTTATTTATTGAATTTTGAGTCACTGTTTGGATACAAAGAGCACTATTTCCAAAGCGGACGCTTGAAATCGTCTACGATTCTCTCCACGTGAAACAAACAGAAGCAATAGTTGATGATTGTAATCTTTCGCTTTGAACAAAGTGCAGTATTAAAAGTTTACTCTATGTGGATACTTTAGTATTTCAAAATTTACAATTCATAATCTAACTATTTGCTTTTAACTCCATCAAAAATTGATTATTCTAATCACAAAATCCTATTTCAGTGACATGAACTTTGATCAGTTGGGTTCGGATTTGTTGCAGCAGCCACTTTTATCATCACAAATCGTTCCAGAACTAGCTGATGACGAGCTGTTGATCAGCAAATACGTTAAGTATGAAGCAAAGATCCAGAAACCCATTGTGTCATCACAAACAAATGAATGCAAGGTCATTCAGCAGAACGCACCAACTGTGCAGATAAAGACCAATGCAGTGAATAGGGCAGCAGCACCACAAAAACCGAAAATTCAATTTTTGAAGAGAATTCCAACAAATGTCGTTCAGGTTCCCGATCCAAAATCCGCTGTAAAACAAAATACAACTGTCAACGAAAGTGTGGTTGCGAGCACCCCGATCGTTTTCAACAAAGTCAACGGAAACATTTCGGGTAAACATGAAAATAAACTTGATATTGAAGAAGTTTTTCTAATGACATGAATCAATTTTTAGGCATTCGCAAGGTGATTCAAGTAAAGAAGGGACCGAATCAGAAGTCCATCATCCTTCCATTTTCGTTAAAAAATGGCACCGACATTCGCTCGATCAAAATCATCAAGCCATCGTCTTTGACGAAATCACCGAAAATTCTAATGGCCGCATCAAATCTCCTACAAGAATATAAACAAAACACAATCATCGTGAATAAACCCGTCGAATTGGAGCCTAAATACGGTTAGATAAGACACATTAAACAACTGATTAGTTAATTAATCTAATGAAATTATTTTGTGCTTCTAGAAAATGATTCAATGTCAGAGCCGTCAGATTGTGAAAGCTACAAATTTGAGGAAATGTTTGTGCAAGATGATGACGATGAGGAAACTCACAATGACAGTGACCAAGATTTGGTCGACAATGACCATCAATCCGAGTATCCGAAGCTGATTTTATCTGGCGAAGAGAAACGTTTGCTAGCTAAAGAAGGCATAACTCTTCCAACCCATTACCCGCTAACAAAACACGAAGAACGCGAATTGAAACGCATCCGTCGAAAGATCCGCAACAAAATCTCTGCACAGGATTCGCGTAAGCGAAAGAAGGAATATGTGGATGGATTGGAGGAGCGTGTTAAAAAATGCACCGATGAAAATCAAACACTTGTGAAACGAATCAAATTGCTGCAATCACAAAATCAAAATCTCATCAATCAGATGAAGAAAATGCAAAGCCTACTGACAAAAGGTGGCAACAAAAGTGTTCAGCCGGCCACATGTCTGATGGTATTGTTGATGAGCATGGCCCTAATCGCTGCTCCAAATTTAAAATTAAGCAAAGAAAGCACCGATGCGATGCCATCGGATATTTTGATGGAAGAGAATCAGTTGCAACAGAATCGTCGATCATTATTATTCGATTCGAAAGAGAAATTCGGTGATGTTGTTGTCGATGAAGAGATTAGCAATGATTTCAGTCTATTTTGCGACAAATCGGAGAACAATGAACACAACTATGCCGACACACCACGGTCGATGAACAACAAAATTGGTGATTTGATCGATAAATTGGATCTGGACGATTCAATTTGGGAGGGTCCAAAGAATATATCACAAAAGGGCATTGCGTCGAAAATGGATTTGTCAGACAACACCATTGCACATTCAAATGTGATAAAAGATATTCAATTGGATTTCAGCGGACTGGATGGTGTATCGCCAGTGATGCATGCCAAAATGGCAAAAAATCTCAGCGAAATATCAGCTGAAAATGCATACCAGTTTGAATTGGACCCGGGCCTGTCAAACATCATCAACTTAAACACCGAAATCGATGCAAAACATGTTTAGTGATGATTTGATTGTTCCATCTAATCGGATGCATCCGACCGTGCGCACTGTTATCAATTTTCTGCACATTTCATTTGCATTTTCAGGCTTTTCTCTTTATTGTTGGGTTCAAAACAAAACGAGTAAATCAATTTTATTTTGACAATGTAGACAATGAGTATTCAAATATGATTCCAGTTTTTACACACTCACACAAAAACAAGCAAAATTAGTGTAATTTTTCATTTTTCGCACGCTTGGCGTGATAACCTCGATCTTACCAATATTTGTTATTGTGTTTTATTGTTTTCTATCACTGGAGTTGACCGCAACGCAAATAATACACTCGTGCCGAGAAAAAAAAGCAACAAAAATGTTGACACATCATTAGCCGGCAAACCAATAAATGGTTTTCTTATTGATTTTCTTCTATTTTGTTAAAATAGTTTGATTATTTTTCATGTCTATTTACGCCTAATTCTCATTTAAGTGTCGTCAATGACGACGGATATTCAGTTCAACGCATTTTTATATTTCTATGTTTTTTCGAAAGAAGAATTTCGAACATAGAATTTCGGAAGATCAGATGTTCCAATCAATTGATAACATGTTGATGCTGAAGGAAACTGCAATGCATGTATTACTTTTACAGGGTAGGACCATCTAACATTTGCATTTTGACAAAATTGTTTATTTAGAGAATGACAGCTCAAATGTCAAAATGTCTCAAATGTCAAAATGCAAATATACGGCCCGCCCTATATTTGCAATGATTAACATAGATTTATTATACTATTTATATCCTGTTAAGAGTATCCAGATTCACACAGATCTTGTGAATGACATCAAAACTACCGATATTTGAAAAATAAAAACTTTATTTGTTATGAACAGCAACACAATTATATTCTATCTATTATCAAAATGATGTAAACATTTTTATTTTTAATGGAAACAAAAAATTATGAGGAAAATTCCGTAATGTTTGAATCCACTTGAATTAATTTTGGCCAAGAGAAATTGTATGCATATATGGTTGACGATATATAGAAAGTGCAACTTTGTATATAAGTAACTTTTAAATTCTTCAAATAAAAAATACAAAAACTCGCGAAGCCGAAATGTCCAATTTGTTTGTATTTTCGGAATGAGCTTTTGATCCTGTCTTTTCGTAGATTTTGCTTACTCATCTTCTCGGAACGTAAAACAAAAATCGTCGCCTCTTTGATTCGCAGAAAAAAGCGAACGAGAGAAGATAATATTCAAACATTTTCAGGAAAACACCCGACAAGAGTGTTCCAAATTATTATCAATGAATTATAAACAAACGCTAATTGTTGAAAATAAACATAATTAAATCGAAAAAAATTTCGCTTCATTATGCAAGTTCATCGTAAGTCAAATTCAAATGCGGCAATGTTGTCAGCCAATCGATGGGCGAACAAACGGAACAACAAATAACTGTAAACTGAGTCTTACACATGCTTAAAAATGAAAAGAATTTTCGATCGTTAACATCAACCATTTTTCTTTAGCGATCAAATACATGCGTCGAATATCGTGCGGTGATGTCAACGTTGACTTTTGCATGCGTCTTTTTCCTAAGTAGGTATTAATGAATGTTCACAAAATTGAAAGGTATGACGTGGAAAATTACTGTACATTGTGTATCGGAATTGTTGATTTCGGTTAGTGCAAGCACTTAAAAACAGCGATAAAAATCAGTCAGCGAACAGCAGCACAAACCACAATTGCAAACATGATTAAGTGATGCGTCTCGGTTTCTCTGTGCCAAAACGGTGTGCTTATGGCTTTTTTGCGACATGTTGAGCCAGCGATTTGCGTGCAAGAGGCAAATACCAGCGCGTATCTGAATTCATACCGTATGGAGTGTACCGTTTTTTTCTTTACGTAATCGCATATCCATTCATTTCATATTCCATTTTCGAGAATTGTACATAGCGATGGCAGCGAGAGAGAAGTCGTTGGCACAATGACTACATAGCAACATCACATATAAAATGAATGATGAGTAATTTCTGGTTTCTCCATGTCAAAACACGAAATTTCGGTTGTAATACAGAACCAGCGCACCTTTTTCGGTGCACTGCATTCGGCTCAAATGCGCACGACTCTTAATTTCTCACTCATTCGCTCGCACAGCTCTCGATTGTTCGCGGGATAAAAAGTCACACTTAAAATTATACTCAAATCGTTTACGATGTACTTCACTCAATCGCCACTACATGTATCACTCAATTCACCGCGATCGTCACCGAAAACATGCAGACAGTACACCATAATGCAGCTGTGTTGAGCATTTTTTAAAGTCTGCTCACAGTCTCTCGCACAATCCAAGAGTCTCTCACATGCAAACACAAACATCAGCGCCGGTACGCGCATACACGCCATATACAGATGTCACATCATCGCTTGGCAAAGCGGTAGTCAACGTATACATACCATCGAAGTATATAACAAAGTTCGGTCGTTCACCTCGAAACAAACGAACTGTTTTATATTGTGTAGTAATACGAACGCGAGGCGAGCGCGCGGAATGAATAACACACATCGAATGAGTTGAGAGAAAAGTGAGCGCGCATTCAGTCGAAGTGTGTACGTTTGGTATTCGGTCCTTTTGGTATTGTTGTTGCTACGACTTGGTTCGTCCAAAGACGAAATCTCTCTCTCTTGTGCGTGCATGTTATCATATAAATATTTTTGTATTGCAGAGAGGAAAATACAACAGAAATTTTTTATAATAAAGCAAATAAAGAAAAAAAAACACACATAGAGATCAGCAGCACACAACATATTAAAATATACACGCAAAAAGAGGAAAGAATTGTATGAGCCGTTCATTGCCTCTGTTACCGTTGCTAAAACATACACCAAACGTTAGTTGATTCAAAACAATGGTACGTCTCGAATCCCCAATAAACTTGCGACGAAATCGTTCATCAGCGCCGTCAACAACGGCCGATTGTAAAAATTAGCCGCAGTTTATTTTCAATACACATGAAAAAAAGAGCCACTCCACAGATTTTCTAAAGATAGAAAATTCCATTAGCCATCAAAATAAGTTGATATTCAATTGCGCTATTGACAGTGTAAGTTCAATTGAAGTGTATATATTTCGGGTGAAATGGAGTCGTATTCAATATTTTGTGTTTTATCGGTGGATTTGTAGCGTGTTGAATTACAGAATGAAAGAGCGCACAGCGCGTCGGAGTGCGATTGCAGTTTCATCGACATTGTCAACGATTGGAAGGTCGCTCGAAGAATTATTTATTGCCGCGAGTGTTTTAGAAAAATTATCATCAATTTTGCCATTTTAAATGATATTTTGCTATGAGACATTTCACGTTGAAATGACAGAGAAAGATTGAGTGATTCAGACAGAGAGTGCATGATACGGCCGATATGAATATCACTGCTCGATAGTGCAAACGAGAAATGAAGAGTCCGCGTCATACAGTGATGAATATTAATCATATTAAATTGAAATCAAATCAGATGAATTGTTTTGGAATTTGAATACAGTGTGTGATAGTACCAATGATATTGTTCTCAGCCAATTTTTTTCAAAGAGCATTTCAAACGAAATGAAATTGATAAGCATTATGATTTTTGCACAATGCGCGAATCCACTTGAAAAGTGTTGATAATAGCCAAAATTAATTCTAAAATATTTAAAGCAATGAGCGACAAAGAAAGCCGAGATAGCCAAAAAAACTACCAGTTTATCTTATTTGTCGGGAAGGAACGAGAGAAAGAACCGTTCGCGTGTGTGTGTGTGAATGCGAGTGTGTGCATTGAATGTGCGGTGATGGCTCTCGACGCTTTTGATTCGTCATATCAAATTGTGGCTGAAAATAATTCGAAAGCATTTATTATTTTTGTGGACAGAATTACGAGCGCCAATAGTTTGGCATGAATTTACGATAGTAGCGTGTAACCGTTGGATCAGTGGCCAAGACAAAACACCGCTCGTCCTCCCAGCAATAATTTTTCTCAGTTTCGAATTAATTTGAGAAGGCCAAAGCCATTTCGGTGTCATTGCTGTTATTATTCTGCATTCAATGTGATTTGTTTGATTTCTTTCAATTTTTTTTTTTGTCGCAATTGTTCGTTGTCTGATTTCAGTGCTCATATTACAAAAATAGAATTGGTATTATTTTATTTTTGTTTTGGAGAAAGCAATGCCAAATAAAAAATGACCAATGAGTGTGCGGTCAAAGCCACAATACCGTGTGCGTACGTGCGTGCGTGTATGTTGTGGTGAGTGCGTGAGTGCTTAGAGAGACAGTGGAATGCTATTGTTCGAAGAACAATACGTACGCAAGTGTGAGAGTGGGTTCACGCAAGTTCATTCGCCTATAGCGAATGGCAAGTGAGAGAAGCTAAAATGGAAGAAAGTGGTTACGTTTTGAATCATACGCAACACTGTTTCTCATTCGGCTCATCAGTATCTTCAACACTATAAATTTATTCAAGGACAATGTCACTTTAAATCTCCGCAGAAAATCCCAAACAAATCATGTTGAAGCTTTCTTTCGCCTCATTTGCTGCATTTTCTTGAAATAGCACAAAAATGAAAGCCAATTAAATTTAGAATTTTTCCGAGTTAATAAGTTCGAGAGAAATTTAGAAATGGCGAACGAAACTCAAATAAATTCCAATAAATAAAATGCGATTTGATGTTTTAACGTCTACGCATCGCACGGTGATTGCCATCCCAATAAACGATTCATTGCTTCAATTTTTCTATATACGAGTTTATATACACATTTTTGCCGTTGCTTTTCGCTTGATCTCTATTTCGGGAGTCAGCGCAACCGAAAAATAAACAAAGCTACATTTCTTTGGTGTGTCTTTACGGGTCTTCGTCTTATCAATTTACATATCGCATATTCGGTGTGTTCCGCAATTCGGCAGAAGAGCATTGTACGCCGACGATAACGGCAGCAGCAGCAGCAGCTACAGCGGCGTCAATAACCGTCACGATGATGTAGTAGAAGAGAAATTCATGTATTGGATGGTGAATTTTTCACGGCCAACGAAATGGCCTAGAAAACACACCGAGTTAAATAACGAAGCAGAACAGCAAAGGGCATTGCCTTCTACTTCTCTGCATACATATATCTCCTATGTGTGTAGACTGTTGTGCTGTATAAAAACTGGCGAGAGCATGAGAGTGAGAATGGTAACGAAACAAAAGGAAAATATTCAACGCTCTTCTTTGCCATTGGTTTTTTTTTTTTCGACCGAAAACTCTGTGTGGCACACACAAACACATGCGTATGTTCAAACATCGATCCCCGCGCGCGTACCGACAATGATAGAGAGAAAGAGAGTCCGTTTTCAAAGCGATCTGTTCAGCATATTGCGTATGATGTGTGATGAGCATGTGTTTGTATGAATCCGTTTGAATGTTACGCAGAATAGTACGATTTTCATAAAGTATTATGTGGTGGCTGCTGCTTCTGCTGATCACACATACTCAACCAAAAGCCAACGAACGCTACATTTCTACAAACTCATCGATTTTTATATAATTTTTGGGTGTTGTTGACCTTTTGTGCGCACTTTTTTTGTTTGGTTCTTTGAAATGTTGGTGTTATTGTAGTGCATCTTTGCTCACCAATTCAAATGTTGCCATTGACATAACGGCGAGATGGAAAATTATTGCGTAGCCAAAGTTGTGCGGCGCTCGAAAAACGACAATAACAGCAATAGATTTGACAAAAACTCCGGTATTTAATGCACGCATTTGATCGCTACTCGCCATTATTATGATAAAATAGCCAACAATACGGAAAAAAACGACAAAGTTATAAATGACAGTGTTCCCACAATTCTATTATCACCGCCCATTTCTATTAATTCTATTTTCTAATGCGTAGATATTTCAACACAACTCTTTCTACATGTGTGTTCACCGATTCATTTTAAAACAAATAAACAATGTGAAGAGAAAATAAAAGCACGAAGATAATTATTGACTGAAGTGCACGAAGAACAACAATTTCCGAAATTTCAAATAAAACAAAAAATATTCATTAGTGCGGTATGACAAGACTGTGTGTTGTGCTGCAAAACATTGAGTGTCATATATCAGATTCTGAATGGTGTAATATTCACTGAAAAGAATTTCACAAACAAACAATATGTTGATTCAATGCAAATGTATGTTCAATGCATAACCGCACATCAATGATATGGATTATTTTGTCACACCTTGGGATTTTCGACCAGTGGATTTTTTCTTTTTGTAAAAGGTAAATCACATTTCAGCTCCCTGCTTTATTTTTATTATAATTTTGATTGTTCATTCAATTCCTCACGATTTGTTAAAAAGCCGCTTTACAACACCTAAATATTCATTCATTTCAATATTTATTGTTCATTATTATTCTATTTTTTTTTTGTCAAAGCAAAATTTTGGATTGATTATGCGCTAAAATAAAGAATTTTGCCAGTGCATTTTTGTGTCGATTGTGAAATGGATCTTGTTGCTAACCTATTTGATTTCGATTAAGTGCTGAAGATTACAAAAATCGTCTTATCACATGATGCTTAGTAAATTTCATAAAACATTCCATATTTTCGATTGGCTTGCGAAATTATATAAAATAAAAGTTATAACATTCACCAATCATTGGAATCGCTATTGATTCGTGCAGTTTCATGAATATAAATGATACGAAAATAGCAGATAATTGCACTGTATCGATTTAGAATATTTCGGAGTGATACGAATAAAAAAATCAGTATTTATGTAGTTCATGAATGGAGCAAAAGGTTAATGACTCATGTTAAGGGTCGACTACGGTTATTCAACCCTTACGCATACTAAGATACATTTTCACCAATACATTAATGGTAGGTGATACGCAAACGGCGTAGCCAAATTGAATGAAGTGAAGCAGAGCCGCACGCATACATTTATGTGCCTTCGGGAGCACTGCTTCTCATTCGGCAATTCATGTCAAACGCAACAATACGACATCCAGAAAAAAAGTAATACAATGTACATCGATATTTAAGTGTCTCAAGAATACTGGCAATATTCGAGAGTCAACTGCACGATTACCATCATTTCGTTATCATTTCTTTTTATTTGTAAAAAAAAAAACAAAACCAAAAATAAGTATCTGAAAAACCAACAGCACAATTACATTCCGAACATTTTTTATAGAATCTCTTTTCCATTTCTGATCAAGCAGTTAAAAGTGTTGAATTGGAAAGCAAAACAATTTTAATGAACAAAAATCGTATTGTACTGATGATAGCGAAAGTAGTTGCACTCGTAGCCTTTAGCTAAATGTTTAGAATTCGATTGATAATGTCCATATTAAATGATATCATGCATTCGTTCTTCAAGCAACATCATTCATTCATTCATTTATTCATTTATTTTCTCTCTGTTTTCAACATTCTGATAATAATTAGATAAGTTGTAGAATATATGTATACACGCCAAAGCATATGCATCATCATCAGCATCATCATCATTTTCATCTTCATCATCATCATAATCATCATCATCACTCTGCTTCGAATTTATATGAATTGGTGTAAACATTCAGCTGAGCGGAGGCTCACTCTCAAGTTCAATGTACAGCGAATCACGTTGCGTGTGATTGAACTTTCAGTGTGTCTATCGTAAATCCTTTTGTTTCTCCTCTTTCACATTTTCTCGCATATCGCAAGTATGCATATGTGTGATTTTATTATTTCTATATGCTCTCCAATCTTTCTTATTTTGCTATGCTTTTAAATCAAAAATGAAATAATAAACAATCTCTTCGTTCGGAAGAGACATCTTACGCATTTAAATAAAAAAAGAATCGAAAAAAATGCGTAACATAAAAACTTATATTTTCATGGGCGGAAAACTATTCGAACGCCGCAATCATTTAATTCACATTATTTCACAAAAATATAAAAAGTGATTGTTCATTGGTTGCGATTGTAATGGTCCGAATAATGATATCACTATCGTAATGTACGTATTAACGATGCGAACATCGACATGCGGAAGTAGAATTTCGCTTTAATTTCATTTCAAAACATTCTCTCATATGGTTACGAGTATATAAAACTAGCCTCTTTTATATACTCAACGAACCCGACATTTTATATACACAGATAGGTACAATAACTCCATTTACTCATTTATACTCCAACTCTCTCCGCGTATCGAGAGCGCGCGCTCTCTCTCTCTTCAACAAACACTCAATCGAAATGGTGCGGTTATTTTAACAGTGTAGCCGGCTTTTTGTCTATTTAAGTTATATATAAAACATTTTGATTTCAAGTCCAATTTCATCGGAATAAAATACGTTGTTCGAAGTTACCGTCCAATTTCGATGATGATCAGGTCTTTGCCAGAATTTCGTTGAACATGGTAAAAAAATGGTTATTCATATATACATGATTCATGCATGAATTGCGTCTATTCTCAAAAAAAAAAAAAAAAAATGCGGTTGAGTTGAAATTTGTGGAATTTCATTGAGTAAATGGCTCATTGTCTCCCTCCATCAAGTATTCAATTTTCACTCATTTCCCCTTTTTCGAACATAAATGTGCGTGTATATGTTAAGCTATTGCGATTTTGCTCGACATGTGGATGCCCCTTCGATTAAACCGCGATCATTCATGAGCCGACCGTAAGAACGAGCACATCGTTGACTGTTACTTTCTAAGCGAGCCGAATTCTCATATATTGCATCCGAAACATGAGTCCATGTTTTCCTTAAAACCCCATGTCAATTGATTTGTTTGCGGTTTGCTTTTGATTTGCGCTGTCGATTTTTGTTCTGTTTTTTTCAAATGTTCCAAAAGAAAATCAAATCAAACGATTCACCAATTGACAATATGCATTCACGTGTTTTCACTTTTCAATGTGCCGACGTTCGTTGCTAATATTTCAAGAGCATTAATGAATGATAGATATTGGCTAAAAATAGGGATGCATGCAAATTTATTTATAAAATTCAATTGATTTGTTGTTGTTGGTGTATGATTCGATTAAAAGGTCGCATTTATATTCAATTTACAATGTAATTGGCAAAACAATGCCGCATTTTTAGCACACAAAAAATTCCCAATTGCCACACATTTTGCAGTTGGCTTCGGTTTTAATTGTTGTGTAACAGTTTTTGCGTTTGTTCACTCACATCAGTTGGAAGGAAGAAAAAATGCATTAGACATTTGTCGATTGTTTGTATTCAATTCGTTTCACTTTGATATTCATATTGTTATTGATAGAATTTGTTCGGTCACGTTGATGTGAAACGTTGGCTATCGGGGGGATGTAATGATATGAGTGGTGTTTTATCTTGCTTCCAATTTCATGTGCTTTTCATCGTGTTTTCATTTTTCCTTATTTCGTGCAGAGAGATAAAAATCAATGCAATTGCTGAATAGTTTGCGGGTAAATTCGGATATAGAAGTGCATAAGCTGAAACACAAACGACGTTGCTCAGGCAAACACTTTATTACACATACACACACATAGAGAGAGACACAGACACAGGCACACACTCGTGCACACACTCTCGTCGACGTTCTGTGCATCGCCGTACATCTTTTCAAAAGCTTCAAAATGCTTAGCAAACGCATACATTGATATTGATGATTCTATGACCTCGGACAACATCGAGTACGTTCAACCCTCTTTCCCAAGGAAATATTTTTTCCACTTTTCTATTTCGATGCCATTGCAATAGAGTGCATTGCTGCGAATGTGCACATGCATACCTATACATTCTGTATACGCATACTGTTCAGTGCTATCAGTCAATAGTTATGTGCACATTGGGTTGTGCTTGTAGAAATTTTCTCGGGATGTGATTGTTATTGTTGGTGTTTTCGTTGGAATTGCTCGATTATGTGCACAACAGCACAGTTCATATATAAACACGTTTATATATTGAACGACAACACAGCGAATACGTAATATGCACTTTTATGTAGGCCAACATTTTCCCCTGAACTATTGCTAATGCTATTTGATGTGGCGCTCTTTCTCCCGCTCTCTTCTCGCTTGTCTCGTGCGCACACATTCTGCATTCGAAACAATGTTAAATTGCATACACACAACTATAGATAGATAACGTGCTGCTATAAAACCAACTATTTAGCGTGCCGATTGTGTTGCTGCTGCTGTTCTATGCACGTTTTCTATCATCGTCATTCTTATACTTCGCATCTGTTTTTTTTTTTTCGTCTTCGGCATTTGTTTTTGCTCGTCCAAATACAAAGTTCCTTGTTCAGTGTGCGCGCGCTATGCGAAAGTGTTGAGCTACTGTATAACTTGCATATCACATATTTACAATTGGAAAATATTTTCATTTCCGCTTCATTCAAAATACACATGTACCATTCTTTCTGGCGCTCGTTCTCACTCAAGCACACGTACACCGATCAACCCTTCAGTTGCAGAATAACATTGCGCCAACACACAATGACTGTATGACTTCATCTATTTATATGTATTTTTGCTGCTACATGTGACACACTTAATTTTTACAATCGCTGAAAATGTATTTGCTCAATTTTTTTTGTTCATGTCGTCCTTTCGCGAGGCTTATGAAAGGTGGAAAATCAAAGCCAAAAATTGAGTGAGGTAGACCCTATTTGTGCCAATGCGAAAAAAAAATGTTTCATACAAAAATCGATTCATTCCAATGTTTCATCTAGCAGCGGCACTTTAATCGTCAATTTACTCGAACCCACAAAATTTGATTGCACAGATG
The DNA here is from genome assembly GCA_028476595.1 of Obolodiplosis robiniae. Lineage (NCBI taxonomy): Eukaryota > Metazoa > Arthropoda > Insecta > Diptera > Cecidomyiidae > Obolodiplosis > Obolodiplosis robiniae. The sequence goes on along the minus strand of CM052015.1, from coordinate 8,209,927 downwards.
CCGATTTTCGTATGAAAATGCCAATAATAATTGGTGGCGCAAAGAAGAAAACATACACATTTTGTCGAAATGAGAACAGAATAATCGATGAAAATCGGTTCATTGCTCATCTTCGCCATGTCCATTAATCCAATTGAATGGTTTAATAGACATTCGCGACGATATATCGGTATTTGGTTGAACATCAAGAATTATTTGAATCACAAATGGCACAAAAGCTCATCATGGAACAAAAGTGCGGTTTTCTATTTGTTCCATCCAAATGGGTTAACAATGTGAACGTTCAATAAAGTTCAAAGGCACCATTAAATGCGCAAAACAGGCCACAAATGGTCATATAAAAACTAATTTTTATGCAAAAATAAAAACATTCCACAAAACGTATTTTGTATAAACATTCAGAAATACCGTCATATGAGTCAAGCTCTCAACCATAAAATAACAGTATTTTTGTTTAAACGTAGTTTTTTTCAATCATTTTCGCGATCATTTAGCACTTTCTTAAACATCAGTAAAAGTTTTGGTATTTCAAGTGAGAAATTTTAGTTGAAACTCCGATGGGCATTCAGAAAATATAACTAAGCAATGGGGAAAAGACGCGTGAGCGATAATGTGGTTAGATTCGGTCTTTTTTCAAGAGTAATTACAGCTTAATCAAATTATTATCAAAATAATAATTATGTCTTGATTAATTTTTCTATTGTTTATCAACGAATCCGTTTCGAGACAACAACAAATGTCGGATACACTGTGTCAACGGTTGCAGATTTGACATAGACGCAAATATTTATGAACATAAAGGCAACTTTGATAAAAAGAAGAACAGGAAAAAACACATTGAAAACGTCGAAATCGGTGCTGCTAATAAAAAAACATTGCGTCATGATAAATATCAGCAAATTCATTTATGTCAATACAAGTATCAACAACACAAGAATCTCGATTTTAAAGATCAAAACCAGAGCAACGAATACGGAAAGAAACCGACGAAAATAGCATGGTCCACATTATGCATTCAACTTGTTTTTCTTTCACTCGAAAAAACCATAAATTGAATGAAGTTGGAGCATCAATGTCTATTCCCATTTGTTCCTGTGTCGCTATTTCGGGAAATAGTGCCACTTTAGAAATTCTATATTGACCGAACGAAAATGTGACGAAATGTAATATTGCACAAGCATTTTGAGAGAGCGTTGAAGACAAATGACCGAGAGGGAAAAACACACGGATGAAACGGGCACACTCTAGTTCAATTTATTAATGTTCAAGTTTTTCCGTAAATTATTCATCGAATGATGAAAAGTAACCATTTTTAATTCTGACACTTTTCGCATCGATTCTATTAAAAAAAACGACTTAAATAGCGTTTCTCTCTTGAAAAATATGTCAATAATTTTGGCTGCAATCGAATGGTTTCATGAATAGCATATATCATTCATAATATTTGATCATCAATTGATGGGTATTTGGTTTCAATTGCAATAACACGTAATTAGAAGCTCGCTGGTAAAGAGTTGCTCTCTAAATTGCTCTCTCCTTTGACACGTATCAAATTTGAAAAAGTTCAATAAAGTATCAAAATATCGACTGACATCTCATTTGGCCATTCCGTTTCATCGCACCAATACACTCATATTCTGGAGCGACAATGCAAATATACAAAAATTGTGTGTGCGCGCGCTGTTAATTTAGCTATTTCGTAAGTCTTGAATATTCGAAGAAAAATAAAACAGACGTAGACGCACACAATCAGCGAAGCAGTTGAAATAAACGCATTTGGGCAAATACGTAGCTCGACGAACGAAAGGAAAATAACATGTTTTACTTATTTTTCTTCATTAATTCCTTCTTGCAAATCATACACTTTGAAGTGCTGTTTCGTTTGTTCTCTTTCTCTAATTGAGTGTATGGCGGTGGTGAGCATGTGTTTTCGCGTACAGCACAAACACACTCACCAAATCGATATGAACGTAATAATGTACAGTATGTGTGTGTATGTGTTTTTTTTTTTCATTTGCTACATGAATGCAGCAATGATTCTATAAAATCATCGACACAGCTATCAGTGTATGGGTAGCCAAATACATCACAGTCACAGTCACAGTCACAGTCACAGTCAAATAGCGTGCGCACATTCGCTCTCACTCTGTCGCTTGTGAGTGAATCCAATGAATGGTGCACACACAATGAGCATACATGGCTGCCGTGAGTGCGAGCGGGAAACGAAAGGCCATTGACCGGAATCATTTGACCTACTAACGTGAAAATACACTGTCATTGCCGTATAGTGTTTTTGAATATCGGTAGCAGCAACACTGCCGCGCACCAACACGAACATAGCATTAGCGACATACTGCCGTGCAGTCGCACATTCTCTTTGCCTGTTCGTTGTTTCGCCTGCGCTTCCCAAGTCTCTCTCTCTATTGATATTTTCTATATACACATAGCTACACTCTATACATATATTCGCATGATACCAAACCAAAAAAATTCAAATGCTGGTGCTGTTGCCGCTGCTGCGGTGCAAAAGCCTGTATGTTATGTACGTAATTATGATGAACGAAATGAACTACACGCACACACAATCAGATGCTGTTAGCAAACGACAAACTAATAATATCGCACATTGCGTTGCAGTTGTTATTGTTACGCTTATATTCAAAACAAATTGAATTAAAAAGAAAAAAGCTGTTTTATTAACATGTTCTCTCTCTTGTTCTCGCCCATTCGTTTCTCATCAAATGTTTGTGCATCACCACGTCGATAGGATGCTATATTACAATGCACAATTCAATCATAGATAAATATGAGAGAATCTTCAAATTAATCAAATGAAAATAGTGCAACGCAACAATGCAACTGAGCTGGCGATAGATAGATGGATCAATTAATATACTGCGTGCTTTTTGCACTTCCAAGCTTTGCAACTGCTTTCAAAATACATGATTCATGCGCGAAAAAAGCGCGCACACTCACACATTCGGAGAGGGTATGAAAGGGAATTTTCTATAAATAATTAACAAGTTTTCTATTTATCGTTCAAACAGAAATAGTTGACATCCAACACTCATTCATATTGAATATCCGCTTTGATGATTGCGTATTTAAATCAATTTCACATTATTCGTCGTTCACACAAAATAGGGGTCATATTTATTCCATTTGTTTTACGCTAAGGAATGTGCCCTGTAGCGATTCTGAACGATTTATCGTCATACTGATACGGCTCTGCACATTTAATTCTCGAATGCTTTCGTCAAGTGAAGATTTTCAAACGTGATTCAAATGCAAATTCACGTTCTATCTATGAAATTTTCATTAAAGACAATATATGAACCAGACATAGTTTCTAGTTGCTGATAAAAGAACACTCTATTAAGACCGTGTTGAACAGCAGCAAAAAATTAGAGCTTGTAACATGATAACCCAAATTCCCAAACTATTTCCCTAAGCTTATCAGCTATGCCATGCAGACTTGGAATTTACATATTTACATTGTGTGCGTGCTCATTTGGACAGAATGAATGTGCACCGCACCAGCTCTTGTATTTTCAGTGTGCACGCATATTTGCATAGAATTTTGACATTAGCGACGGTTATGGTGTCGAATTTGAAATTATTTTTCGCTAATAGCAAAGTTCTATGCACATTGAAAACACAAGAGCGATGCACATCCATTCTGTATGCTGTCACACACACAGTGAATTCCAAGTCTGATGCCATGTGATAATTTTCCAAGTCAACGGAAAATGTAAGGCAAATTCAAACAATGTGCCGTCAAAGATTGCTGTAGAATGCAACGAATTGAACAAAAAAACAAACAAAAAACGGTTGGTGGTTTGAAAAACAGTAATCAATTGAATGAAAAATGTTTGGGATTTCCCGTTGCGGTCATGCGATGAACGTCCACATGTGCAACATGAGGCCAAATTCAAATCGTTTCCATCAACCGTTTGTGTTGGGAATCTTGGATTCAAATCTCCGATCATACACACAAACACACCAAAAATGGTTTTCTATACTTTGGCGAAATCTGGTCATTCTTCTTTTTGTTTCCCAACCAGCAGCAACAACAACAATTTTCATCATTCCATATTAGTGTGGTGTCTCTAAGCGCTACTATTCCATTTCTGTTGAACACCATTTGTGCATTCATTCTCGGATCGTCCTCGTCGTTTTTACAATGCTGTGTGCATTTGATAGAGTCAATGCCGTTCATTGCATGCAATGTTGCATTTCATTTTCTTTGTTCGCTGTGTTTTTTATTGCATTTCGACTGTTATGTGATACCAACAAAATGCATTGTTCGTTGGCAATTTCGTTACGAAAAAAATCAGCAGCCGTCACAGCATAGAATCAAACCGTGGCAACATATTAATGATGAGCATTTCGAAAAAATGAGAATACACAGCCATTTGAAAAAAAAATCGAGTGTTCGTATCCCGTCAAGTAAACATAACACTCGATCGGCGCTTTGCGAAAGTTTTCGTGATGATTGAAAATATTCTTATGAAGTCAAAAGAGAGAAAAAAAGTGGGAGAATTGTGACGCAGAATTTTCCACATTTTCATTGCATAATTCGGTGCAACGGCAACACGATGCGGCCGCTCGAGAAGATGCTACATTGTTGTAACACGACATTTTGGGCCAGCCAGAGTACGACGAATCATACCAAATTAAATTTAGAAATGCATAGAAAAAGTGCGAGCGAGAGCAGTGAAAGCGAAAAGAGTTATGTGCATGCTGTAGTTCAAATAATGATGTTGAAAAACGAGCAACACGATGAGCGCAGTTACGGTGATGCGAGCCAGCTCTACTGACTGAAATTAGATAGACAGGAAGTGTATATCTGTACGCCTATTGCGTTGATTTCAATTTCATTCTCTTCGCAGATGTAATATCCAGATGATTATGTATGTTGCGGCTTTGGCGGCTTCGACACGAAACCAATCGCACCAATCAAATTGGAGGGAAAATATGCGCACAAATTATTGAAACAAACCGACATCAATCGGAGTCAAATGCTCTGTCTGCATTGCATGCACGTACAATTAAATATTGCAGTGACAAAAATCGATTCGAAACTCACTTCGACCGGTTGAATAGCAAGAAATAATGTGTCATGATTGATTTATACCCTGTGTTAAACAAAATCAATCTACGCGATCGCAATTTTGCTTGCGTGTGCGCTCACGCAATTCGCATGTTCGTAAAATCTCTTAAAGATCAAGCACAATGCAAAAAACACATGATAAATTAAATATGTTTGAAGAGTACTTCAACATGCTTCACAGATAAGATCAAGAAAAAGAAAAACAAAAAGTTCATACGTTTTACGTATGCCGTAAAAAGGCATAAAATCTAATGCAATTCGCCATGCTTTTAATTTCATTATGAGCTGGTTTTTTTTCCTTTTCATTTAAATTTCCCTCTTTTTTCGTCAAAATGATGTATTCTTTTTGCTTGTATGTCGGCGGAAAAATTCGCATACGTCCGTGTGTGTGCACAACAATTGCGGAACGTGTGCCAACAAAAATAACAGACAATAAATCCACTCCAAGAGAGTTCAAAAGCACCTTTTTACTTTCACTAATGCTATTCAATTGTTTAGTGAGGTATCTATTTCGGTGTTTGTGCGCTTTTTTTTCTCTTCTTTCGCTCGCTAAAATTTCATTGTCTGTTATTGTTGCCCTAACTGGCATATGAGATTAGTTTGCCATCGTGATGATCGTGTCGGCGCTTACTTCAATAGCACACAATAGCAGTCGCCTGTCATGCATTCATTATGAGCATGCCCTAAACTATGGCGAGTTCATGTGTGGATGTGTGCATAAGAAAATGTTTACTGTAATGAAACGCCTGCCAATCACCATGGAAATTCAACGGCTTTTCCTTTCTGTTTTGTTGTTGTTGTTGTTGTTTTCATCGTTGTTGCATTGTCTTCTGACATACCTTGTCTTTTATCCCACATTTGGTTCATTGCTTTCTTTCTTCCTTATGAAATAAAACACAATCGCACCATATCGAAATAGGCATGTACATGCTCGGGCACCATCACAAACACTAGCAGCAGCAGGCCAGATCATAAACATAGGACATGAAGTGGAAGCTATCGCATTTCCAAATAGTAAAACATTTATTGTTTTTTTGGTTCGTGTAATGTTTTTTTTCCGTCATTACATGCATCGCCGATACGAGAAAGCGAATGCGCACCAGCGTTCGATTGAGCAATGCGCTAGTTGCATGTATTTCGATATTCCTGGTCTTGGCATTAACTCGGGTAGTTAATGATGAAATCGTGCATTTTTGCCTTTTTTCATTCATCGAATCTATGTTGATTCTTGTTTGATCGTTCACCATGTTTGTCTGGTTTATCTCTCTATCTGGTTGCATTTACAAAGTGCGCGCGGCGAAAAAGAAGCAATGAAGCAAATAAGTGGGTTCGACTCACTCTCTCTGTCTCTCTCTCTCTCTCTCTCTCTCTCTCTCTCTCTCTATCGTCTAATGCAATGTTAAACGCGTGTTTAAAATTGTGCAATCAGTATCGTATCAGCTTATTAAATAACATCCATATGTGATCGTAAATGTGCGCACTGAAATTACACGGAAGTGAAAAAATAATTGGCTTTTATTCAATTCCTCTTAACATTTGCATTTTGCAGTTGAACTCAGCCTCAATCGCGCTTTTCTCTTAGAAAGAAAATAGAAAAAACACATATTTTATCGGCAAGTTTTTCCTGTCCGTATCCAATTTATTTAATACTTTGCACATTTATTAGCTGGCTGATGGGAAGCAGTAATACCGTGTATGCCCGAGAGCTATTCGACGGAAAACGATTGAAGATCCGTGGAGCTCATAGACGCCATCTTACGCATTGAGCTAACAACGGCAACGAAAAGCAAAAGATTTGACGGAAAATATTATGTAAATAAATCCAATTTTCATAGCGCACGAATTCAAGACAGAATCAAGCATGCGATAAATCTTCGAAACGAACGGTATACAATCGTATCGCGTGAGCGAAAGAGCGATTTCAGCAACACACACACACACACACATCATTCCCGATGCAACCCAGTAAATTTACAAAGAGTGTTCCTTTTCAAATAGATATTACCGCGCGGTCTCGACAGCGCTGGGGAAGTTTTTCAGTTGGGTTTTTTGTTTGCACACTTTATGTTGAGTGCACGCGTTGCACGATTTTAACTATAAATAAATGAAAAGCTGCACTTATTGACCTACATTTAATCAAATGCTGACGTGGTGCATTGACTTCATAGCACTAGCAAGAAATGACAACATGGCAGAGCGAATATGGGCGAGTGAGTGCACGAATTGAAGGGAAAAAGGTTTAAATACATACATATGTATAATGTACATACATATATGCACAGGCACATACACAACAAGATGAGGTTTCCTTTGGATGCAGAATGCATTGCATGTCGTGCGGATATATTTTCCACTTATGTATCCATTTGAAAATTGCTCACAACTGGACTGGTCGTTTGCGACCGATGTGACGCGATTGACAATTTTGAAAAATAACTGCGCGATCGATAAATTTTGAAAAGAAAATTCTATATTTATTCCACATACTTGGCACATTATGCTTATGTACACAAAAGCTACTGCCAGATACCGACACTCTCATGCACGGACACACAAATACACATCGCATCGCAATTCAGCAGTTGTGCTGCTGGTGCATTTACGCACTTTCATTATGCGTTTCGTTCTGAATAAATTTCGTGAATGCAGTTGCTGTAAATAATTGTTATTGATTTTGATGTAGCGACTGTATCCTGTGGGCACCCGATTTTTTTTTTGTCACCAAATTATGATGCATTAACCTGCATTTCGTGTCGTTTCAATTTGCATAACATTTTAATATTTATTCATTGATTAAGTTGCAATTTTCCAACAAGTGTGGCTTTTCTCATTATCGTGAATCGCGTTTGGTCTAAATTTAATTAACGCAACCACAATGAAAGTGAAATATGCAATAATTTGAGCGATAGTGCTTCGAATTGACTTAATGTTTCCGCTATACTTTTCACGTGAATTGATCAAATTTGTCGCTTTGGCTTTCTCACCAGTCCGACGATGAATCAAAATGGTGCACGCAGTGTGAAAGTGAGTCTTTGATGTCGACTTTTTTGCGTTATATTTTTCACATGTGCGTCAAACTTGTTTTTGCATTTCCTTTTCCAACTCTTCTCATCGCATGCAATATATTTCAGGTTTATATGTATATACATTTCTTCTTTTGTTGAAGATTTAACGAGCCTTTGCTGTCGTCGGCAGTGCAAAAGAGATGGTTAGAGATTGACGTAGAAAAAAGTTTGTAAATCAGGAAGAGATTTTATATGGTACATTACATAAGCTTACCTGTGCTCTCGCTTGCATTGATGCCATTCGTGCCGAACATCTGCACGTCGATATAGATTTACATAAAGAAGCAGAGAGAATGAAATGACGGAAAAGGTTCGAGAAAAAGTCGAATTCAGAAAAAATGCAGCAGCAGCAATGCAGCCGCACCGATTCAAACATAACAGTAAATGTGCAATCGGCCATTGGGTTATGTGCATCTGGTTTTGTGCGTACAACAAGTAAAACCGAAACTGAATACGTAGATCAAGTCAAACGTTCGTTCGTGTCTACAGCTTGAATCGCATTTGTTTCTCCTTTTCTTACTCATTCTATTATGCTCGCAATTTCTATTTCGCATCGTTAACATTATGCTGCATTGCTTTGTGCATTTTCGGTCGCAAAGGTTGGATGCAACAAGGAAAATGAAAACAAACGTAGTTCGAACCGAAGGAAAAAAGAAGAGTAGCAAATTGCTTGCAACAAAGACAGGCGGCCAATAAATTACTTTGAGGAAATCATTTCACATGATGCGATTATATTATGCAATTTGAGATATTCAGTAATTCGCATCTCGAAGCAATTGACAATGGACAGCTCCATCTTCGTCACAATGTTCGGGCTGTCGAATGTTTTTGCTGGTGAATGACATTAATATAGCTTCCCAACGATGGCGGTTATTTAACATAGATTTCGATTTCAAAAATGCCATTCATCGGATGCCAAACCGAAAAGTGTGAAACTGAATCGAAGAATTAGAAAATATGTTCAAACGATAATAAACAGACTCCATGTAATTATTTATAGTCTATAAGTGATGCGTGTGTGTTGCATTTTTTTCTCTTCATTTGCTGTAGATTCCATGACGCAAACGAACTTTCCGTGTACATGTATCGTACAGTGATGTATCCCGTTATAATTTCTGTGTTTGGTATTTCGCTGGAGTTGTTGTTTTCGTTGATATTTCATGAACTCGATTTTAAGTACGGTTTATTTGGCTGTTCGTTGCTGCTTTTTTTCACTCCATTTGCACAGCCGCTGTTGTGAGTACACTCATTGTCGTGTATGTGTTCCTGTATTTATGATATAATGACATTTTAAACGTTCAGCTTAAAGTTTAGCCATATACATACCTGTATTTATTCATATATATATATATTTTTTGTTGATCGTTGTCATCAGCGTCGCTGTTTATTTTTAGTAAATTTCGCTCATTCGTACGGTACTTTCACTTTCTCTTTCTCCGATAGGCGATGCTCCGATTCAATACACACATGACATGTTGGACACACAATGTGTACACAAAATCCAGCGAGAGAGTTAGTACAATGAAAAAAATAGCAGCCTAAAGTATCCGTCATTCGCATACAATTACAAAATATCATCGAATAAATGCAAAGACTCAGGGCAAAAAGGTTTGCTTTCCACCGGTCGTTCACCAGAGCTCCAGTGTGCTTCGTTAGCATTTTTTTCTCTCCAGTATGTTCAAATTTCTCACACTCCAACTATACTGCATAATTTTACTATTCAATTGACATTTTGTGTGGTTTTTCTTTGTCTATTTTGCGGCTGCCAGGGGATACAACGTGCTGAAGTCAATATAATTGTCAGCGCATTGAACTGACATCTCTCTAATGTAATCGAGATCCGATGAAAACATCACAATAATCGAACTCTCGATTACTTTTTCTTCGAAATGTGGTCATTTTCAATCGAGATCCGTTGAGAACATCGTGTTAATCGAAATTTGATGACAGTATTTCCGAAACATCAGTCGAGTGTGGGCTCATGCAGTTTAATAGGAAACGCGTGGTGCTGCATTTAATTTCCTCGAGTAAATTCACCGAGCTTATCTACTTTATATTGACTTCACCGCGTAGTATTCCCTGGCGACTCACTCGATGGCAATGTTCAATTAAAGATTTTCACGTATAGTTTTACAAAGAGTGCGCGATTTTGTGTTTTGTTTTCAGTGTACACATTTTGCTGCCACATTCATAAGCTGTATGATATAGTCAGTCGATAGCATTAAATCATGGAATATTGTGTATGCGATGCAAAAAGCATTTGATGCGGAAATGATTCTGGCAAAACCATTTAAGCTTATCTCACCAAACGCTCTTTAAAACTCTTCCGCAATCAACGACTACATCTGGTCGTGACGCGCATTTAGCTTGCGATCTAGCTTGGCCCGGCCACACCGTCAACTTTCATTCTGCATGTCGATTTTGCGGGCTTCTTTTGCGTAACAGCACATTGACCAATGACTAGAAATTAATTAGGATGAAATTGTGGAATAGCGAATGAAAACATTTCCGCACTTTTGGCTACGGCGTTTAGAATGCCGGAGAAAGTGAAATTTGCAAGCAGGAAACGGCCAACAGCATATTTAATCAGACATCAACTTATTGGTGGCTAAACTTCAGGCGAATACATGAAGGCTGTATCGAATGATGGCATGAATTTTGACATATTTCTCCTTGAAATGTATTGAATTGAAATGATAGCTTGAACACAGCATACAATTAAAATAGAATTCATCTGCCCAATCATCGTACAAGCAAGAGAATCACCGTGAAACTGTTCCGCATTTGTGCGGCGGCAGCGAACAATGTAAATAAATACATTTTTCGACAGCCGTTGCTCCGTATTCCAATAAAATAATGCATATAAATGGATGACCCGCCATTAAATGCGATTTCATTGATTTCCTAGAATTTAATGAATAAACGCTATGAAAAAAGCAATTGTTTTTACTAGTTGCTATTTATCTAGAAACCGAAAATGGTGAATGAGCTGATTCATTTATTTATTTTAATTTTTTTTTTTGCGTGCCATTACGAAAACATGAATGGTTGATCGTTAACCGCTTGTGGTTTTACAGTTACATTTTATTATTATCACCTAGAAAATTCACCGATTCAGTCAATTCATTGAGCCGATGTCGCATTGTCTGGAATATGATATTGGTTCTCGCTGATATTCAATGTTTGTCATCTCATTTTGCCATCCACGAAATCATTTTACATTCAAATACTTTCACGGTATGAATAACAGAAAAAAACCAAACCAACAACAGTTAAATCTAAAAATACAACGGCATTGTAAATTTGGAACCGAACCAAGCCGAACCGAACCTATCTATTGACAGCAAAATGAAAGAAATTTGTGTGAAGAATCGCAAAAAGAGCGCATATATGAAATCAACAATGAGCAAAGCAGCAACAACAACATTTAGCTATAAACATACAGCCCAACAAAACCTAATAAATAGAAGAGGAAATTTGGTTTCGCTAGTACATTATGAACCATTTCGCTATTGGTTCATATTTCATTATAAATTTGCTGTATTCAAACCATAGAGAAGCCGAACTAAGCAATGCAAAGGCGAAAAAAATAGCTCTGTATGTAGAAAATGATGTGTATTAACAACATAAAATGAACGAACGAGTTCAACGTCTGCTCTACTTTTTTCCATTTATACAATATGTGTGCAAAGCACGATGCTGGTGTTTGTGTGCGCGCTCGCGGTGTTAATATAAGCGTATAGTTTAGTGGGCAATGAATAAAAAAAAACATGTATGCATACATGCGAAAGAAATATGAATAAAAAAAAAAACAAACTAATGCCGAAGAGGAAGAAGAGGCCAAAGTGAAAGAGACGGACAGTGTGAAAAAAGAAATAGACGAGGAAAAAAACGGCAACGTTTGTAGAAAATCGTATTGTATGTGGTTTGAAGTGGCCGTACAACGGAACTAGTGAGCGCGCGCGCCTCAAAAGTGTTGCGCTTTGAATCGTACAATGTATAATCTAAAGTAGTTTAATAAGTGATGAGCAACAAAATACGATATGTTACGAAAATGAAGAGAAATAGAGATAGAGAGAAGAAAAGGGCAACGAAATAGCAGCGCGTACAACAATCACCGGAGCGGTGGAGCAAAGAAGCACCACACAAACGACAGAAATGCTCAAGCCAAGGAGCGAGAACGCAAGCAACATACTATTTACAACTCGGTTAAATATTTTCTCCGATTGCATAGCTGAGCACTCTATATTTAACCGAATGCTTCTACTTCATGCTATCACCATCACTTGCATATGTGCGCTCACGCGCTCCAATCTAACAATGACTGAGAAAGAGAAGACCCATACACGATTATATAATCTAATTCTAGTTCATACATTGTCTCCTTTTACTCCACGCCGTCCTCCTCTTTCTCTCTTGATCCCTCGTTCTTTATTTTGCGCAATATTTCTTCATCGCCCAACATCATGCCAGCAATATCAATCAACCGAATGTCTATGCTACGCCATTTCGTTTGAGATATTCTTTATCAATATTTTGTTTCTCGCATTGAAATGAGTGTATTGCGAAAAATCAGTATTTGTTGTTGAATTTCGTTATGTATGCTTTTTGTTGCTGTTGCTGTGTTTTCTTCACACATTTTATTTTTCTCTTTCGCTCATTCTGATGAAATTGGCGTTAGAAAGTATGCGAAGCCAGCCCGAGAAAAACAAAAGTGATGACGAAATCAGACGAGCGCCGTGGCGATCAAAGTAACAGGCAACATACTATAAACACGGACGTCACTTACAATCATTCAATAAGATCTAATTTAAATGACTGCCTTTTCCCTTTAGACGGCGAATCATTAGATTGCAAGAGCCTCATCAATTGTACGCATTTGTCGCGTGCTTTAAATGAAACTCAAGCAGAGCATACGCGCGCACGCCGACATCGAAAAAATCATGTAAACATGAAATCACTTTGGAATGCCGAAAGCGAAAAGGTGATGTTTCTGACTTCGTAACGGTTTTTACGGCAGAGTTCGACACCCTTTCAGGCTTCAGCTGTAACAATCCATATAAATATAAATAGAAAACCGTTTTACGATCAATGTGTGATACGTGCGCGCTCATTTTTGTGACCGCTCATCTGATTTTCGCAATGAAAAGACCATACCTTTACACATTTTTGGAGGTACGCTGATGCGCGCACGCGCTCACTCGCGTGAACGTTCGCGCGACCACATCAACAATGAACAGTACTCAGTCGAAAATATTAATGACCCATTTAAATAAAAAATAAACGATGATATCTGACTGACGACATTCGAATGTTCACTTTTCAATAGCAGTCACTATCTCGTTTGTTGAACGCGAGCGATGCTGGCGCAAGATGTTGATGCTGAACTGCAGGCAACCACACCATCGGCCGTGTTGAGCTACAGTCAGCAGTAGTACAGCAGCCTACATAATCAGCATATATTCGCTTTCACATCGTTTTTGTTTTTATTAAACTACGTAAGGATTTTGAAGTTCACTAGTCACAGTTAGCTTGAATGCCTGTGATGATGTAACAAGTAATGAGCAAACAACACGAGAGCGAACGTAAACGCATACAGATCGCATGCAAAAAGCTGACAAGAAGAGGAAAGGAGAGAGAAAGAAGAAATAAAACACAGTCATAATGTGTGCTGTGTATTCCAATGAAATTGAAAATGAAAAAAAAAGTTAGTCGATCAGGTTTTTTGTTCGTTCGTTTTCTTCTTTTTTGAAAACACACAATTAAAGGTATTGCAAATAAACAGTTACACGAATGAATGGAAAAAGCAAAAGATATAACAACAACAACACCAGCAGCAGCAACAATAATAAAAGCATTAACAATAAGACACAAATATATGCATGAAATAGAGTAGAGTGAAAAAAAAATCCGAAACATTCAGTCAAATCGCAAAAACAACGGTAAAAGCCGCGTGCGCATTCAAAATAATCAACTCTTTTTCAACATAGACAGATAATTTTTCATAACAAGTTATATTGTAGTTACGTAAAGTTAACACTGAACCCGAGATGTGGCTGTCGCTGCCGTTGCCGCGCTCCAATATTTCGCCATTCACTTTTTTGCGCGCATATCGAAATCTATGGAAAAAAAAGAAGCTTTCCATTTCTCTTTATTTGTACTTGATCATAGGGTATACAGAATCGAAATCCCAGCATCATGCCACTTCAATTGACATTTCCCATTTCGGTGTGCCGACAAATACTTGCAGCGCTTGGAATTTGCATGATAGAAATGACAAAATGCCAAATCCGACAACGATGCACTTCATTCCGTTGTTGTTTTTCTCTGTTTGGTCGCATGCATGCAATCGTATCACATTGCTGCAATATGATTTTATTGTCGTTGCAATGCATGAAAATCCGCCAAAATTTACGGTGTAATGTAAAAAAATTAAGCGGCGACAAAAACAGCAATGCAAAGAGACTCAAGGCCAATGTGAATATCATTTGAATTGAAATGTTATTTCAGTGTGCTTTTTACTCGTTTCCTCTCTTTTCTTAGCTTTCGGCAGCCAACTCACACACACAAGGCTTTTATGCAGGCAAAACATCGATCGCGTTGGCGAATGTATGGCTCCAAAAAATAACGCACGTTTTCTGGTGGAAGTTTTCAAACTTCATTTTAATTTCTCTTGCGCTCGAATCTGTTGCCTCGTTTGTTGTGCACTACTTCTGTGTTTTTTTGTGTGTGTCTTCATCAAAAATTTCGAATTTTTTACTTTATCAAATTGATTGCGTAACATTTGTTTGAATTTATTCGTTGAATTTTCAAGCGTTGCAAAGCGGTTTTTGCGCTGTATCGAAACGGCAAACTATTGTAGTTTGACAACCCTAGGTCAATAGCGCGAAAACAGCAACAGCAACAGCAAAAAATGAATCCAAATTCAAAATCAGAAAATTTATTTTGCTGTGAATTCAGCGACAACACACACAGCAATAATAACGAAACAACAAAAAAACGCCAACAACAACAACGAGCGCAGCTTTAGCAACCGCCTCTTTCTCGCTCTCTCTCTCTCGCTCTGCACTCATGAAATCATTGCATCTATTAAATAATATGATGTATTTGAAAGTGCAAGTACTGTGGCACATAGCAAAAGCGCCTATAGGTAAGAGCAATATGAAAAACGCATATTTATTTGTGTGCTTAGACCATGGACCTGATAGTCGTCTTTGGCATGCGATTTTTATGAAGGATGAACTAAACGCACACATTGCCAACTGCACTCGACTAAGCACTATGTGTTCAATTTACCCAATAGAAGCGAATGTAAAAAAAAATCGAGCGAGACGGTGCTGAGAAGAAGAAGGAGTATCAAATAGTATGCTCACAAATAAATGTCTAATGCAACAGCCCCACCATGGACACATATTTTGCCTATGAGTTCACGATTTTGATAACGAATATGGAGTTCGAATTGAAAAAGTGCAAAGCAATGCACAAGCACCACACACACACAAACAGCATCAAATCCAATAAAGAACAACAATAAAAGCAGCAAATTGATGAAATATACAGCTTCACTGCCTTATTGCGGGCTCAGAGTCTTGGCCGCCAACCAATATCCATACCATTTCCATGTGTTCGTACTTGCCGAACAGTAATATAATCCGAACAACCGAAGACCAAGAAATTTATGCACGCATTAGCACGCTTAGAAAATAGTGTGTTACAAAACAACAGTCAATTGCAAATATTTCGCGATACACAGCTCGTTCTGGTGTGGCAAAAAAACAACATCGCCAGACACATAGCGATGTGTGGTGATATTACTGCAGCTTGCCATTTTTGTTTTTTCATCTATTCATTATTTCTATTCATCAGTAGGCAAAAAGTGATTTGAGTTCGAAAACCATGAAATCTGTCGTGTATGTAACACAACGAATGCACAAATGCATAGGACCAATACTTATGAAACGCACTAGGCCCAGACTGTATACAGCAGCTATCGCTATGCGATTCAAACGCTTAACTATTTTATCTATTAATATAACAAAGAGACGAAATTAATAATAGTTCATGGCACAGCAAGTAAGTGCATTAGATCTGTGCATGCGTATGCGTTTCTAACGCTGACGCAAAGTTGTATAACTATATTGTGCGCTTGAATGTGAACAACAACAACAAAAACAGCGCGCACATAGCAAATATATCGCTGCAAGAGAGAGAAAAAAAAGCCCACAACGAAAATTAATCGCGAAAATAGC
Organism: Obolodiplosis robiniae; assembly: GCA_028476595.1. Classification (NCBI taxonomy): domain Eukaryota; kingdom Metazoa; phylum Arthropoda; class Insecta; order Diptera; family Cecidomyiidae; genus Obolodiplosis; species Obolodiplosis robiniae. The sequence goes on along the minus strand of CM052015.1, from coordinate 8,193,500 downwards.
GAAATCTATTGGATAGAGCATTTGATGTCGTCGCTGCTGCTGTGCTGTGCTCTGCTATTGCCATTCGTTTCTCTCCCATTTGGCATACGCGTACGGGGCTCTGATGTTATGAAAGAAACGAATGAACAAAGACGACAACGTTGTCGTCGTTGTCGACGATTGTGAGCTGTGTAGAGTGAGCGCACAAAATAACCTACTTTCAGTATGCGGGTCAAAGACCTGGAGGTCGGACATTGTGGAAACTATTCGCGTAATCACACGAATTTTCGTTCGATATATTGGTATTTGCAAGCAGTATGGCCACATCTACATTGCAATGCACACAATCCGCACACCAATACGCGAACATCACAAATCACGAACATATTCGTACATGTCCACGTTCGAGATCAGCAGCAGCAGCAGCAACAGCTATGTTCGAAACAATGCCAACACCGAAAAAAGAAAGAAGAAAACCAAAAATATGTGTGATACAACAACGTGTTCAATAATTCCAATATTTCGATTGATTTGCAGCATATGTGCTACAACAACGCGCACATACAAAATGCATTTGAATCGATGAAAAACATTGGTTGACTATTAGCCAGGCAACCAGCCAACCAACAAGCGATTAATATCTTTGTCTTGCATTCAATCAATTGACATGTACTCAACAAAATCGATACTGCATCGAAAGTATTATGAAATTTTTGTGTAACTGAAAGGCAGACAAAACAAAGCCAAACAAAAAAAATGTATTCGATTTCATTAAAATTTCAAATACGACTCGATTCGCCTGGAATATTTAATAAATTAGAAACATTAGACTAGTTGACATGCGTGCATTCGATACCTAAGTATTGAAAGATCGGTTGAAGAAACTTACGTCAACACACTCTACGCGAATTAGAGATAAAAAAAGCCCACATCGAATCAAATGCGCACTGTGTGTGCGTGCTGTTTTTTTTTCTCTTCTCTTATTGCATTTGTTGTGCAAGTCAGTCGAAAGCCATGAGCTAGGTCGATGCGCCGATGTATGCGTTCTAACATTCAAACCGTGAGCTGCAATTGCATTTTCGATTGTTTAGTCTATCGCATGATCGAAGTTCGCCTGTTTTGAGTGAGAGAACACAAAAACACCCGAACATTTTCTGTGCATATGCATCATATTTGTTTCTTGTTAGAGATGAAAAATATCAATTTAATGGATTTTAAATGAAATTCATGCCATCAAATGTGTTGAAAACGATCAAATTGTTGGACAAGACAATAAATACATCGACAGAAGAGTTGATCAAAAAGAGCTTTTAATTCATGCACATGAAATTTTGCGCGTGTGATTTAATGCAATTTTGAAATAGCCATTCTAAAGTAACTGAGAATGAGAGAGTGAGAGAGAGAGAGAGAGAGAGAAAAAAAAACACTAAACTGTTCGGTGGGCTAGGCTTTCGAATTCATTTGCTGTTTGCCGAATGAAAAATTAAGATTCATGAAATCGACATGAACACGTCAGCACAACCAATAGAAATGACGCACACTCATGTTGGATGCACACAACGAATATTGACTAATTGTTCGTGCGAAAAGCGCATAAATTTATCGGATGCATTTGAAATGTCAATGCAAATGATGCGCGGGAGGGAGTACACACGAATAATGTCAGTTAAATGTCGTGTGTTTCTGTTGCAAGTTGCAAGAGTTCAAACGAAATTGAAAGTTTTCACACACACAAAATCACATATGGCCCACGAGGAATGCACTTCGAGTTACATCCACCGCGCAGCGATACGGTTATTTCTAAATCACACTGAACTTATTACGCACATAAATGCGTGTGCCTTTGTTTTCCTTTTGCTTCACCAAACTTTATATAATGTTGCTGTTACTTTGACTTCTGCTGAGATTTCTCGTTCGCATTTTTCACGCGCACTTTCTAAATCTCGTTTCAGTTGAGTAGGGCTTTTGAGTTTATTTCGTTTTTTTTCTCGATCAAAATAAAATAAAAATCAAGCAAATAAATGACTGTTGAAATGATGACGCGATGGTCACACTTGAAATGGCAAATGCACATTTTACGATATATTTTAACATTGACAATAATAACATTGAATTTTCTGTGCGTTTATTTGTATATTTGCAACAATTTTGTCGATTTGTTTTTATCGTTGATGCTCTGTTCATGCGATGAGTCGTTTTCGAGCATTCCATTTTTTTGTGCTCCACTGTGATGAAATCGTTGTTTATTCTCTGACACAGCCATTCGGCTCACATAAATCATTCAGAAAAAAAAACAAAAAAAAAAACAAAAAAATGTCGCACTTGGTGAAACCAAACTCGAATCTCTCTCATTTTAAGTGCGAATGAGCAAATAATGGACCATCAAAACCGCCAATTATTTCCATTATCAAAATATGAAGATGAGATTCATCATCATTGTTCCATCCTCTCATCAAAATTCAGATGATGTGTGGCTGCGAATGTCATGTGTTTGTGCGCATTTTTTTTAGGAAAATCATTTTTCAATTTCCAAAATAGACACACTCTGCCAGCAAACTAATCTTACGAAATCAACTGAATGTATATCTGTTTTGAATAAATTAAGCGGTATTTTTTTTTCGCTTCGTCCATAAAATGCTACTGCACACAAAACCCGTATGCGCCATATGGTTGAATGAACTCTTACTCGATATATATAATTGGCTTTATATTTTATTTGTTTGCCCATTTTTTCTCTTTCTCTCTCTCACTCTCTACTTCTCATGCAACTACTGAATACCTTAGCTTTTCGCAATCTGTTTTGTGTTTCCTGCTTCCTTTTCCATAAATTGAATTCACATGAATGGCTGCAAATATACAAAGGTTTTAAAGTAAAAGTTTGATCGTGTCATGATACTCTCGTAAATATAATGAATGGGGTAAATGACACATTTCTCTCTGTCGCTCTGTCGAATTGTATTTTCTTTCGCTCGCGCGCTCATCCCGTGAGTACCTTTGGCGCATTTATTCAGCATACCGCAGCCGGCCACATGAATTCAAATTGACCAGGCCACGAAGCAAGCCATCGAGATAACGCTAAAAAAACAATGAATCAAAATCAAATAGATGAGAAAAGAAGAAAAAACCGCTCTGAATTGAGAAAGAAACGAAAATCTAATCGTTTGATGATTGAGTGAACAAGCGCTCTGTGAGAAGAAAGCAACGAAAACATGAAGGAAAGAGAAAATCAGTCGGAAACATTATTTTTGGTAAATGCCATTTTGTTTTCTCTCTTGCTGCGCACACATTTTCGCACAGTTGATTACTTTCATTGTATGGCTGAGATTGACCTTTCCGAGGCAACAATCGGTAAAAGCACAATTACCATTCAAAAACAACGCCACCAACAACAAAAACCACCACAAATTGTACTTTTGCATATTTGTTCGATCGCATGAAACGATCTATCTATTCCATGCATTTTGGCTTGATCATTATTGACTTTTTCATTTTTAATTGGATCAAACTTCATTTATAAATGAATGTTTGAGTATGTAAGTGAGATCTCAATTCGCAATATATAGAAATGCCACATAAAATGAATAATATTTCAAATCATCTCGATGTTAGAGATCAACATATTTCAAAGTGCAACACCGAATCTATTCAAACTATGTCGATCTCCATGTTGCATTTCAAAATGTCCCAATTTCCATGCTACAGTTTTGAATATTGGGTGGAAGATGTTTCGATGTTAGTCTTTAAAATTTGTCGATCTCAATGTTGCGTTACAAAATGTTTCGATTTCATTGCTACAATTTTAAATGTCTCCATTTCGGTGAAATGTTTTTTATTTTTCATTGCATTTCTATATCTTGTGAATTCAGGTCTCAATTTCATTCTCTGACATTCAAATACAGCTATATTTTTTAATGAGGAAGAATCACAAATCATCGGTGTAAATCAGACAGAAGAAAAAGTCTAAGCCGACATTTCCACGGGCGACTTTCTAATGTCAATAGATTCGTAGGCCCTTTTCGTGTGTTTCTCTCTTTGTCTCTCTCTCTGGTTCGCTCGCTCGCTAGATAGTATTGAAATTGAAATGCAAAACGAAACATTGAAATAAAATATGATGTTGATCTGAGATGGCTTTGCCTAGGCCACGTATAAATATTCCATTCTCCAGCCATTTTTCCGCTTGCTCATATTTATTGCGTGCACGCTTCCCGATCTATCTCAATGTTGACAAGCAGCTTAAAGGTAAAAATTCATAACTGAACCAGAGGTGCAAGTATGCAAATAAATAACAGTACATGAAAAAACAATGGCAACCGAGAAACGCCAACAGCAACGACGACGGCCACAACAGAAGATCGATTTACTGAAACGTAAAGAGAGCAAGAGAAAGAAGAGGTGAAATGGAAAAAAGCAGCTATGGCACACACAGCGCAATCAACTCTTCCGCATTTGAAAACTTTCTTTTTTCTGACGTACATTCCGACACTATTCATTCGCACAGCGTGTTCGCATGAACGACGCCGATATTTCCATGCAATTCGATCGTTCAGTCGAATTAAATGTTGTTGCTGTAGACACTCGAAGTAAGTTGATATTTTTCAGGAAAATACGGCTTACAGAAAATGAAGAAAGAAAGAAATACAGAAAGGAGAAAAAAAATGAGAAGAGAAGCGAAAAAAAAATACTTTTGCTTTCATTGATTTTATTAGTCAGTGCGCGCAAATTCGAAAAGGCCAAAAGAAAATCAAGCACAAAAGAAGTGGAATGAAATCAGTTAAAAAGCAATAACAACAGCAGCACCAAAGCAGCAGCGGTAACAGTAATCGTGGTATAACGGTGAACGTGATCGTCATCATTGCCATCAACGTAGGTCGTGTTGTGCTTTCTGCCTGCATATATATTCGTGCTAGCACTACCACACTCAATGGCTCGGCCATTGTTTCTTGCGGACCAGAAATGTAGTAAATCAATGAGCGCAAATCATGCGTGCGGAAATGCCGCGCGACTTTCATGTGAAATCGAAATAAACATGGGAAAAATCGTGAAACAATCTGGTCATTAGAGGAATATTCATTCACTACCGGTTTAAATGTATAGTTTAACTCTGATTTAAAATCCATCCATCAATCGATTGATACCGGATCGAATGATATTTCATTTAAAACAATAAAATCGACAGCACCAACATTTTGATTGGGACAAAGCGAATGAAAAGTAGACATAATCAATCGGTAGCAGCCAAGACGCTGATAACCAAACCCATATATTTCAATTATATTTCGGATCTTCCGAATGAACTTGTTGAAACCCAAATTACTGTTTTCGAATAAAAATGAACCGGATTGCATCATAGCAGAGCGGCCCACAATGGCATAGCTATACATAATGCGACAGCCGCTCATGTGTGTCATAAGATGTTTTCGAGCGTATTCAAAGTCATTCATTTGTATTAGCCCAGAAACTAGAACTAAGAAGCTGTAAAAAAATTATATATATTTCCGAAAAAAAAACGAGCGTTGAAAATATAAAGGAAAATCTATTAAAACGAATATGTTCGACGCGGAATGATTTGCAGTTGTCGTCGTTGTCATTTTGTTGTTGTTGTTTTTAATTTTGTCGGTCTATTTCTTGGTCGTGACAAAGACTAGTGGGGATCGTCGCTTTTGTAAAAATGCTGTCATTTGTGTGTATTATAATCATGGTAGTTTTTCTAGCTTTTTCGTATGCTCTGTGTGTCGCGATTGATATTGGTTTTGAAAAACGCAAACGATGCACACAACATGTTCAATTTGTGAGCACTGCATTTGATTCGTCTGCGATTTAGAATGAATAAATATAGATAAGATATAGTTACGACGATACATGAACACACACACACACGGCACACATATGCAGTTTCGAATATACACGGAATAGAGACGGTGTGGTTGGGCACGGATGAAAGCGCCTCGATCGATTCGAGATCGTGGCTGTGTGTGCGCTCGCTACTGTCTAAGCTTATTTTTCTTTTAATTTTCTGGGTCGAAACGAATGAAAACGAAATTTTGCGGCTGCCTTATGTGCGAGTATATTATACTTATCTCTTGTGTAATATTTATGAAATCGAACAATGTTCGTTAGTTCTCGCTCGAAGACTACCAAAATCCAAAGACTGTTGCACTCACATATATATGCAATTGCGAAAAACATGCACGAAAGAACCGCGACTAAGGAATGTCTTGTCTAACCGTCGTTAGTTGTCTATTATATAAAAAAAATCGTTGCAATAATGCAAGCGAATTGCATCGCGGCCAAACGATATGTATAAGAACAGCTACGGCAGCCATTACGAAATGCAATCAAATGCCAGAGTCAATGATGAATTCAAGTCGATATGCATGAGCCTAGAGAGGGCAAGTTGAAGAGAACACCAACACACGTCTGAGCAACGTTTGTGCAACAACAGAAAAAAAACCACCACCATCACAACAACAACGATGACGAATGCAAAGCTGCCTATTAAAAGTCTCTATCATTTGCATCGGATCGATTCAAAATGACACACAATTAAGTAACATTTATAAAATATGCATTATGCACGTAATGTATTGCTTCATGCACATGTTCTTTCCATCTCCAATTAATGCAAAATAAATGGCAAAACTTTGGGAGAATTTTCCGAATCAACTATTCGGAATTCATAGCATCAGCAATTGGATCATCAGCAAAGCTACTGCAAAGCAAATATAAACTGTGTGTTTCAGTTTCAGAGTCGCTAGTACCTTAAATTAAAATGAGATATTTTCGCTTTTCATTAGCAGCTACAAATCAAAACAGAAAGTGAGTTGTACTTTTATCATCATCGCACAAAAACGCTAAATTTTGCGCTGCTTTGAATAACAATAGATCACGAGACACACACTAGAAAAAGCGCTCCATTCGTAAATATGACAGAGAGATAGAGAGAGAAACGGTAAAGCATGCGCCGATGACAACGACGACGATCATTCGCTGCACTTAGCTATTTCACGAAAATTCTTCAATTAAAATTATCAGTCTCTAAAGCAGCGACGAATTCAAATAGAAAAGCACGCACATATAGTATAGATACGCCCAAGATTACAAACATCGATATGCAGAGAGGGCGAGCGAGAAATACAGAGAGAGAGAGCGAAGTGAGCAAACAAACATACAGCCAGCGTCGAACACATGAAATCTAATCAATTTCTATGATTTTTTTATTTTGGTCGTGCATTATTTTCATCTGTTATCGACAACAATCGTACGAGCGCGCTCACGGAACATGTTTAATATTTCCATCGAAAAGCTAATTGTTTAAATGTGCCACATTTGGGATGATGCATGTTTTCTCCAATGAACATTAATTAAATTTCTCAGTACATTTGTGTGGGCCATTTAATTTAAGCTTTTACCACAAATTACTACGGCCGATGCAATTGCAAAACCACTAATGTGAATGCAATGCAATGCGATTTCAGTTCAATTTTTGTTATATTGGAAGAAAATATGTGAGCACAAAAAGCGCCGCTAATTTATGCAAAGAATCGACAATACAGAAAAATTCTCAAGAAAACAGATGTGTGCTCGCCATTCACACACAATTTGTGGAACGCACAAACTTGCCCATTGTTTTGTCCCTAAAACCAATTTCAATTTCAAATTATGTATTGTTTGTGAACATCACATTGAACTTGTTTTATTTCGTTTGTCTTCACCAAGCAAGCCAAAGAAACAAAGAAAGGAGAAAACATTTATCTATTTCCGTTGCATACGCACAATTCAAATGCGAAACACTGTACAAATTTAGAATTATGCTGTGCATATGTATAAATATGTAATTTCGATAGTGCCAGTGCAAAATGCGATAGAAAAATAAAACAGAATAGATTCATAGAAAAATAATAAACAAACAGCGGTCATATTTTATGTAAACGACTATTCGTCAGCAGCATCTCCACCGAAAGCCATACATTAGCCTTATGTACACGATCAGTTTTGTTATATACTGCACTCCCTATTGCTCGGAACGTCCATATCTTTTTAGCTTTTTCCATGTACTGCCAAGCGCGCGCTTTGTGCAATGTTGTTCTGCTGAAAACATGACTCGAAGCTTATGTGGACTGTGTAGCATATGTGCATGTTGCTCATTCATTCTATATATAAAAGCCTGATTTGCGGCATCGTACACCATTCAAATGCGTTCGTTTGCGTTTTGCTTACTGCTGGCCATCCGCATATGTATCAAAGCCGAAGTCGTTCGCTCGTCTCATGTTCGCGGTGTTTACGTGTGTGTTTGTGGATGTGTGTTGTGTTGTTATTCACGAACGAAGTCACAATCATGTAGAACTCGAATTCACTTCATTTTATTTATTTTTTCTCTCTTTTTGATTATATATATTCACCGTTTATGTGCTCGCACATGTATGTTTGTGTATGTGCGAGTGTACCTATCTGCGGATATGTTTGCTTTTTCGTTCGCTCGTTTCGTACATTCGATTAAACTCCGCTTAAATTGGAGTTCAGTTAGTAACCTACTTTGATGCGAGTCGCGCGCATACATGTAAACTATGCTCGAAACCGAAAAATAATCATAAATTTTTTTCCAATAAATTATCATTTCAACGAGTTAATGATATTAAATAACGATCAAATAAAGTTCAACTGATTCGCTGAATTGCTTGGAGATTTTTTTTTCGAGCGCGAATTTGTAATTTTCAAAAAGACTTAAATTATTCGCGAACTCTCCACGTTTATGCAATCGACCGAACTTATCACTGCTTAACGGTTTTGTGAGTGTCAATGTGATTTGATCATTTCAGCGAAAAGGTAAATGTGACTTTTACAACGCCAGTTTTGCATGTGAACATTTTGGGAGCCATTCATTTTATCAAAATGAGCCAGAAATATGAAAATTAGTTAAATCCACACAAAAAATATGGTGATCAAGACGGATGAAAGAGAAGATGCATTTCAAACACAAATTTCATTATCATCGTTCAATGTAAGATCAAAGTGTTGATTTCCAAGAAATTCCCCGGAAATTTGCTCAAAGTTACCACAAAAAGTGATTATTTTCCCAGAAAACGACACAAAAGCACTTCGATTCGGAAAAAACAACTGTTAAAGTGCATTTAAATATAACATCACAAAGTTTAGAATTGGAACAATTGCCGAAAAAGAAGAACAATTAATGAAATACAATTACAATGAGAGTGATCATCACATCAGACGGAATGAAAGTAAGAGACAGTGGAAAAGCGAAGAAAGCATAAAAAAGATAGACCAAGAAATTGACGACGAGTCGCGCGTATGTTAACGAGAGTGAAGCAAAGACTCGCAGTATTGTGCTGCGCTCAGTTCATGATCAGAAGTGAAAGTTTTTCACAAGAGTAATAGCGTTCGACACAGTAGATTTGCTCACATGCACAAACTCTCTCTCTCTCTCTCGCTCTCATACAGACACTCACGAGCACACACATGTCCATTGATGTACACACATTAAAAGAGAGTGATAGATACACACACGGGCACATCAACAACCGTATTCGATTGCAATCGCAGCACAGCGCTAAAGAGAGATATAGACAGCGAACAGGCCGCGCGGCGAGAGCTTGTGAGCTGAGTGTTGAGTGTGTTTCTTGTTTCTGATTTTGTTAAAGTGCAACTTGATTTAGAGTTCGCACGTAGTTTGTTGTTCGGCTGTGTTTTGTCCAAATTCCTATGTGCTTGACTCTTGATCGTGGTGTATTTTTTTGCGTGCTATTCGTTTCGCTTGATTTAATGTCTAGCGGATTAACCATTCATAGCTGATTTATGCATTTCTTTTACAAATAAATACGTTGAATTTTTCGTTAAAATATTTCATTTGGAATATAACCGAAATTTGTTTCTGCCGATTGCTTTCAGCTCGGCGAAAAATAAAGTGTGCGGAAAGAAATTTTGCGTATCGCCGTTGTTACCGACTTTCAAACATTTGGATTAATTAATAAGTTCCGTGTGCATATATATGCCAACGGAAGCGCTTCGAAGAGCGCTCATCCAACGAAAATGCAACAAACTCAAACTTAATTGAATTCGCACATTTAGTGATTTTTGTGTGAGCAGACAAAGTGCTAGCAAAGACTTGAAAAAAGACTGTTTCAACGATCACGAATATTGTTAAAATGAATAAAAGTCGGAAGAAAACAATTGACACACACCGCTAATCCGCACCGATGATGGAATTATCGAAAAAGTGATTTTCTTTTGAAAAAACAGAAACAAAGCGGATAAAACAGAACTGATGTGATTATCCCAAAGAAATTTCTTTAAAAAAAACTCACCCAAATCCAGTGATTTTATGTTTGATCTTACAATGAAATAATAACTTGGGCTGCTCGTCACTCAACGAACAAAGAAAAAATGTGAACATTATAAACTGGACACCAGTGTAAAGATAACTGAAAAATAACCCAGAATTTGCGGCATCTAAAAAAAATCAAAATTAAATTAATTGCCCGGAATTATTTATTTGTTCTCTGTCGGGTTCGGTCAATTCGGATTGACAACAAATTTAAAGGAATAATTAAAAAAATAAAGTAATCGATAGGTTTTTATAAAAACTGTGAAATCCAAAAGACAAAGCGGATATCAAAATTTGGAATCAATTTTTCCGTTGCGCAAATTTAATTTGAAAATAAAACAAAACCCCTAAAGCTTCAATAGAACGAGACCATTTCGATTCGTATATAAAGTAAAAAATGACATCGCTAGGTAACACCAACAAAATTTTTTTGTGAAAAAAAAACCAATTGCAAACTAAAAATTCATTTTCTTTTCCAAAAAAAAAAAAAAAATCAAAAATTACACAAACACACAAATTTGATGTTTTTCAAATGATTCTCAGAGCACACATAACATTGTTAATTTATTGATGCGATTTGGCGACCAAATCGTTTGCAATGAACTAACAAAAGAAAATTTCCACAAACATCACAAAAACAATATCAAATTATTATTTTCCATGAAAGATGAATTGGCATATTATTTTGGCTATTTAAATTTTGGACATACACACTCACACCCCCAAAAAATTAACCAATTCGAAAAATATTTGACAAATTCACAATCATATCAACTAAATCGTCAAACAAGAGAAATTCAAAATTCGAGCATACGAATTTTTATTAATTTTTGAACGAAATTTCAATTCAAAATTCCCCCTCTTCCCAAAACACACAATCAATACGGTCAGACAAATTAAAACACATTCAAATATAGCGGTTAATTCATAAACTCTGGAAGTTGTCATACATTTCAGTTTATTTAAAAATTTTGTTGTTGTTTACTTATTTTTTGGTTCCGTTGGTGTATTGTTTTTCGTTTCTCATTTTGTTGGATTTCATCGTTTCATCTCTTCTTGGAATAAAAAAAAAAAACAAAACAATGAACCATAAATTAATGACCAAATAAATCAATTTAAAAAAAACTATACCACAAAAAAATCAATGTAAAAAAATATAAAATAGATCATGTAAGTTTTAATTGCAACACATAATTTTCTTTTTCTTTTCATTTATTCCCCCTCGTTAATTGATGAAAACAACTTGTGGTCTGCAGACTCCAAATCCTCATTCCAACCAAACATATCTGAAATGTGATTGTGTTGAAAAATTGAAACGAATTGAACAACATTTTTGAAAACAATAACAAAAACATTGAAATTTATCAACGTGTGTAGAGAGAGAGAGCTTTTCTATTTGGAGCGCGAAATGAAAGTAAAACTTCTTCAAGATCACGAGTTTCGATGAATGAATCTAAAATATGGGCTCACATGTTGGATTTATCGAAAGAAATAGGATGTACAAGTCCGCTCTGGAGATCTCAAGTTTGTTTGATTCAATTACGAATAAAAAAAAAATATTCACCAGACAAAAACAATTCTTAAAAACACCATAATTCCCCACTTATCAAACTATTCTATTCTTTCAAACATACAAATCTCAAAATCATGTAGATCTCAAACTACACACAAAAATCGACATCAATCCGTAATCACACGAAAGAGCCTCATTTTTACTGGCGAAAAATCGTTTTATTGTTTTTGCATGCCTCTAATCGTTGAATTCAGACATATATAACGAACGAACGTCAATTTTCAAATTGGAATGAAGGAAGAAAGTAAATGTCAAGCCATTTTCGAACATCAAAAGGATGAGAGAAAAAAGGCAGAAAGAAAGAGAGATTAGATTCAAATTGCCCCTTATTTTCTGTGTGCCATACGCAAAAGCTCCGACAATATTTCGTGCGATTACCCACTTCACAGACTCACACATAGAATTTTATTCAAAGAGGATTTTATGTGCGCCACAGCGCGTGACACATTTTGATTCTCGAAATGTGCATGCGGTGCAATAGCAACAACAAGGAGTGCTGAATGGAAAAAACGAAGCAATAACAATCCAAATTACAATAAAAAAAACGTTACAACGAAAGTGACGCAGTAAGATCAAAATTACGAAAAGTAATATAAAAGTATGACACACATTTGGTTTGGCGGGAATTATACTTGTTTATACTGCCTGTATATAATGCGTACAAATTTGCGCACGGCTCCGAAAACAGTGAAAATGACAATAAGAAACAGCCAGTCGGTGCGAACACGTCCATGTGTGCACATTCACGCTGCAAAATCATGTAGAAAATGATAAAAGAATTGAATGACAAATCGTAACGTAAATAAAAAATATTGCCGTTCATTTGAATTCCGAAATATGCAAATTACAAATATTTTTTTTAATATTCACCAAGACTCAGTAAATCGGCTAAAAGTTACGCTAGAAAAACCTGCCGTAAGACCACTTTAATGCCAATGATGAGCTTAAAAGTACGGCATGAAAATGAATGAGAGCAACGATGAAATTTGTATTGCATGCACCAGTTGTTGCTCCGATTTGCCCGTAACAGTAAAAGCAAAATATGTCTAGAAATTTTTCCACTTTTTCCCGTGAGTTATGTAATTCGATCATGTTCGGCATAATAGCAATGAATTGCATTGCATTCATGCTGCACTTGCTCAATCACTTCAAACGATTTTCGCGTAATAATAATGCATCGGCCCGATTGCAACATGCACAATCGCAGCAATTGATTCTGTAACGGAGAAATGTGGATGGAAAATGAGCAGCAATTTTCTGTTGCATGCTTTCTTTCTTATGAAAGAAAAGCGCGAACGACGAACCTGCGCGCGTTAACTCACACGCTCATTCCATACCGAAACCAAAAACCACTCAAATCGACTGAAAATCGACTCAATTTTGAATTTGACTCAAACTCAAACTTGCAAACCATAAAAATCGAAAACGTTAACGTTCAAAATGATGTAACGTCATCGTTCAATTTTCTTTAGCCAGTAAAATAGATGCCAATTATCATATACCATACCGTCATTCAAACGATTCAGAAATTTTCTTAGGCTTTGACTAAAAAATCTTCTGAAAAATTAATCCAATTACAATTTAACATACAAAATACAAATTCACACGTTGAATATGGGCCAGTTAATGCTAATATATCATGTTTTTCTTCTCTCCATCGGGCATTCGTTTCGCTGGTTTATTTACAGGAATTATGACACTAAGCCGAAGCCCGTATAGCGAGCTCGATAAAATGAGCCTATTTCAGGATCTGAAATTGAAACGAAGAAAAGTTGATTCTCGATGTAGCAGTGATGGTGAATCATTAGCCGATACGAATGCTTCATCACCTGATATAATTGTACCACTTTCACCAAAAATGTGCGATCATGGTGGATCTGTTTCGTCACAACAATTGCACAACCAACAATCACATGAGAAAAACAATCGCAATTCTGTGTCACCAGCTGCTCTGGATAACGAGTACACTAGCACATCAACGGATAGTACTGGTAAGTGTCTCTTACTCTCTCTCTCTCTTTTTCTCTCTCTCTCTCTCTCTCTCTCTCTCTTAATGAATGCACGCACAAAAGTTGTTCCAGACATTTTTTATGCACGCACCCTAATAGTTTTTCAATAAACAAAGAAAAAAAAACACCTTTGCTTAATTGAAATGTGTACTTTTATATGTGTAGCCACTGATGTGCGTTCGGATTCATTCATGCGAGCGTCACCGCAGCAAAACAGTATTGCCGCAGCTAAAACTGATGATAAATTGACGCAAACAATGCAAATGTCCATCGATGATAAACAAAGTGCGATCGTAACAACAGCTTCCGCCGCCGTTGCTCATGCAAACATGAATTTAAGCAAAAGCATCAAATTGATGAACAACACCAATAACAATAGCCTATTTCTAAGTAATCGTAGTGGAAATGAGCGCCGCGACACAATCGCTGCCAATGAAAATAATAATGATAACAACAACAATAATAGCAACAACAATAATGGCAGTGAATCATTGCCCAACACTAGTGTGATTCGATTGGTGGGAGAGGAACGATTACCATCGCCAACAAAACAATCATTTCAACAGCAAACCACAAAATCGACGATCAATTCGATGAATGCACCGGCTCAACGAATTATGTCACCACATGCCACCGTTTTAGTTACCCCCTTACGGATTAAAACTGAAGCAAATGCACATCAAAACAATTGCATGAATTCGAGTGCAGCTTCAGTAACGACTGCCATTACCTCGATGTCTGAATATCGAAAAGGGATGCCATCGATGCAAAACCAACATCAACATCATCAACACAATTCAAACACTCTACCGACCGTTGTGACGATTGAGACCAATAACAATACGAATAATAATCTGAGTAATTGCAATAACGGCAATGCAAATGGAAACGGCAACACTAAGCCAACATTGCAACGAATTGACATGGATGGAAATTCCATTGGCAGCGGTAGCATTTCGATGCACAAAGCCAATCAATTATCACCGCAAAAGTTACAAATCGTTCATACCACAACGACTCAGCCGTCGGCGCGCGCTGTTCAAATGTCGGTCACGAAAACTACTTTTTCGCATCAAACGCAAATGCAGAATAATCATGACTTGAATAAACAGCAACAACAGCAACAACAGCAGCAACAGCAACAACAGCAGCAGCAACAACAACAACAACAACAACAGCAAATGCCGCCAATGAAAAATTATATATTCCCAGTGAATTTGCATGCGGCCATCACAAATCCGAATCCAAATCGTATCAAACGTGAGCGATCTCCAATTCATTCAATCAATCCACAAACACAAACGTTACCAATATCATCAGCTCCGCATTCACAGGCGCAAAATCATTCGATCACCACCGTAACACCGGTCACATCGACCGGCCAAATGTTGCATCCATCGATTCAACTGCAGCACCAAGGACGTGACGGCGCCATTCTATTTCGTGTTAAAAATGATGCCCAATTGCCGTGTTTAATTCAGACAAACAATCAAAATCGAATTATGTGGAATTCGAATACCCGCATTAATGGTGTTAAACCGGAAATTATCGGTGGACCAATTCCATTGCGATCGCCCGTATCGAATTCGGGCCATACATCGGTGTCGACCACCAATCACCAGAGTGCATCACAGCCAAGGAATACACCGACGGTCATAATGGGAGAGAGCTGCGGTGTTCGTACAATGGTTTGGGGCATTGAAACTTCCGCGCAACAACAAGCGCAACACCAACAAACTTCACAGCCGAATTCAATTAACTTACAAAATCACAATCAGATCCAGCTCGCCGGTCCATCGAACAATGAAGAAGCCGCCCAGCTATTACTTAGCCTAGGACAAAATCGAACGAATGAGATGCGTTCATTGCAGCAGCCACAGCCAACCATTCGATCGCAAAACCCATTGAATATGGAGCGCTTGTGGGCCGGCGATTACAGCCAATTACCGAGTGGTCAACAAATTCAAGCCTTAAATTTAAGCTCACAACAACAATGGTCGAATCCATCACAACCGATGAAGGTGAGTACCACATTCAATAACTCTTTCTAGTTCGGTGTGTTAATCATTATGTCCTGTTTTGTGGTCTGTTCGAATTTAGAATGAGCAAGAAGTGCCACCCGAAGACGATGAGCAACCATTAGTCTGTATGATTTGCGAAGACAAAGCGACTGGACTTCATTATGGCATTATAACGTGCGAAGGGTAAGTGGCGTTTTGTTTGTCTCTTTAAGCCATTTCATTTGGAATACAAACTACATGACATCTCTCTCTCTCTCTCTCCCTCTCTCTCTCTCTCTCTCTCTCTCTCTCTCATATCGTTGATGTAGTTGCAAGGGATTCTTCAAACGAACAGTACAAAATAGACGAGTATACACATGTGTTGCTGATGGTACGTGCGAGATAACAAAAGCACAACGAAATCGATGTCAGTATTGCCGATTCAAAAAGTGCATTGAACAAGGAATGGTATTGCAAGGTGAGTTATCCGCACTCCGAATTGCTGGCATTTGAAATTGCACATGTTAATGTGGTTTTTTCGATTTCTTTTTTATTTGTTGTCGTGTGAAGCGGTTCGTGAGGATCGAATGCCTGGTGGACGGAACAGCGGTGCCGTATACAATTTATATAAAGTGAAATATAAAAAACACAAGAAATCTACACAAAAATCGAATCAAGCGGTAGCTACAATGCAACAGCAACCGCAGCATCAGCACCAACATCAGCATCAACATCAGCATCACCAACAGCAGCAGCAGCAACAGCAACAACAACAACAACAACAGCAACAACAACAACAACAACAACAGCAGCAGCAGCAGCAACAACAACAACAGCAAAAACTTGGCTTTATTTGTGGTGATACAAATTCAATGCTTGCTGCGTCTCAACGAATCAATAATTTAAAATCGGAAAATGTTGTCAACAGCATACCACCGCATTTGCTAAATGGAACTATTCTTAAAACGGCTCTAACCAATCCCAGTGAAATCGTCCATTTACGGCATCGTCTCGACAATGCAGTCAGCTCGTCAAAGGACCGCTCTGTTTCCTATGACCATGCAATGAGCATGATTCAAACGTTAATTGATTTTGATGCAATGGAAGATATTGCGACACTGCCACACTTTCCAGAATTCCTGGAAGATAAATCGGAAATTGGTGATAAATTATGTAACATCGGTGATTCAATAGTTCATAAGTTGGTATCGTGGACGAAAAAGTTACCATTTTATTTGGAAATACCAGTAGAAATTCATACCAAATTGTTGACCGATAAATGGCATGAAATTTTAGTATTAACAACAGCCGCTTACCAAGCGTTACATGGTAAAAAATCATCGGCCCAAATCATACAAAGTGCACAGCATCAAAGTCAAACGCCGTTTTTGGAAAAAGACGATCCGGAATATGTTCACGAGGTGAGTCGCAATGCAATTTTTATTTTCAATCATTTCATATGAAAATTTCAAGGGAAAAAAAGTGGAAGAAGAAGAGAAATTGAAATGAATGTGGAAAATGAGGAAAAGAAATGAATAAAAAAAACCAAAAGACTGAAATAATTCGAAAGTGAATAACTCTGAATATGATCGACAGGTGAATACGCATTTGTTAACATTACAAACCTGCTTGACTACGCTAATGGGTCATCCTATCTCAATGGAGCAACTAAGACTGGATGTCGGACACATGGTTGAAAAGATGACGCAAATCACAATCATGTTCAGACGCATCAAGCTCAAAATGGAAGAATATGTTTGCCTAAAAGTATATATTCTGCTTAATAAAGGTAAGCACACGACCCAGTCCCAACCTTGCCAAATAGCAGATTACATATTGTTATTGACATTGTCTGTTGGAATTGTAGAAGTCGAACTGGAAGGAATTCAGGAGCGATATATTCAAGTATTGCGGAGCTACTTGCAGCACACAGCACCAAACAACCCAGGCCGACTTGGCGAGCTACTAGCACATATACCTGAAGTACGTACCAAAATAAAAAATTAACTGAATCCGAATTTTTGTTGATCGACACGTTCCTAATTCAATCTCTCCCTCCCTATTTATTCCGTATAGATTCAAGCGGCTGCAAGTTTATTGCTCGAAAGCAAAATGTTCTATGTACCATTTGTTCTGAATTCGGCTAGCGTAAGGTAAAGCGGTAATTTCAACGAAAACGCAACCAGTTCGAACAACACCAATTACACAAAATACGAATCTAAAATCGATTGTAGATGATATGGCCGCGCATTGAAAATGCTTTGAATTCATTCTACAACGGCAGTACAATGATCGATTTGTTCTCATCTCACACAACAACAAATGAAACTATCTTGTAAAGAATTTAATATTTAATGAAATGAAAAGAAAAAAATCCTATCGAAATTGTCTTCAATATGAAGATAATTGAAATTGTTATAAAATATTTGAAGATAATATGTTAAAAAAATAACAGATGATCGCCGAATCGGAGATGTACCTATAAATTTAAAATTAAAAAAAAAAAACACATTTTTAAAGAAAAAAAAAGCAAAGCGTATGAAAAAATTGCATGCAGAATGAGAAAAAAAAAACAATTGGAAACAGAATTACCAGAGCATACAAATACATTATATAAAAAAAGAAAAAATAAATACAATGAATATATTTACACTTTGCATATTAATCTGTAGTTAATATTGTCGCGTAAAATGACTAATCTAGATAAATTTGAAGCGTTAGATCTAAAATACGAAAAGATGAGATATATGATAAATCAATCAATCAACTCGATTGATTGCGATACAGATGAGAGAAGAAACAAACACACACTCACCCAGAGACACATCTACACACACAAACCGCGATTCGCAGACACACCAAGCAGTGTAAGATTTGTCAGCGCATTTTTATTATTTAGTTAATTAAAGCGATTGTATTAAACTGCGTTAGAATTTGTTTTTAACTTAAATAATGTAAAATTATTATTGAGCTCTTCATGAAATTAGAGGAAATATCTACCGTTCATTTCATACTTTATCATCTTTATTCTGTTTCTATCTCTCTATCCTTCTCACTTTCACTCACAAAACCAAAACAAAACAAAAATCAAATCGATTTCATTGACCCCACACATACGTTCACCATAAACAAATTATTATCTATTTCACGTTGAAAAAGTCTAAAGAATATGTAAATTAAATCGAAATATAGAGAAATAAAATCGATGAATGTAATGCAAAGATTCACACAATATAAAAAAAGAAGCAACCAGTTGATAAGAGCTATGGACTTATTACTTAGAAACATAAATTACAAGAATTGCTATAAATTCGATTATGAACTGCTACTGATTACCATAATTAAACGCATTTCTAAAGAATCAATTCTATGAAATTTAATAATCATTAACAAATCACAGCGTTGTTTAAAATACTGAATGGATACTAACCAAAAAATAAAACTTTCACTGTTATTTATAGACCAAATCACACACACACACAAGGCATTAGGCGAATCAAATGAAATAGTCGCCTCATTATATATTTTTCATAGATTATTTTAATTCTACCATTTCCTGTGCATCTTGCATTTTCAACAAGAAAAGAATCATTTCTTATTCTTTCTCTTGTCAATCATTTTATTTGTTGGATTCTTCTAATTACCGCGCAACTCGTAGTGTTTGTTGTTTTGAATTCCCATTCCCTCGGGTCACTGCCCGACCCAAACTATCAATCAAATTCCTCAATTCCTTTTCTGTGAAATACGATTTCGCACTCTCAATCTTTGGTTATTATTAAAAATCTGTTACACTCATAATTTCGGTGTCATATTTATACTGAGCAGCGCGCGCATATTGGATCTTATGTTTATTTTGACTGTATTTCTGCATTTTAAACTTATTTCATTTGAATTTTTTAATTTTTCTAAGAATTTTCATCATATATACGATTTTATATTCGTCTTTTTATTTTGCTTGCGTTGTTTTTAGTTGTTACATAAAAAAAGATTCCCTCGAAGACTTGAACTAAAACTTGTATCGATCACAGACGTCTTCATTTTGAATTCTCGTTCCCTGCTTTTGCATCCACTAATTATGTCCTCAATTGTCTAATTGAAATATTCTTCTGAGAAAAAACACACACACACACTAAAACTATCTAATAAATCTAAAAAATGAATGTGACGAACTCGACTTCCTCACACAAAAACACACATTCACAAACTGCCACCTTTTCTATAATATTTCCGCTCTTTGTTTCATTCAAATAAAAAACGGAGAAAATGGAAAACTAAACAGTAAGAAAAATGGAACACATTGTAAAATAGACTAAATAAATATAATACATAGTTACCTTTAAAAATGCAAATCGATGTCAATCAAGTGACTAAAAACTGCAAGTATACACAAATTAAATAATTTAAACGAAGAATGAATATGAAGTAGAGGAAGGTATGAATCTTTCAAATAAAGAAAGCGGTTAAAAAATAGTGAGAGAAAAACAATACGGTCATCGCATTTGCTTTGATTTTCTCCAAATATTGCAAGCCACTACAGATCATGCGTAAGGGACTTAGAACTAATTGTGATTTAATGAGTCGCAATGACGAGCAAAAAAAGTCGCTACACATTTAGAATCACATCAACAACAAGATAGAGACAAAAAACGTGCACTTGATTTAAAAGTAGGTTGCAAATTTCACACGGATTCACAGCAAATAATAAAGGTGTTTGAACCACACTCATACACACATAAACACATATATGAATGATGTGTCCCTCTCATAAACATTCACCATCACACCACTGAATCACCGTATAATATTTTTATTTGAAATGAGATGGATTGAAATGAAAGCAGAACAATAATTTCCAATTGAATGCGAAGCCGAATAGATTTGGTCCTCTCTGAGATGGGAATTTTGGCCGGCCTCACCGCTCGAATGCCCATACATTATTTCAAATAATTCTGTACTAGGAAGTCTGACGAGAATGCCTTGAATTAAAAATGTAGAAAAACAACCAAGTTAAATTAGAATGAAAAGAACACGAAAAAGAGTAAGCAAATGAAATGTAATTAGTTTAGAAAGATGCAAATAAAATGATGAAAACTGGAGGAAAAGATGAAATAAACAAATAACAAAAATGAATGTTGATGTGTAAAAAAAATTACTATAAAAAACTATTATATTAGTTGACATGAGGCGAGGAATGCGATTGATTTAGATGAGCAACAAAAAATCGAATAAAAAAAACAAATACAGAAATTAAATTCAAGTGACGCTTTATTTGGTTTTTATTTCGCGCACACCATCTGCAAGTTCATTTTTGGTATTCCATTCAGATTGGGAGAAGCAAAAAATGTATCGTACAAAAACAGAACAACGAACAAAGAACGAGGAATTCTCCGTTTTTTTCACATCCAATCGAATGAAATTTGTAGAAAAGGTTTGAAATATGAGATATATTCGAGCAGAACTGTTGATTCTAAACCATCAAACAAAAGTCGCGCAATCAGTTCTCATTTCGGCTGTTTTTTTATCTTCGCAAAATCGATTTTTGTTCTGAACTCAAACACAGAAGAACTTAAAATACATAAATAATAAATCGGATGATCAAGAGTAAAAGATACGACACACAAGTTTGAAATTTGGTTTAAATTATACGCAAAGCATCACGATTGACTTATTACATGAATGTGTAAATAAGAATTTTAACAAAATCCGTACATATTATGTAAATAAATAAATGTTAATTATGCAATTCACTTCACCGCTCATGTTTGGTTCTCATTTTTTTCAGGTTTAACACTTATCATAGTTCAATTGCTATTTTTATTCAAATCAAATATGGATTACACATTTTCGACGATTTCATAGAGGTAAATGTCTAATTTTAAATGCAAAACTTGAGTTTTTGCACCACAGTAATTTCTGATTTTGTTATATTCATTGATGACAGTTACAAATTCAAAATATACATGGATACAAATCAATATTCAAACTACATATTTCACAAGACACAACACACGTTTTTGTGTTAACAATACGTGAAAATAATAGTAAAATGAACACATGTGAAGTCTGTAGCTTGTTTAAAAGCTTGAGCTGAGGCTTGAAAATTCATTGCAATTAAAATTTCACCATGCAAAGGGTAGAACATTCTGGTGGCATGAGTGCATCGGTCTCTCGTTTACTGGGGCATAGATACACTAGAAGAAGTGCACAATATAAAAGTATTATTTAAAAGTCTGTGATCAAAATTATTTCGGAATGAGAATCTTGTAGCTCGATTCAGATAAAGCTGAAATGTCAAAGTATTACTTCAAATCGAATATCTGTAATATCTACAGATAAGGGACTTCAAACTATAGTAATCATCATTATCGAGCTACGAGTTGCATGTCGGTGTGAACACTTACAACTTGATCGATAATCCATTGCAAATGTATAAAGACCATTGTATGTTTCATATAATGATAATGGTCAAACAATCTACCCTGTTTTTTAAAGGTTTGTTTATGTACTCCTTTATGAACGCCGACCAATATGGGTTTATTGTCTGGATGTGTATAGTGTACGATTGGATCTTTAAAAATAATGGATTTTGTTAGCTTATTAAAATTATCTCTGTATTGGATAAATATATTGAATCAACCTCCTGAGTCTACTGGTGCCGCTGATTTTTGTTTCCCTGATTCTAAATATGCATTATTCGCATCTTGTGGATCTGCTGGAATAACCTTAGTGCAAAATTGGTCAGATGGTTCACTGCAGAACATCGTTGTCATTGAAAGCGATCGTATATTTGCTGGCAGAACACCAGGTTCTTTACAACCAAATCCAGTAATAATGAGTGGAACTGGTATAGATACCGAGTATACGAATGCGTGGATGTAGCTTGCCAGCTCGATTGTTTCGATTGTGTCACCATCAACTATGCTCTTATCGAGTACAACCACAGCAATGTCGTTTGGGTTAAAACCTGGTTTGAAATCATCGTGGTGTTTGATCTTAGAAACCCTGAATAGCTTTCCTTTCATAGTTACACCTTCATTCGATTTTTTGTATAATATATTTGACCCAGCATGAACTTTCCAGCCAGGCTCACTTCGATAATCATGAGTCCTCATAGTTTTGTTGAATTGGTAGAAACAATGTGCCACGGTCAATACCATGTTTGATTTGATTAAAGCCCCACCTCCGACAATACGAATACCATGAAATAGAGTTGCCTGATATTTGACGCGTTCTTTTAGATGATCTCCGTTGTAAATCGCTATCTATTTTGATTCAAAGGAAATGAAAAATGAAGTATTATTCATTGTTAATGTTTGATGTGATTTTTATTTGAGATTTAAAATATTAAAGTTAAAACCTCCAAGCAGAGAAATAATTATGATAATTTTCACTCACCAAATAATCGGCCGACAATAATAAAACCAAAAATTTCCAGAAAATGCTCATTTTTCTTTCTTCAAAGCGAACAAATAAAAAATATTAAGGATTTTGAATGAAAACAGTGATGGACCGAACTAAAATACCGTTGATACTTAATTTCTAATTTGAAAATCGTTTTACTGTTATATAGACTAACATTCTTCAATTATCCTGAGTTGGGTTGTTCGATTCATTAATTAGAATATTTGAATATTCATCACCAGAGTCGAATGTTGTTGCTTACGTGAAACTCACATGTTTTATTGCTGTAAAAATTAAAATTTTTCTCGTTAAAATTTTGAACAATATAGAATTGATGGTGGATCTGTCTACGTGGTTCTTTCTGCATAAGTTATTATTATTATTTTTATTGTTGACACAAATGATTGATATATAATTATTTAAATAACGAATTATTCCGAATAAGCCGTTCGCAGGTTCTTAGTATTCGCACTTTTAAGAACTGCACATCGCTTAGCAAACGCCTTTGGGAAGCTTCTCTTTTTCCAACATAGCACCATTTTTTGAAAATATTTTTACTCTTTTGCACACACCACTGCGTGTAGTAAAAGTATTGCATCAGTCCGAAAAAACGTCTGGAATGAGTTTTTTATGCGTTTTGAACCTGAAAATGGATTGCAACCATTCCCGGAGAACATTTTTGTCCGTTGAACGTCGCACGTAACAATTTGGTAACATTCACAATAAATCAAAAAATATAGAATAAAATTGATCGAAAATGAACGCACAAATAATTCTTCATGAGGAATAGAAAGATAATAATTTTCAGCTCATCCGGATCATTTCTTTGGTGCGTCTATTGTATAATAATAATAATAAATAGTTCGCATTGTATCTTAATGAAACATTCAGAATTTTTTTTTTTTATGAAAATTAGTATTTATGATTTATATTTTCACGAGTTTTTGTAGTGTTTTTTTATACAATAATATTTCAAAGTGAACATCAACAATGGGTAATAGTTCCGGTCTCGCTATTGTAGGGTTTGAAGCAAATAACAATACATCCGCAAACATGGTACGGCTATTTCGTAGCCACTGTATATGTAACATTTTTTTTCAGTATCTATCAAGAAGGTCGGACATTGGAATTGCTCTTGGTCAAAAAATCGAAATCAATCGCCAGCAAAGGGGGGCATTTTGGGTCAAATGTAAAAACTCTCCGTAACTAGGGTAAGGGTAGGTTAGTGTTCAAAATTGCATGGATTTGCTTTACCTATGGCCCGAGATTTTTCCAACGATGCTCCACATTCATCGATCGTACATCTTAATCACAGTATAGAATATTAGCTGTTTGTGTATATAAATGTGACTTTTTAGTGCAGGTCTTAACTCGGGCAAGCTAACCACGTACCTCATTGTGGGCAGCCAGAAAAGCTTGTTCGAACTCTTCAGTTATTATGACGAAAGCTAGTGCTTGATCAGCACTAGACTATTGCTAAAAGCAATTGAAAAATTACACAAGAGAAGGAAGCCTTTGAACAGGTAGAGTAGATATGATATCAGGCTTAATAGGGTTTGTGTATAAATTGAAAAAAGAATTATCTAATGTTAGCACTGAGTTACAGAATCGAATTTCATCATTGAGTTTTCCAAATCAAGTTTCATCGCTGTAATTCTTTGCCAGCAATTAGCTGTCATAACCACAGATTTTTTATTCAGTGTGTATTTAAAAATTTATTAATTGAATTCAATGAATGCAAAGTTGCACTTCCAAGTGGTTTTACATCATCAGAATGTAAAAATCGAACTTAATGTAACAAAATTATAATTCAACCAATTTATTTCTACTCCTAATCGATTTTTCGTAAAATGACCGTGACAATATCATTAATTTGAACGCTTTTCATAAGATTTAAAAAGAACTGCTTAAAATTTTCTTCAAGTGAACTGAATTTGACATCGGCAATTATAGGTGGCATTGCACCGGTCTCTCGTTTACTGGGGCATAGATACACTAGAAGAAATGTACAATATAAAAGTATTATTTAATAGTCTGTGATCAAAATTATTTCGGAACAAAAAAAATGAGAATGATCTTGTAGCTCGATTGAGATTAAAGCTGAAATTTCCTCGTATTACTTCAAATCGTAGGTGAAAAATATCTACAGATAAGGGACTTCAAACTATAGTAATCATCATAATCGAGCTACGAGTTGCATGTCGGTGTGAACACTTACAACTTGATCGATAATCCATTGCAAATGTATAAAGACCATTGTATGTTTCATATAATGATAATGGTCAAACAATCTACCCTGTTTATTATACGTTTGTTTATGTACTCCTTTATGAACGCCGACCAATATGGGTTTATTGTCTGGATGTGTATAGTGTACGATTGGATCTTTAAAAATAATGGATTTTGTTAGCTTATGAGAATTATCTCTGTATTGGATAAATATATTGAATCAACCTCCTGAGTCTGCTGGTCCCGCTGATTTTTGTTTCCCTGATTCTAGATATGCATTATTCGCATCTTGTGGATCTGCTGGAATAACCTTAGTACAAAATTGGTCAGATGGTTCACTGCAGAACATCGTTGTCATTGAAAGCGATCGTAAATTTGCTGACAGAACACCAGGTTCTTTACAACCAAATCCAGTAATAATGAGTGGAACTGGTATAGATACCGAGTATACGAAAGCGTGGATGTAGCTTGCCAGCTCGATTGTTTCGATTGTTTCACCATCAACTATGCTCTTATCGAGTACAACCACAGCAATGTCGTTTGGGTTAAAACCTGGTTTGAAATCATCGTGGTGTTTGATCTTAGAAACCCTGGATAGTTTTCCATTCAGAGTAACACCTTCATTCGATCTTTTAAATAATATATTTGATCCAGCATGAACTTTCCAGCCAGGCTCACTTCGATAATCATGAGTCCTCATAGTTATGTTGAATTGGTAGAAACAATGTGCCACGGTCAATACCATGTTTGATTTGATTAAAGCCCCACCTCCGATAATAAGATTATTATGAAATAAAGCTGCCTGATATTTGACGGGTTCTATCTGACGATCTCCGTTGTAAATCGCTGTCTATTTTCATTCAAAGGAAATAACAATTTTAGTATTCTCCTTGATACGAAATAAGCACTATTTTGGAAATATAAAAAATGCTATCGATATCGCTTTGTATTCCGTGATATTCCTTATACCTCATTATTATTTGATATGATTTTTATTTGAGATCAAAATATAAAGTTAAAACCTTTTAGCGGGCAAATAATTATGATAATCTTCACTCACCAAATAATCGGCCGACAATAATAAAACCAAAAATTTCCAGAAAATCCTCATTTTTCTTTCTTCAAAGCGAATAAATAAAAAATATTAAGGATGTTGAATAAAAACAATGATGGACCGAACTAAAATACCGTTGATACTTAATTTCTAATTTGGCAATCGTTTTACTGTTATATAGACTAACATTCTTCAATTATTCCTGAGTTGGGTTGTTCGATTCATTAATTAGAATATTTGAATATTCATCACCAGAGTCGAATGTCTTTGCTTACATGAAACTCAAATGTGTTTTGTTGTACAAATTCAAAAGTTTCTCGTTCAAATTTCGAACAATATCTATTGTAAAGCATTGATAGTAGAACTTCTTGAAAAGAAAAATTTATAGGGGGAGACGAGACTTAGTTCATAAAACGAATAAATTTGTATGAAAAAATGAAGTGGATTTAGTCTTTAATGTGTGTGCAATGAATTCAGCATCCACTGAGATCTCATTGCTTGAAATTGTTTGCATTGCATTGAAGAGATTCTTTACAAATGAGATTTGTGAAATGGGGCCCTGGACAATACATGAGTGAAGTTGGAATTTGTGAGCAGTCGTGTTAAACCTGACAGCGTGAGCGTTATTGTATTGGGTTATTATGTGTTTGGGTTTATGTGTGATTTCGGCACGTGGTACATGCTTTAAAGAGAGAGGAAGAAAACAAGAGAGAAGACAACGAGAGAGATCAAAGAAAAAAACAACTGAAAGATGGGTAAAATGAGAATAATGAGATTTGATTTTTGTCATATAGAGAATGACGGTCGAATTTCGACCGCTGGACGACCCTTGTTATTACTTATATTTTCACAAATGATTGAAATTGAATGCTTTCAAATAATGAAGCATTCCTAATTAGCCGTTCACACTTTTTCGGTATTCGCACTTTTATGAACTGCACTTCGTTCAGCAAACGCCTTTGGAAATTTTCTTTTTCTCCTCCAAAGCACAATTTTTTTAACTATTTATTTTGATAGGGCTGCAAAGTAAACGAAGATGAAAAAAATATTATAAAAAAGTCTAAATATTCTTTGAATCATAGCATATACTATCAACAGAACGAATACAAATACGTTTTTAAAATATAAGTTGCTTGTTTATTTGCATAAGTTTTCGCCATTTGATTGGCTCGAAATGGGTTTAGAATTGTTTATTCCTTGATTGAGGCAACGGATGTCAATCCACTGCTGTTTGTGTTGGAATTGAAAATGTTTGCATCTGAGCTGATTAATAGTGAATTTTGTCTAATTGAAGGGGATTATAAGTTACAAATGATAGAACTTTTTAACGGATCGCCAGATCTTGATGATCGAGATACCGTTAGACATATATAGACTCATAGATCTTTAATAGGGCAGAGAGCAATCCCAAAAGGGCGCCACTGTATATGTAACATTTTTTTTCTCAATATCTATCAAGAAGAATATTAGCTGTTTTTGTAATGTGACGTTTTAACTGACGGTCTTATCTCGGGCTACCTAACCTGTGGTTAGTAACCACGCACCTCATTGTGGGTATCCAGAAAAGCCTGTTCGAACTCTTCAGTTATTATGATGTAAGCTAGTGCTTGATCCGCACTAGACTATTGCTAAAAGCAATTGGAAGCTTACACAAGAGCAGGAAGCCTTTGAACAGGTAGAGTAGCTATGATATCAGGCATGATAGGGTTTGTGTATAAATTGAAAAAATTATCTAATGTGAGCATAGATATTCGTTTGTACATTTCAAGTGCGCCAAAACGGTAACCGCACCGCACCATTTGGGTGCGGGCACAAGCAATGCAACAGCGTGATTTGCGTTGAAGTGAATTGAAAATGATTACGCATGTCAAACTGCTGAGAGTGATTCAGATGCAAATTTGGATGATGATGCGGATCTAGTGGTTGAGGCTCAAGAGAATTATAGAACGCGTAGTGGTCGCACTTAGAGACCGCCACAAAGATATGGCTTGTGATTGTAAAAGTCATTGTTGGTTGCCTTGTCAAAATTGATTGTTATTAATAAAAAAGAAAAAAAAATCGTGTAACAAGACAGCTTGTGAACGTCAAATGTCAGGACAGCTGATTTGGCACTCTGTCCATATATGTGAGCGGTAAGAAAATGCTGTCATGGCGGACTGGCAGTTGATATAAAACCTAGCTATGTATAACACGTGCTAATTTACAAGGAAATATTAAATGTAATAAAATTTTTTCTTCTTGCATTTTTAATAGTCACAATCGACTGTTACACTCATAATGAAAGTTCTTTGTTTAGGTTTTTCAATCACATATATATATATATTCAAATAAATATTCAAAACTAATGTGCATTTTAACCAAAATAAGCATTTATTCCTTTATTTCAATTCAAGTTTTTTTCCATTTACTTTTCTCAAAATTACATTCAACGAATGGAACGTTGGGTTCTATTATTATGCATACGAATGTTAAAATAAAAAACTGCAGAGCAACGCAACGTTGCTAGGGCCCGGTCCCTGTCGAGTGCACGATGCTAGAACCTACCGGATTGGTTCGCACCGGCGTTGCACAAATGTATATCTCTGGTTGCAAGCACTTAGTTACAGAATCGAATTTCAATATCGAGTTTTCTAAATCATGTTTCATCGCTGTAATCCTTTGTCGAAATTATGGATCAGAGGTGTTGAGAGGAAATGTATACCTTGGACATTTACAAGAACATATTATTTTGCAAAGCGCTGTTATTCTGCTTTCCTTTTTCGAATTTGATGATCGATAGAATTTACTCAAGTCATAAAGATGAATCATTCTGATTTCTCATTCAAATTAAAAAAAAAAAATGAATCCATTACTGCTGCTCGGAACGATCCATAATGAGATTAAAATATGCTGGGCAACTGTTGCTAATGTAGCAAATATTGCCCTCGATACGGTCCAACCCAGCAATACATTGCGAATTTTGACATTCATTTTGATTTTGCCATAATGATTGCTGATGACTCATCAATTTGATGATCGATTTAAGATGACACAAACCTACACACTTAAAAATACATCTTTGGCTATGTCACCATTGGCATGGTTTTTGATGTTAGCCTCATTATTGGTGTCAGAACCACAGATTTTTTATTCAGTGTGTATTTAAAAATTTATTAATTGAATTCAAAGAATGCTAAGTTTCACTTCCAAGTGGTGTTACATCATCAGAATGTAAAAATCGAACTAAACTTCACACTTCACTATCGCCGCAATACAGTCAAGCTATACATGGACATTGCCAAAAATTTCATTCCAGTTGCAGCGCTAAGTTTCTATCAGTCATGTATTTTAATGCATAACCTAATTCATAATTACTTTCGTGCTAATCTCATTATCAGAGAAAATCTCAACCCAAGAAGTCTGAGAAGGAATGGAGTCGAACTTTATATTCCCAAAATCAATAATGGACATGGAAGCAAAGCATTGTCTCACTCTGGCCCGCAGAGCATCAACCAACATTATTTCATTAAATTTTAATCCAATTTCAAGATTTAAAAATTAAAAGACATATATAAGTTGTAAATCCAGTAAAAAATAATATTACCAAAATGACAACAGTAAACTGAACTGACATGTATACATTTTAAATGTTGATCTGTTCAAAGACTGATCCCGCGTGTCGCTGAGATCTTTAACAAACTTCTAAGACTTTATTGTATATTAAATTTGATAATAAGAGGAAGAAATAAAATAATAATAATAACAATATTGTAATAAACATAAAACAATAATATTTCAATCAATTTTATCTCTACTCCTAATCGATTTTTCGTAAAATGACCGTGAAAATATCAATAATTTGAACGCTTTTCATGAGATTTAAAAAGAACTGCTTAAAATTTTCTTCAAGTGATGTGGTGCATGAACTGAATTTGACATCGGCAATTATCCGCGGCATGAATGCATCGGTCTCTCGTTTACTGGGGCATAGATACACTAGAAGAAATGCACAATATAAAAGTATTATTTAATAGTCTGTGATCAAAATTATTTCGGAACAAAAAAAATGAGAATGATCTTGTAGCTCGATTGAGATTAAAGCTGAAATTTCCTCGTATTACTTCAAATCGTAGGTGAAGAATATCTACAGACTAAGGGACTTCAAACTATAGTAATCATCATAATCGAGCTACGAGTTGTATGTCGGTGTGAACACTTACAACTTGATCGATAATCCATTGCAAATGTATAAAGACCATTGTATGTTTCATATAATGATAATGGTCAAACAATCTACCCTGTTTTTTAAAGGTTTGTTTATGTACTCCTTTATGAACAGCGACCAATATGGGTTTATTGTCTGGATGTGTATAGTGTACGATTGGATCTTTAAAAATAATGGATTTTGTTAGCTTATGAGAATTATCTCTGTATTGGATAAATATATTGAATCAACCTCCTGAGTCTGCTGGTCCCGCTGATTTTTGTTTCCCTGATTCTAGATATGCATTATTCGCATCTTGTGGATCTGCTGGAATAACCTTAGTACAAAATTGGTCAGATGGTTCACTGCAGAACATCGTTGTCATTGAAAGCGATCGTAAATTTGCTGACAGAACACCAGGTTCTGTGAAACCAAATCCAGTAATAACGAGGGGAACTGGTATAGATACCGAGTATACGAAAGTGTGGATGTAGCTTGCCATCTCAATTGTTTCGATTGTGTCACCATCAACTATGCTCTCATCGAGTACAACCACAGCAATGTCGTTTGGGTTAAAACCTGGTTTGAATTCGTCATGGTGTTCGATCTTAGAAACCTTGAATAGCTTTCCTTTCATAGTTACACCTTCATTCGATTTTTTGTATAATATATTTGACCCAGCATGAACTTTCCAGCCAGGCTCACTTCGAAAATTATGAGTCTTTGTATTTTCGTTCAGTTGGTAGAAACAATGTGCCACGGTCAATACCATGTTTGATTTGATTAAAGCTCCACCTCCGATATTAATATCATTATGAAATAAAGTTGCCTGATATTTGACGGGTTCTTTCTGACGATCTCCGTTGTAAATCGCTGTCTATTTTCATTCAAAGGAAATAACAATTTTAATATTCTCCTTGATACGAAATAAGCACTATTTTGGAAATATTATAAATGCTATCGATATCGCTTTGTATTCCGTGGTAATTCCTTATTAATATTTGATGTGATTTTTATTTGAGATTTAAAATATTAAAGTTAAAACCTCCAAGCAGAGAAATAATTATGATAATCTTCACTCACCAAATAATCGGCCGACAAGAATAAAACCAAAAATTTCCAGAAAATCCTCATTTTTCTCTCTTCAAAGCGAACAAATAAAAAAAGGTTTCTCATTTTACAATCGTTTTACTGTTATATAGACTAAAATTTCTCAATTATTTCTGAGTTGGGTTGTTCGATTCATTAATTAGAATATTTGAATATTCATCACCAGAGTCGATGGTTGTGGCTTACGTGAAACTCAAATGTGTTATTCAAAAGTTTCGCGTTCAAATTTCAAGCAATATTGATAGTGGAATTGTGAACGTGGTTCTTTCTACATAAGTAATTAATATAATCATTATTGTCACGAATGATTGAAATGGAATATATTGAAAAAATACTTGTTCCATTTGCCCTTGGCATCATGTAATGCGATGATTGGACGCGGAAGGTAGTCATACTGGATTTTTTTTTGTGGGATGTTTTGCCACGCCGCCTCGATGGCCTCCTCAAATTCAGCTTTATTGTTGTATTTTCGGCCTACTTCGTATCTTTCACGTGCCAAAATCGATTAGAAGTTTTGAATAATGTCATATCTGGTGATTTGGCCATCCAATTGTCAGAAAGGCTGATTCCATGCTGGTCAAAATTGGCCAAAGTTGACCTGGCCACGTGAATTGGAGCTAAATCTTTTTGAAATTGCTAGCGCATTCGTAACCATAAGCTGCTAAGTGAGGGACGATCATCTCCTGGTACTGTATGGGAACTGATTCTGGTTGAAATAAATGATAGCGACATCTTTTTGAATACTTAATGGCGCCCCAGTCTATAAAAGAACCGCCGGTATATTTGCGCTTGCTGAAAATCTTTTCTTCTGCGCGCAAATCGTGCCAATAACAAGCAAGAATTGAAATTATTTTGTGCAATGGATCTGACCAATGTTTACGGCCTTCAATATTAGCTGGCTAAAGCATTGGCTTGCGCCTCATTTTCTTGTATTTTAAATGTTTTGAAGCATTTAAAATTTGTCGAACACGTCGAACACCAACCGATAAGTTATTTTCGCCATTCAATTGCCTTGAAGATTTGAAGCTATTCAATGCACTTCGAATTAAATGTCGTTGTTGCTCGTCCGATATAGTTGATGGCCGACCATTTCGATAGTTTTGACCGTAATTCTCACAATTTTGAGGAAATCACCCACAACGTCTCTACTAAGGTTTTTTTTCATGTGCTATCTGACAGTTTAACATGTTCAACTAATCTTTGAGTGTGGAGTGTGGTTTGGCCTTTTCCGCCTCAGTCAATTGTTTGCCGTGTCCCATTGATTGGTTTAATTTTGAATGACAACTGCGACACAAGAATTGTCAAATGGCACAAACACTGTCGTGAAGGTGCATACCGGCAAATCGTGTTTCAGAGTGCATGAAACAGAGACTACGGCTAAAATTACTTCCCGCTCTTTGGATGCGACAAATCGAAAAAATCATATATAATAGAGAAAAAAATTTAATATTTTTGTGATAAATACGTTAAGATGTAATAATCATACTGGCCAAAAATCAGGACGAAGTCTTTCAATTAAATATTAGGGTTTTTTTCGAAAATTGTCTTCGCGGCTAAAATTGTTTCGTCCTGGTGTATATTTTACTTGTTAATTTGAATAAATTTTCGCCATTTAATTGGCTTGGCATGGATTTAGGACAGTTTATCCCTTGAATGAGCCCACGGCTAACAATCTACTGCCGTTAGTGTTGGAATTGAAAATGTTTGCATTCGAGATGACTAGGTCTTTTATTTAGATTTAAAAGAGCCATATTCGAGCAGAACTGTTGATTCTAAGCCACCAAACAAAAATCGCGCAATCAGTTCTCACCGATCAAATAATTTATTTCGGTTGTTTTTTTATCTTCGCAAAATCGATTTTTGTTCTGAACTTAAACACAGAAGAATTTAAAATACACAAATACACACAAATGTAAAATTTGGTTTAAATTATATGCAAAGCATCACGATTGACTTATTACATGAATGTGTAAATAAGAATTTTAACAAAATCCGTACATATTATGTAAATAAATAAATGTTAATTATGCAATTCACTTCACCGCTCATGTTTGGTTCTCATTTTTTCAGATTTTACACTTATCATAGTTCGAATTTGCTATTTTTATTCGAATCAAATATAAATTGAACATTTTCGGCGACTTAATTGAGGTATATGACTAATTTTAAAAGCTAAAACATGAGTTTTTATTACTATCTGCTTTAGTTGAATATAATCGATTTTAATTCAAGACAGCATTTCGTAAACATTGAAAGCGTTTAAGGACTGTTAAAGAAATGCCAAGTCAACAAAAGCGTTACTTCTACTCCTATGCAGCACACATTGAATCCTCGAATAAATTTCTCTAAAACTAAATATATGCAGAAATTCAAATTATCGAAATCTACTTAACTTCATCTGTGCACACAGTACATAAGAATAAAGACGAGGAAGAAAACAATGCGATGCTTCAAAAACGAGCTCGTTAAAGTTAGATGGCACTGTTTGATGTCTGCTTTAGTGTATATCTGTTATTCCAGTCGGTCTGAACCAGAATAATATTGCATGCAATTTAATTCACCTGACTATGCCATATTTAGCATAATGAGGATTCAAGTCTAAAGCTTGCCAATTTTTGCAATGACCATAAATAACGAAACTTTTGACATTAAAAAAAAGAAAAACTCACTTCAATTTGCATACTTTAATAAAATCAAATTCATTTTGATTGAAGTTTTATACACATTCTATATTTTTAATTAATATCGTCGATTGCAGGGTTTATGAAATTAAAACGTAATTTTCTTTGTGTTTCCAAAAAGTTTCACGCGAAATTAAAATATATATGAAAAATCATTGTGTGTTTATTTGCCAATCCGCTCAGCTTCAATACTCAAACTGCATATTCAACAAGACACATTACACAATTTATGTAAACAATACGTGAAAATATAATAGTAAAATGAACACATGTGAAGTCTGTAGCTTGTTTAAAAGCTTGAGCTGAGGCTTGAAAATTCATTGCAATTAAAATTTCACCATGCAAAGGGTAGAACATTCTGGTGGCATGAGTGCATCGGTCTCTCGTTTACTGGGGCATAGATACACTAGAAGAAGTGCACAATATAAAAGTATTATTTAATAGTCTGTGATCAAAATAATTTCGGAATAAATAAAATGAGAATAATCTTGTAGCTCGATTGAGATTTAAGCTGAAATGTACTAGTATTACTTCAAATCGTAGCTGAAGATCATCTATAGATAAGGGACTTCAAACTATAGTAATCATCATAATCGAGCTACGAGTTGCATGTCGGTGTGAACACTTACAACTTGATCGATAATCCATTGCAAATGTATAAAGACCATTGTATGTTTCATATAATGATAATGGTCAAACAATCTACCCTGTTTGTAATACATTTGTTTATGTACGCCTTTGTGAACACCGACCAATATGGGTTTGTTGTTTGGATGTGTATAGTGTACGATTGGATCTTTAAAAATAATGGATTTTGTTAGCTTATGAGAATTATCTCTGTATTGGATAAATATATTGAATCAACCTCCTGAGTCTGCTGGTCCCGCTGATTTTTGTTTCCCTGATTCTAGATATGCATTGTTCGCATCTTGTGGATCTGCTGGAATAACCTCAGTACAAAATTGGTCAGATGGTTCACTGCAGAACATCGTTTTCATTGAAAGCGATCGTAAATTTGCTGACAGAATACCACGTTCTGTATAGCCAAATCCAGTAATAATGAGGGGAACTGGTACAGATACCGAGTATACGAATGCGTGTATGTAGCTTGCCAGCTCAATTGTTTCGATTGTGTCACCATCAACTATGCTCTTATCGAGTACAACCACGGCAATGTCGTTTGGGTTAAAACCTGGTTTGAATTCGTCATGTTGTTCGATCTTAGACACCTTGGACAGCTTTCCTTTCATAGTTACACCTTCATTCGAATTTTTATATAATTTATTTGCTCCACCATGAACTATCCATTTAGTCTCATCTCGATAATCATAGGTCCTCATAGTTTTGTTGAATTGGTAGAAACAATTTGCCACGGTCAATACCATGTTTGATTTGATTAAAGCTCCACCTCCGATAATAATATTATCATGAAATAGAGTTGTCTGATATTTGACGGGTCTTTTCTGACGATTTCCGTTGTAAATCGCTGTCTATTTTGATTCAAAGGAAATTATAGTTTTAGTATTCCTTATATTTGTTTGATGTGCATTTTACAACAACAACAACAGACATTTATAGATCAATATTGCCTTTCAGCGTCTGGTCTGTTTTACGAAACAAAATGCCTTATAAACCCCTAACGATACCTCTCCACAAACTCCGATCGAGAGTCAAGTTTTGAGATTCATCACACCATTCAAATCCCCTCGCATTCAAATCATATTTAACCGAATCTAAATAACGTCTTCGTGGTCTACCCCTACCTCTCGGCCCATCAGCTTCGGCGAACAGAATCCGTTTCGGTAATTGCTCTTCTCCCTTGCGTTTAACATGACCAAACAATCTCAGTCTGGATTTTCTTGCTTCCTCTCCTACCAAATCGACATTTAAATCCCCCCGAATCGTCTCATTTCGTATTCTGTGTTCTCACTGATCGCAGCGCGAGATCATGAATCAAATTCTCAAAATCAACCCAGCTCTCGCTACCATATAGAATAGTTGGTCTGAAGATTGACCCGTGAATCAACATCTTTGTTTCTGTACTAAATTCACGTTGTACTACTTTATCTAAGTTGCGCTACTACTTTATTTCCATCAACCCTACGCTGTTCAAATTCTTTATTAAACTTGCCATCTTCCGAAAAGATGCAACCCAAATATTAGAATGTGGAAACTTTTTCCAACGAGCTGGAATTCAATATGCAATGAATTGGCTTTCGAGTTTTGCCCACTGTACTCCGAAGTTCGTACAAGCCTCTTCCAAATCTTTGATACTATTTTGCAGCTCCTCTTTAGAATTGCCAAACAGTACAAGATCATATGCGTAAGTGAGTGCAGAGATAATATTGCCCTCCAAAGCTAATCTACCCCTTAAATTGGCTGATTTTATCAGCTTGTCCATTTAATAATGAAAAGAAGAGGCGAAATTGTACATCCCTGCCGCAGACCATCATGCACTTCGAACCATTCACTCACATCTCCATCCACTCTTACTGCTGCTTTCTGTTTGCGTACAAACTTTAAATTGCGTGGAGAAGATAACTATTCACACCATATTCGGCCAAGACGGACCACAACTTAGATCTGAGAATGCAGTGATAGGATTTCTGCAAATCCACGAAACAGAAGTAGAGTTCCCTATTTCTTTCAAGGAATTTCTCAATTAGTTGTCTCACGCAATAAATTTGATCTTGACAGCCTCTCATCTACAATAGCTCTTGTTTTTTTTTTCCAAAATTGCACTATATACTTTACCGACAACGCTCAATAGAGAAATTCCCCGATAGTTGTTGCAGTCTCTTTTACCGTCTTTCTTCTGTAGTGGCGAAATAACTGCGCCGCCCTACTCTTCAGGGACAACAGAGGAACCCCAAGCTTAATTAAAGATGCGATGTAACCGGCGAACACCTACCAAACCACTACTAATCAGATATTCATTCCAAATCTCATCTAAGACGAATTTAAGAAGAAGATAATCTTCACTTACCAAAAAATCAGCCGACAAGAATAAAATCAAACATCTCCAGAAAATCCTCATTTTTCTCTCTTCAAAGCGAACAAATAAAAAATATTAAGGATGTTGAAAAAAAACAGAGATGGACCGAACTAAAGAACCGCTGATTTTGAACCTGGTCTCTGATTTTTGTAATCGTTTTACTGTTATAAAGACTAACATTCCTTATTTATTCCTGAGTTGGGTTGTTCGATTCATTAATTAGAATATTTGAATATTCATCAACAGAGTCGAAGGTTGTTGCTTACGTGAAACTCACATGTGTTATTGCTTTAAATATTCTAAAGTTTCGCGTTCAAATTTCGAACAATGTTCAAAGTGGAATTGAGTACGTGGTTCTTTCTACATAAGTAATTATTATTATTATTGTTGACACAAATGATTGATATATAATATATTGAAATAACGAATCATTACGAATTAGCCGTTCACAGGTTTTTAGTATTCGCACTTTTATGAACTGCACTTCGCTTAGCAAACGCCTTTGACAAGCTTCTCTTTTTCCACCATAGCACCATTCTTTGACAATATATTTTGATTTTGGGCTGCAAAGTAAACGAAGATGAAATAAATATTATAAAAGAGTCTAAATATTCTTTGAGTCACAGCATATAATTATTATCAACAGAACGAATACGAATACGTATTTAAAACATAAGTTGCTTGTTTATTTGCATAAGTTTGCTCCATTTAATCGGATTGAACTGGTTTTAGGACTGTTTATTCCTTGATTGAGCCCACGGATGTTATTAAAGCTGGTTATCAGTGAATTTTGCCTAATTGAAGGGTAATATTAGTTACAAGTGATAGAACTTTTTAACGGATCGTCAGATCTTGATGATCGACATACCGTTAGACAGATGTTGACTCATACACACATACACGAGATCCCGTATAAATAAAGAGAATTCTATTCCAATACTGAAAAAGTATGGAAAATGCCGTATTGGTATAAACGTGTGTGTGTTTGTTCCAGTTCATAACAGCCGTCGAACTTACTTATACATGTGTAAGTTTCAATTTTTTTTTATATATTGGAGCAATCGTTTGGAGGTAAAATGATGATCCGAAATTCATTTTTATATTTAACACGATTTTTTCCAATTTGACCCATTTTAATTTTTTTTTTCCACATTTTCAAGTAACGCAACCAGAACTCACAGAATATTTTGACGTTTCACGCGTCTATTTCAATGTTTTTTTTTTCAAATATACAACAAATTTTGACCCTGGAACATGCAAACTTGTATTCCAGTATGTTGTGCAGGGTTTCACTTCACTCGCAAACAACATGCGCATGGTTATCTCACACTGAAACAATCGTATACGTTATTGCTCCAATATAAAACAAATGTTAAACTTTCGCATGTATACGTAGGTTTGGCAGTAGTTATGAACCGAAACAAACATACACACGTTTATATTGTACCAATACGGAATGTTCCATACTTATTCAGTATAAGAATAGAATGTATACCCTTTATTTACACGGGGAATCGTGTGTGTGTGTAGATCTTAAATGGGCCATATAGCATTTCCACGAGAGCACCCTAGGGGCTTACTACTCGATTGTATCATGCATATCTTTGCGTATCTTTGCGAAACATCATAACTGCTAAGATACGAATCAAGCGTATCACTGTTCGAAAGCGTAAATTCTGTGTATCTTTGCGTATCATCACAATTTCTAGCAGCAATGCGCGCGAATCAGTCATATCTTGAACTTTTCTACTATGAAATGATGCATAATTTCATTTGACAGTACATAATTCTCCATCTCTTGAATTATTATTTTGAAGACAACCAATTAATTTTTATTTTGTCATTCATCGTGAAACAAGCCTATTTTTAAACAATAATTATTCAAAATAACTAAGGGCATGAGTTTTCTCACCATTTAATTATTGTATTTTTTCCTTGAACATTTTATATACTGTTCACAATCTTGTTGTAAGAACTTAAATTAATTTAAAAATAGAAGGCATAAAAATGGTAATCATTGCGAATCTCGCGTATCATTGCATTATGCAATTTGCATATCCGATTCACATTTTACTCAAAATCGCAAATTTTTGTATGTAGTAAGCCCCTCGAGGGGACCACTGTTTATGTTACCTCATTTTCAATATCTGTCAAAAAGGTCAGACATTGGAATTGCTCTTTGTCAAAAATCAAAATCAACCGCCTGCAAAGGTGGGAAATTTGAGTCAAATGTGCAACTCTCCGTAACAAGGGTGAGGGTAGGATCTATTGCATGGTTTTGCTTCACCTATGGCTCGAGGGTTTTCTAGAGTTTTGGGCATCCAGAAAAGCCTGTTCGAACTCTTCAGTTATTATGATGTAAGCTAGTGCTTGATCCGCACTAAACTATTGCTAAAAGCAATTGAAAAATTACATAAGAGAAGGAAGCCTTTTGAACAGTTAGAGTAGCTATGATATCAGGCTTAATAGGGTTTGTGTATAAATGAAAAAAGAATTATCTAATGTTAGCACTGAGTTACAGAATCGAATTTCATCTTTGTCAGCCATTAGCTTGGTTTTCGAAGTCAGCCCAACCAATGGTGTCATAACCACAGATTTTGTATTCAGTGTGTATTAAAAAATAAACGAATTGAATTCAAAGAATGCTAAGTTGCACTTCCAAGTGGTTTTACATCATCAGAATGTAAAAATCGAACTTAATGTAACAAAATTATAATTCAACCAATTTATTTCTACTCCTAATCGATTTTTCGTGAAATGACCGTAA
This sequence comes from Obolodiplosis robiniae, assembly GCA_028476595.1. NCBI lineage: Eukaryota > Metazoa > Arthropoda > Insecta > Diptera > Cecidomyiidae > Obolodiplosis > Obolodiplosis robiniae. The sequence continues at coordinate 8,153,180 of CM052015.1, read as the reverse complement.
CAATATCATTAATTTGAACGCTTTTCATAAGATTTAAAAAGAACTGCTTAAAATTTTCTTCAAGTGAACTGAATTTGACATCGGCAATTATAGGTGGCATTGCACCGGTCTCTCGTTTACTGGGGCATAGATACACTAGAAGAAATGCACAATATAAAAGTATTATTTAATAGTCTGTGATCAAAATTATTTCGGAACAAAAAAAATGAGAATGATCTTGTAGCTCGATTGAGATTAAAGCTGAAATTTCCTCGTATTACTTCAAATCGTAGCTGAAGAATATCTACAGATAGGGACTTCAAACTATAGTAATCATCATAATCGAGCTACGAGTTGCATGTCGGTGTGAACACTTACAACTTGATCGATAATCCATTGCAAATGTATAAAGACCATTGTATGTTTCATATAACGAATGTGCTCAAACAATCTACCATCTTCATCATATATTCTTTTATGTAGTCCTTTATGAACGCCGACCAATATGGGTTTATTGTCTGAATGTGTATAGTGTACGATTGGACCTTTGAAAATAATAGATTTGTTAGCTTATTAAAATTATCTCTGTATTGGATAAATATATTGAATCAACCTCCTGAGTCTCCTCGTGCCGCCGATCTTTGTTTCGTTGATTCTAGATATGGATTATTCGCATCTCGTGGATCTACTGGAATAACCTTGGTACAAAATTGGTCAGATGGTTCATTGCAGAACATCGTTGTCAATGAAAGTGAACGTAAATATGCTGGGAGAAGACCACGTTCTGTATAACCAAATCCAGTAATACTGAGGGAAACTGGTGCAGATACTGAATATACAAAAGTTTGGGTGATATCAGCTAGCTTGATTGTTTCGATTGTTTCGCCATCAACTATGCTCTTATCGAGTACAATCACAGCAATATCGTTCGGATTTAAAGTTGGAATATAGTCGGCAGGGTGTCTTATTTTATAGACACTGGAGTGCTTTCCTCCAAGTGTTACACCTTGTTTCGTTTTTGAATATATTTCAGTTGCCCCAGCATGAACTTTCCAGCCAGACTCTTTCCGATAATCATGCGTCATTGTACTTTCGTTCAATTGGTAGAAACAATGTGCCGCGGTCAATACCATGTTTGATTTGATTAAAGCTCCACCTCCGATGATATGACCGTAATAAAATAGAGTTGCCTGATATTTGATAGGTTCTTTCTGAAGATCTCCGTTGTAAATCGCTATCTATTTTGATTCAAGAGAAATGACTATTTGAGTATTCCTTATAAATGTTTGATGTGAAATTAAGAAGAAAATAAAATTCACTCACCAAATAATCGGCCGACAAGAATAAAACTAAACATACCCAGAAAATCCTCATTTTGCTCTCTTCAAAGCGAACAAATAAAAAATATTAAGGATGTTGAATGAAAACAGTGATGGACCGAACTAAAAGACCGCTGATGTCAAATCTCTGATCGTTTTACTGTTATATAGATGAACATTCCTCATTTATTCCTGAGTTGAGTTGTTCGATTCATTAATTTGAATATTTGAATATTCATCACCAGCGTCGAAGCATTTTGCTTGCGTCAAATTGACATACTGTTGTTGAAGAAAATTTTTGAATAATCAAGGAATAATGTTGTTCTGTCGAAAAGTACAAACCATTGTTATTATCTATTCAGATAAGATATTTCAATGCATTGATGCCCCATTTATACAGAAGATTCAGCATATTTTCCTTTCACTTGATTCTGATTAGAGAGCTATCAAGTATTACTTCCTATCTGTAGATGAGTATTGCTTGATACGAAGAATAAACCCATTTCTGATGATCTGATCGAAAAAACTTCCCCCCAAAACCCAATAGTACTCTTTGTTCTAGAACACATTGGATCAAACATCCACCAGCTCGGAAGTACCTATTCCTCAGAATCAGCCTGGTCTGAGTTCTGTGCAATAGGGACTTGCGAACTGATCTTTTTTTGGTCCAATGTGTTCTTAAACAAAGATATTTTCTGGACCAGACCATCAGAAATTCATCATGATAATTTTTTATTACGTGCAAAACTATATTATGATATCCTCTTAATACTTGTATATCACCATACATTTTTTGATTTATTTTTTACAATGGCCAACGGATAACGTACGACACACGGACAACAAATTTCTCCGGGAATGGTTGCAATCGTTTTTTTTACGTTAAAACGCAAAGAAAACTCATTTCATACGTTTTGCATTTTTTGGACCGATCGCAATACTTTTACTACAAACAGTGGTGTGTGTTGTAAAGAAAAAATATAAACATTTCGGATTTGGCACCTATTCTGACTATTTGGCAAACAATATTCGGAAAAAAGATTGGAATTCCAAATGTTTTTTATATGAAAAGGTGGCGTTTTTGTATCGTATTTCAAGAACGTTTGGTGCACATTCCGATGCACCAAGCAAAAATCAAATTGTTCGACAGTTTGAGATGTCAAACAATCGAGGTTTGGTAGGAAAACGCCACCTTTTCATACATATGTGTACCAAATGCTGTACCAGAATATTTTCCAAAAAGGTTGTCAGTAGGGACATCTACATTTCAATGAATAAGATTAGATATTAACCGGATAAAAATTAAGATACTTTCTTATCTTTTGGGAATTACTAACATAGAAACAAACTAGATAAAAAATTGATAATTCATTTTGAAAAACTGCACAAAAAAGGCCGAAAAAAAGCGTTTGTGTCTATCAACGAAAAAACCAATTGCGAGCTTTATATGGTATGGTGGAAAATTCCATTTAAAGAATAATTGTTGGTGACGAAAACAGCTAGGAACGCGGCAATTGATATTTATTGAGCTGATGATATCAGCCAACTTAGTTTACTTTTCCGCACACACCACTGTGTGTGGTAAAGGTATTGTGATTGGTCCAAAAAATTCAAAACGCTCGGAATAAGTTTTCTATGCGTTTTGAACCTAGAAAAAACGATTGCAACCATTCCCGGAGCAATTTTTTGTCCGTGTGTGGTACGTTGCCCGTTGTACGTTGTCCGTTGTCCGTTGTCAATTGTACGTTGTACGTTAAACGTTGTCCGTTGTACGTTGTCCGTTGTCCGTTATTCGTTGTCCGTAAAACGTTCTACGTTGTCCGTTGTCCGTTGTCCGTTGTACGTTGTCCGTTGTCCGTTGTACGTTGTCCGTTGTCCGTTGTACGTTGTCCGTTGTCCGTTGTACGTTGTCCGTTGTACGCAAAAATTTGTTAACACGATAATTCAAAAAATTGATTTTAGAATTGATCAAAAATTTATACACGCATTGAACTTTATTAGGAATAGAAACCTATTAATTTTCAGCCTAATCGGATAATTTTATCGGGTAGCTATAGTGGAGTCAAATCAAATAATGGCTGTTTTTCAATATTATTAAGAAAAATTTGTATGGGGACTATGTCTAGTTCGCGTTGTATCATTATGAAACTTTCAGAATATTATTTTTTTATGAAAAAATGAATCATGCCAAATTTCAAGTCATTCCAATGAGATTCAGAACTACCTCCCCTGTAAAATTTTCGATTTCGGGGTATTCTCGGGGTCGAAACGAAAAATTTGTATGGCGAATATCTTAAGTTCACATTGTTTCCAATTGGAACTGTCTGAATATTCTGGTCAATATTCAAATCATTAAATTGGATGAAGTATTTGTGATTTTCTAATCTGTTTATTCATCAATTTGAATGCTCATACTGTTAGCGAAAGTTATACTGTTATACATAACATAAATGTAGAACCATATCTATCGTTGGCATGAATTGAAAGTTCACATCAGAGTGAACTAATTCGTAATTGTTATTACCAATTCAAAAATACAGAACGTTGAAGTAAGAATTAGGAACTGAGATGTTTATTTGTTTTTTTATTAAAATTTAAATTTTAATCACATGATGTGTAATGACTCGAAATTCGATCTCATCGTAATGACTTCAAATTTTCTGTGATTTATTCTCAAAGCTGCATGATGATTCGATAAGAAATAAACATAAATCCAATTCAAATGAGTAGCAATCAATGGAAAACGCATAAGCCCGAACAAATTCGGGAAATGTGCGGAAAAGTTAGTTTAACGTACGTAAGACCATTTATTTTTTAAATATTTAAACAACATATGTTTATCAAGTGCTACCGTCATGCTAAAGATCAATAAAGGAGAAAAAATTCCTGTTAAAGGTGCTTCTTTTTAGTTTTCGTGCGTATTCTTAAGTTTTTTCGTACTTATTTACGTGCATATTTCTGTTTGTCCGCACTTTTCATAGCGCCCCGCATATTTTTATTCACTCTGTATCAAATAAAAAACTTCTTTTTAAGATGAATTCTCGTGCCGCAAGCGAATACAAAACACCATTTTTTTTTTCTTTTTAGCACGCTAATAGCAATTTCCCCAGTGATTCTTATATATTATTTGAACTTACGCGAACATTTGGGATAGGAGATAGTAAACATAATCTCGTTCAAGTGCTTCAATTACGAAAAATTTGTATAGGGACTATGACTATTTCGCATTGTATCATTATGAAACTTTCAGGATATTATTTTTTTATGAAAAAAATGAGTCGTGCAAATTTTTAAGTCATTTCGATGAAATATAGGACTACCTCCCCTGCAAAATGTTCGATTTTCGGGGTCTTTTCGATGTCAAAACTGAAAATTTGTATGGCGAATATCTTAAGTTCACATTGTATCCTATTGAAACTTTCAGGATATTATTTTTTTATGAAATAAATAAGTCACGCAAAATTTCAAGTCATTCTGATCAGGTTTAAAACTCCCACCCCTACAAAATTTTCAATTTTCGTGGTCAAAATTCAAATTTTGTCATTAAATTGTATGAAGTATTTGTGTTTTTCTAATCTGTGTTTTTTTCATCAATTTGAATGCTCATATCTTTTTAACTAAAGTTAAAAATAACATAAATGTAGAACCATATCCATCGTTGGCATGAATTAAAAGTTCAGATCAGAGTAAACTAATTCGTAATTGTTATTACAAATTAAAAACCAGCGAAGAAGCGTTTGTTGAAGTTAAAATTATTTAGAAACTGAGATTTTTATTCATTTTTTCATTAAAATTAAAAAAGTCATTACATGATGTGTAATGACTTGGAATTCGATCTCATCGTAATGACTTGAAATTTTCTGTGATTTATTCTCCAAGTTGCATGATGATTCGATAAGAAATAAACATAAATCCAATACAAATGAGTAGCAATCAATGAAAAATGCGTAAGCCCGAACAATTTCGGGAAATGTGCAGAAAAGTTAGTTTTACGTACGTAAAACCATTTATTAGAATCCACTCCACTAGAGCTACCCGAAAAAATTATCCGATTAGCCTGAAAATTAAAAGGTTTCTATTCCTAATGAAGACAAATGTGTGTGTACATTTTTGTTCAATTCTAAAATCAATTTTTTGAGTTATCGTTTTAACAAATTTTTGCGTACAACGGACAACGTTTAACGAACAACGGGCAACGTACCACACACGGACAAAAAATTGCTCTGGGAATGGTTGCAATCGTTTTTTCTAGGTTCAAAACGCATAGAAAACTTATTCCGAGCGTTTTGAATTTTTTGGACCGATCGCAATACCTTTACCACACACAGTGGTGTGTGCAGAAAAGTAAAAATTTAATTTGAGCGGATCATCCAATTATGATGCTCGATATACCATTGATATCCCGAATTAACCGTGCCCGAGAGCTTTTCCCAACGATACTCCACATTCACCGATCATACATTTAAATCTCGGTATCGAATTTTTGCTGTTTGTATATGGACTTGTGTCTTTTTCACTGGCGGTACTTGCGTCACTCGTATTGGAAACTTCTCGCTATGATTATATTGCATTTATTTATGCGAACATTTAAAAATATTCGAACAAGGAAACTGTCAATGCCTTTTATTTGACCTTCCACCCAGAATGAACTACCAGACTTCGATCAATGATAATAATAACTTCCATTTCTTCACAACCAAATATTTTGCACAATGAGAGAAAATTATATGAATCGGTGGGAAGAACACTTACCTTCAGAATAGATAGGAAAAATATTGAAACTATTTGAGAGAAATATGCATCAAAATAATATTGGAAATAATCGTAAAACAAGATTTTTTTCGAAATAGAAGTGAAACATGATTTACATTGTAATTACATATCGTTTATAATTCACAATTATTCCGAATTCTTTTTGTTTCACAAATATTTCCAACTTTGTTTGCCGAAATAGTTCCAGAATTCAGTATTTTTGCTGAAGATACATTTTCTTCCCACGAATTCAAATATTGGAAAGAATAAAAACACGTCTTTGAATTGTGGAAATTTCCTAAGAAACGATTTTCAACAAAAACGTTTGATTGTTGTGTCAAGATTCTACACACAATTGAATTTTCTTCATAGTACTCACAGAAAAAATGAAATGTCAATTTTTCAACTGGTAGTTGAAATTATGAAATATCCAAGCGAAGTTGAGAATTATTCAAGCCTCGTTGGTATTTAAAAATAAATAAATTAATTAAGTATGTAGAGGATCTACCTGGTAGAACTTAGCACATCGTCCGGCGATAATCCCAAATTTAAAATTTAGCGCATTTTTGAGTTTCGATTTGGTGTGTTAAATTACAATTATGTACCTTTTGGAGCTTAGGGCGCTAGCGTTGCTCATGTTACATAAACTTAATTTGTTTTCATTGGATTCATCATTCGGATTTTTTTCTTCTGAAGTTTAAATTTGCATGCTTATGAACATCTTTTCCCGCTTCAGATTGCTTGAAACCGAACAAATTTGCAACATCATTTGCAAACTATGAAAACATGCTCTTTTCGATACGGTACAAAACACGTACCCGTTCACATGACCTAAAAAAATTGGTACAAATTCTGAGTGATCTTCATACCGCCTTTTATACTGTATGGAAATTTTGTTCTGATCGCGGTCCTTGGAGTAATCTGAATTGCAAATTTGAGACTAATTGATATGCGAATAAGAAGAATATCAAAATATTTATATCCAAGTTATACGTCATGCTTTCGGTAAAAAATAACAGCTTCAATTGTTTTTTTTTTTTTGAATTGCATAGTGATAATTATTTTCATATAAAGGGGCATGCTCAAACGAAGACGTTTTCCATTTGCAAAAGTTGCTCAACAAGTTTCAAATAAAAACTATTCAATAATGTTATTTCATTTTGTGGCAATATTTCTTTTTTTTACTGTTCCAAGCCTGTCATCGCCGATTAACAACAATAATGAGCAAGGAATCAGGAAATTGGTGAAATCGGGTAGTGCGAAAAAGTTGATGAGCGCAGCAATGGAGAGTTCTTTAGTTCCAAATAATATAAAAGCTGGTGCTGCCGTGGCTAATGCGTAATTACATGAAATCTTCATATTAAAATACGACAATCTATTTGAGTTTGAATCCACTAAATTACAGGATTTATGATGGTGGTAAGGCATTGGCAAGAACAAGAAGCTTTTCTGAGGCGGGCAAAGTAGCTATGGATACTAGCATAGAAAAGTTTGTATACAACATTAAAAAAAAAACGATAAAGAATATTTATTTTCACTTATGATGTTGATTTTATAATATTATCTTTCAGCGGGAAGAGTGTGGCCAAAGGTATAATTAAATCATTTCCTGGTGGTAGATTCGTTGTAAGTGGCAGCAATGTGATAACATCCATGTACAATGGCGAAAACTTGAAATCTGCACTAATCAAAAAGTATACAAATTGATGCATTCCATCTAAGTGAATTGTAAGAAATCTTTTTATTTTTTATTCTTAAATTTCAGCGGAGTTGCCTTGATTCCCGCTGGTGTCATAGCTAAAATTGTATTCAACGCTGCAACAGATATTTGGTCTGGAGACTTGGAAAGTGCACTTTCCAAACTGTAAGCCATATTCCTTGACACTATTTCCTAGTTTGAATGAACTTTAAACAATTTTTCATGGAATGTCATGATTCTTTGCAGATACAAAGGTGCAGAAGCGATACAAAATTGTGAATGTATCAAAACTGCAGGTCGCATCATGAAACAAGCTGTTGAATAGTAAATTATATTCACGGATTTTTTTTTTTTTTTTGAAGTTTGATCGATGAGATGCAGAGTAGTTATGAACACGATTTTCGTTCGCAAATCATGCGTTACAGCTGTTTGAGCTACTTTAATTCGCATTTCACGCGTTTTGATCATATGCGAACGAGAATGGCGCAAATAATCTACTCTCCATCTCATCATAAGATTTATTGAACGAATAAAATATAATTTGTTTCATGTGAAATTTCAAGTGGGGCTGATCTGGTTCCTGGTAGTGCCGAAGTGGAGCAAGCAAAGAACATTTTGGGAGTCTGCAAGATTCATGGTGATGACGCAGCAAATATTGCACTCGAAGCATCCGCAGAAATATTGTCTGGCAACATTGAAGGTGCAGCTCTCAAAGTGTAAGTGATATATTTGAATGTTAATCATTGATCTCGAGAACAAATTTCGTTATACTCGTAACTTTTTCAGATATGCTGGCGGAAAAATATTGATTGGCGAGATATTGAACGATAAAGACGTGTGCCCAAACTATTAAATACCAAAACTTCGAACAACTAGCCAAAAAAGAAATTTTTCACACTGGATATGAACAATGTTCTCAATAAAAATTAACTGAATATATCTTCTGATTAAATTATTCATTCGCAAAATCACATAATGACTAATATTTGAAGATTAATTTAAAAGAATTACACGAAAAACGCTGTCCGGAGCATTCAACAGTTAAACCATTGTGTCATTTAGATTAAATCAAAACATCATCCTTATTAAATAATAACGAGTCAATATTCATCGATATTTTATTGTAATTGCACATATTCTTTATTTTCTTTTGAAAACATCCTTTTAGCCCATGGAATACGACGGAATACCTTACTATTATATGTTCTCACAAGCAGCGAACGCACATCTTTCTCTTTTCCAAAACTCTCTGTGTGTTTCCTGCACAAACGCTGTATCGTTGCAGCTCGGGCGAAACATTTCGTTACGTGCATGCGTTAACCAAAAATGTGTCACACACAGGAATTCCGGAACAATTGTTAACAAATGCGTTTGGTTCAACAGATGATTTGCTATGATTCGAAACATAAAGAGTCAAAAACATTAGGACAGTAGAGATAAAACTGAATCTTTGCACACATAAAGGTAAATGGGAATTCTTAACGGCGGATGAGAACTAGTGATTTAGTCTGCGTAAGAACTTTAATTCGAACGAATATGGTAGAACGAAAAGTTTTCCTGGATATTTGAACTTTCAAAAATGCAAATATTTAAATTTAAAATCAAGAGTTGAAAAAAAATCTACCACGTGATAGTGTCTAATATACACATTTTGATGCAATAGCAATTAAAATATCTGGCATGAAAGGAAACAAATAAGCGATCTATTTCGAAGTTTGGGCAATTAACTAAATTTCTATTGCGAAATGATATTACGCTATAGTTAATCCATTTTACAATGGAATATGCGATTAGATTTTACAAAATAAAGTATGATTTTTTTCTTTTCATGAATTCATATTTTTGAAATCGATTTCACTTAATAAAAGACTAAAAAAACTTTTTTTCATGTTGATTTTATCGAATGTTAAGTTCAAAGTAAGACAATAACCTTGGCAGACGTTGAAACAGTTCATGTCAAATAGTTATTAGAGACCTGCATTGGATGGCGAAATCAAGTCCGAAGTCGACCGATTTCATTTTTGTAGAGTTATTTTCATTCAACATCCGAAAATCATTGGATCGGATGTTGAATATTCGATAAATGAGAAATACGTGTGCTGTTTGACCATCTCGGCAGGTCTCTAGTGTTGTATTGGTTATTCAATTCAAGTCCGAGTCCAATCGATTTATATCATATATTTTATGTTCACATCCATTCGGAAAATTATCGGATCGGATCGATCCTGAAAGATTCGTATATATCAAGGTCTCTTATATTTATAACTATCACTCAGAAATTCAATTGAATTTCAAATTAAATGCCACAATTGTTGAAATAATTTCAAATAATAGTTAAGAATAGTTGGTTTCTATACAATCTGGAAACTTCAATATTAATGTCAATCAGTCCAATGAAAATAATGAAATGTCAATAGCCAACATTCAAATGAGGAAATTATTAATTGCGAGCTAAATATGATCAGTTATATTGATTTCATCTCGAATTGTTTTAACGTCATCTTTAATAATGAAATTTTTCTTTACGTAATGAGATAATTTTGTGGATAAAAAGAATTTGAACCGATGTTACTTCAGGAGTCTCCCATTTGAGAGTGTTACTCAAAAAGCTTCAAGTCAAAACTTCCAAACGATGGCTTTTTATTTAGTGGCATTTTTTCTTCTCTGTAGTGTTTCGAACTTATTGGCGGATGATAATGTGAAAACGACCAACAATCAGAGCTATGGATTCGGAAAAAAATTGGTTAACCGAGCAATGGAGAGCTATTTTGTTCCACCTCATATGAAAGCTGGTCTGGTCGCTGCAAATGTGTATTTATGCTTTTATTGCTAGAATCTTTAAAATGTCCTACACCAAAAAGTATAAAAAGCTTTTTATTTCTACAGTGTATATGAAGCGGGGTCGACATTGGCAAGAACTGGAAGCTTTTCAGACGCGAGTAAAGCCGCATTGGATTTGGGCATGAAAAAGTTTGTTCATAAGTTACTTTACGTTGAACATTCATTTCGAAAGTATAATTTTGGAATTGATCTTGTTATATAGTGGCAAAGATATTGTAGATTCAATTCCTGGAGCTAAAATCTTCCTCTCTATGGGTGGCACCAAAATGATGACAGGCGTATACAATCGCTTGCAATCTACCGTCAAAAGTGCGGATGATCAAAATACTGTTAGCGGGTAAATTATTTTCGTTGGTTGAATGTTACTTCGGTGATCGATTAATGACCAATAGTGTATCAATCATAATTGTCCGAATTCTAGGAATCATTGATTTATTCAATTTGTAAAATGTGTCAATATGTTAAAATCAACATATTTGTGCACTTGCGTTGTAATTTTTTATGATTTCTGGAGTTTGTTCCGCTATTACGATCTGTCGCAACAGTTTTATTTTTATTTTTGTCCATAGCGATCAACAATCGACTGTTCCGGGAAAGGATAGTGAATTTCTTGCAACAATTATTGAAAAATATTGTGTTTTGAAGGAAACTAATAAACCTAAGCTACAACGTCAAGCTCAACGGCTCATACAATTTTCACGAGAGCTCCGATCAAACAGTCCGATGCTGAGCTATCTGAGTAAACAATATGGTCAGAAGTCAAAGCAATTGCTTCAATCTACGGATGAATATTTGAACGAACTTTGCAAGAAGTATTCGACAACAAAATTAATCCAAACACCTGAACTGCCAAAAAATTGAAATTATTGTAATATTTGGTAAACATTTTCTAACATTTCTAAAAAATAAAACAAAGCCGAAAGTGTCCATTGCAGCATTTTTTTCAATTTCAAATTCTAGATAAAGATAACAATATATAATTCATCCGTTTTGCAACTACCAGTCTTGGCAAATCGTCGTCGTTCGAAGTTTATCACTTTGGAATTATGGTTTCTATACTAGGTTTTTATAAAGAATTCGTAGCAGGCCCGTAGCGTGATGCAAGATCTAAAAAAATGTCAACGGGAAATAGTTTAACCTAATTTTAGGTCTTATTAAATTAAAATATTTTTAAAATGATATTTATTTATATGGGACATACAATTGCTTATCAAAAATGCAAAAAAATAGACTTAGAGGTGTGCCTCTCTAATCGGTTTCATCATGCACATATAAATTCACATGCAGTCACAACGATGTTTTCGACCGTTGTATTTGCTCGCTCATTGTTTATAAATGTTAATAATGAATAAAACGGCTCTTTTTAATAATTTTATAATTACTAAATAAAATCTCCTATGATATTGAGCTGAATACATTTGTGAATGCTAATGATTCTCAAAAATCATCCATGAACAATTAGCAATTATTGAAATTTCAAATGTTGATAACCAAAAATGGCGCGCTTATATGGCATTCACTTAGTGTTTCCTACTCTAGATTTGATATTCAATAGTCTAATAATAATCTATAACATTTTGATTGTGTGACTAAAATGCTGAGAAATGATGTTAAATACAGTATAAATTTAAAATGAGAATTAAATGATTGAATCAAGATCGAATATGAATGTTTTTAGTGGAAAATATACAAAAAGTGTGTGTGCTGCAGACACAAGAAAATCTGGTGAAATGAATTTTGTTGCGGCCAATTTAGATATGAGTGGCCTCAACGATATATATTCTACAAAAGAAAGATTGTGTGTCATGGTTGAGGAGGGCTTCAATACACCGGCTCTTCTTTCCCTGGCTTGAGACAGAAGTTTTGATCGTACTCCACACATCGCTTCAATCAACTTTGTTTTCTCGATTTTATTCATTTCGATCTTGTGAGTGTATTTTTTATTCATCGAAAATACCGAAAAGTTCATTAACCAAACACGGAAAATGCAAATTCAAAGGAATTTTATGTCATAGTTTTCCTATATCATATAAACTAATGCGTATACGCAAACGTTCATTTTCATGGCTGAAGTTTATCAAAATTAAAAAAAAAAAAAAAAAAAAAGTTTACTGAAGATTGTAATTAAAGAGAGGAAAGTCTTCACAAATAAGTGAAGAATCTTCTTTTTCCAGTAAAACAGGGCTCCTAAATTGATAATAAAATCAAAATTAAATTTTTAATTAAATAACGAAATAAATTTCGGGCGCATTCGATGGTATATAAAAGGGCACAGCATTCTGTTCGAGAGTTAAGAGTATTTCAAACTGAACAAGTTTTTAATTAAATCATGGAAATGATGGATTTTAATTTAGTAACATTATTTCTGCTCTGTAGTGTTTGGAGCCTATCATTTGCTGATAATGATGAGACCACGGCAAACGGCCAGGGACAAGGATACGGGAAGTATTTAAATTCATTTGGACAAGGATACGGACAATTTATAAATACTACAAAAGCGAAAGCGGCGATGGACACTGCAATGCAGAGTCCTTTGGTTCCACCCAATGTAAAAGCTGGTCTTGCCATTGGAAATGTGTAAGTATGCGTGTAACTTCAACTATAGAAATGATCAATTCAAAAATTAGAGTAATTTTTTCAATTTGAAATTTTATTTCTCACAGTTTATACGACGCTGGATCGACGTATGTAAATACGGGAAGCTTATCTGAAGCGGGTAAAGTAGCTATGGATTCAGGCATTAAAAAGTCAGTTTAAAATATATTGTCAGTTATTAATCTGCTTTAAAAGTTCAAATTAATTTGGTTTTCAAGCGGAAAAGATGTTGCGAACTCAATACCTGCAGCTAAAATCGTTCTGGCTGGAACTAATGTTATGACAGACGTATACAATGGGGAAGGCTTACAATCTGCCGTCCTTAAAAAGTATGAAATTCCACTTTAAACATTCTTGTTTAAAATGGTTTATTTGTTAGACTTATTTTATTCTCTTGAATTGAGCAGTGGAGCTAACCTGATACCTGGTGGTAGCACAGTAAACGTTGCATTAAATGCTGTAAACGATATACAGAATGGCAACTTTCAGGACGCAGCTTCCAAAGTGTAAAAAATATTTGATTTGTTTGAATTAAAATTACATTTATAACGAAAATTCATAAATATCTTAATTCTTTGTCCAACAAGTGGCGGAGAGGTGTTAAAAAATAATGCATATTTTCAAAATGCAAATGATATTCTGGGAAAAGTTAATGATGCACAAAAAGCTTATGGCGGGTAATAAATCTTTGATTTTATTTACAATGCAATTTTACAAAATCGATTAAAGTCGAAATGTTCATTTCAACATCGATAATATGATATTTGTATCAAAATTCAAAGCATTTATGAGGCTGGTTCGACGTTTGCTACAACTGGTAGTTTATCTGCAGCGAGTAAAGTAGCTTTGGGCCCAGGCATAATAAAGTTTGTATACAAAAGTCGATATTTTTAACAATTAATTCTAAAGTCATATTCCCTCAAACAAACATGATTTGTTCTTATTTATTGATCTCAAGTACTGGCGCCATTCCTGGTGGTTCAGCTAAGGTTGCCCTCGAAGCAGCAAACGGATTGCGCAATGGTTACCTACAAGACGCCGTTTCCAAAGTGTAAATAAATATATTATCATTGTTCCACGATTTTTCCTATTGACCGAATCAAAATTCAAAACTGTGATATTTTTTATCGAAACAGTGGCGGAGAGATGTCTGAGCAAAGTTCGAATCTTGAAAGTGCTAATAATATTATGGGAAAAGTCAATGATTCTAACGGGTAAATAATATTCGTGTATTATTCTCAAATTCGACGATCGATTGATAACGTTTTATTTAAATTAGAAATAATGTAAATTTGGAAAACGTTGACGATGGATTGAAAGATGCACTTCTAAACGACTATATACAACTACAAAGGTAAATAAATCACTTGATCTTGACAGATTGTGCACTCATTAAAGCTCTGATTACAGCGTTGAGCAATCGGCTGGTCCGGAAAAGAAAAGAGAATATCGGACAAAACTTATAAGAAAATATTGTGTTTTGAAGAAAAACACCAAACCCAAACTGAAGCGACAATTTCAACGCATTGGGGAATTTTCGCGAGGACTCATCCAACCAAAATTATCAAAATTACCTAAAATGCCTAAATTACCTCAGTTAAATAATCAGAAGCTGAGTAATCTGGGTAGAAAATACAATCAAAAGACAAAGCAAATGCTTCAATCAGCTGAAGAATTTTTTAAAGACTTTTGCAACAAGTATTCTGCCAAATCCAATTAATGCTACGCAAATATTCTTTGTGGCGCATATCAGTGATCAATGTATTCAACAATCCAAACCATTGTTTTGGTCAGGGTCAACTCTGGAATTACATCCTTCAACTTTAAACTTGTCTTATTAATACCAAAATCATACAGTAGATCATAATATGGCCACTTTACCATTATAAAATTGAAATAAACAAATCGAAAAAGATTTTTTTTTTTTCAAATAATGAGCAAAAATTGATACTCTTTTATTTATTTTATTTGCAAACGAAAATTGATTTAAACATGCAAGAAATTGTTTACATTGAAGATGAACCTACAATTTCTGAGTGTATGAAAATATTGAATATACAGCAGCTTCTGTGATTTTATCGTTCAGAGATTTAATTCGTGCTATTTCATGTTTCCCGAAATCTTCGAGAATTCTATTCAATTCGTCGACCACCTCGTGCTTTTTGTTTGACTGCTGTTTTAAAATCTCTATTTTAGAAATTACATCAAAAGACATCGTAGAATATTTCTCCAATAATCTTTCCAACTTTTTAGACAGTTCTAATAGATTTTGATGTGAACCTTTGAACCGATCTATCCATTATTTGAAATCTTCCCTTTTTCTTCCATCGCTTTTAACAAAGTTACTTACAAAAAATGTCTCCGAGAATGGCTGCAATCGTTTTGCCCATTCCGGGCGTTTTGAATTTTTCGGACCGATCGCAACACTTTTACTCACATATTGGTATGTGCGGAAAAGCAAAAAGATTGTGTGTTATGTTTGATGAGGGCTTCAATACACCGGCTCTTCTTCCCCTGGCTTGAAATAGAAGTTTTGATCGTACACCACACATCGCATCAATCAATTTTGAATCTCGATTTTATTAATATTGATCTTACGAGTTAATTTTTTATTCATCGAATATACCGAGAAGTTCTTCAATCAATCGCAATATACATGTGTGTATGCGACAAAGTAAAAAAACGTACGGAAAATGCAAATTTAAAGGAGTTTTGAGTCGTAGTTTTCTTATTGTTTACGCAAACGTTTATTTTCATGGTTGAACTCAAATTATCAATATGAAAAAAATTGATTCGAATTAATTCTCATCGAAGAATGTAATTAAAAGGATGAAAGTCCGCAAAAATAGGCGAAGAATCTTCTTTTTCCAGAAAAACAGGGCCCCCTAAATTGCAAAAACAAATATAATTTGACTACCATTTTCGCAATAAATTGATAATAAAATCAAAATTAAATTTTTAATTACATAACGAAATAAATTTCGGGTGCATTCGATGGTATATAAAAAGGCATAGCAAGTTCGAGAGTTAAGAGTATTTCAAACTGAACAAGATCTTGAGTAAAACTTTGAAAAGATGAATATTCATTTAGTAACATTATTTCTGCTCTGTAGTGTTTCGAGCCCATCATTTGCTGATGATAATAAATTTACGGCAAACGGCCAGCAACAAGGATACGGGAAATATTTAAATTCTCTTGGGCAAGGATACGGAAAACTTAGGAATGTCGCTGGACAAGGATACGGACAAGTTGTAAGTACTGCTGCAGCAGTCCATGGACAAGGATACGGACATTTTGTGAATACTGCGAAAACTAAAGCGGAGGGGAATACGGTGATGGAGAGTTCTCCAGTTCCATCCTATGTAAAAGCGGATAATAATGAATCCACGACAAACGGCCAGCAACAAGGATACGGGAAATATTTAAATTCTCTTGGGCAAGGATACGGAAAACTTAGGAATGTCGCTGGGCAAGGATACGGACAAGTTGTAAGTACTGCTGCAGCAGTCCATGGACAAGGATACGGACATTTTGTGAATACTGCGAAAACTAAAGCGGAGGGGAATACGGTGATGGAGAGTTCTCCAGTTCCATCCTATGTGAAAGCGGATAATAATGAATCCACGACAAACGGCCAGCAACAAGGATACGGGAAATATTTAAATTCTCTTGGGCAAGGATACGGAAAACTTAGGAATGTCGCTGGGCAAGGATACGGACAAGTTGTAAGTACTGCTGCAGCAGTCCATGGACAAGGATACGGACATTTTGTGAATACTGCGAAAACTAAAGCGGAGGGGAATACGGTGATGGAGAGTTCTCCAGTTCCATCCTATGTGAAAGCGGATAATAATGAATCCACGACAAACGGCCAGCAACAAGGATACGGGAAATATTTAAATTCTCTTGGGAAAGGATACGGAAAACTAAGGAATGTCGCTGGACAAGGATACGGACATTTTGTGAATACTGCGAAAACTAAAGCGGAGGGGAATACGGTGATGGAGAGTTCTTCAGTTCCCTCCTATGTAAAAGCGGATAATAATGAATCCACTACAAACGGCCAGCAACAAGGATACGGGAAATATTTAAATTCTCTTGGGCAAGGATACGGAAAACTTAGGAATGTCGCTGGGCAAGGATACGGACAAGTTGTAAGTACTGCTGCAGCAGTCCATGGACAAGGATACGGACATTTTGTGAATACTGCGAAAACTAAAGCGGAGGGGAATACGGTGATGGAGAGTTCTCCAGTTCCATCCTATGTGAAAGCGGATAATAATGAATCCACGACAAACGGCCAGCAACAAGGATACGGGAAATATTTAAATTCTCTTGGGCAAGGATACGGAAAACTAAGGAATGTCGCTGGACAAGGATACGGACATTTTGTGAATACTGCGAAAACTAAAGCGGAGGGGAATACGGTGATGGAGAGTTCTTCAGTTCCCTCCTATGTAAAAGCGGATAATAATGAATCCACGACAAACGGCCAGCAACAAGGATACGGGAAATATTTAAATTCTCTTGGGCAAGGATACGGAAAACTTAGGAATGTCGCTGGGCAAGGATACGGACAAGTTGTAAGTACTGCTGCAGCAGTCCATGGACAAGGATACGGACATTTTGTGAATACTGCGAAAACTAAAGCGGAGGGGAATACGGTGATGGAGAGTTCTCCAGTTCCATCCTATGTGAAAGCGGATAATAATGAATCCACGACAAACGGCCAGCAACAAGGATACGGGAAATATTTAAATTCTCTTGGGCAAGGATACGGAAAACTAAGGAATGTCGCTGGACAAGGATACGGACATTTTGTGAATACTGCGAAAACTAAAGCGGAGGGGAATACGGTGATGGAGAGTTCTCCAGTTCCATCCTATGTGAAAGCGGATAATAAAGATTCCACGACAAACGGCCAGCAACAAGGATACGGGAAATATTTAAATTCTCTTGGGCAAGGATACGGAAAACTTAGGAATGTCGCTGGACAAGGATACGGACAAGTTGTAAGTACTGCTGCAGCAGTCCATGGACAAGGATACGGACATTTTGTGAATGCTGCGAAAACTAAAGCGGAGGGTGACACGGCGATGGAGAGTTCTTCGGTTCCACCCAATGTGAAAGCTGGTCTTGGCCTCGGAAATATGTAAGTATGAGTGTCACTACAACTATCGCAATGTTCGATTCAAAAATTTAATTAATTAAATCAATTTAAAATGTTATTTCTCATAGTTTATACGACGATGAATCGCCATTTGCTACAATCGGTAGTTTGTCTGCAGCGAGTAAAGTAGCTTTGGGCCCAGGCATAATACAGTTTGTATACAAAAGTCGATATTTTTAACAATTAATTCTAAAGTCATATTCCCTCAAACAAACATGATTTGTTCTTATTTATTGATCTCAAGTACTGGCGCCATTCCTGGTGGTTCAGCTAAGGTTGCCCTCGAAGCAGCAAACGGATTGCGCAATGGTTACCTACAAGACGCCGTTTCCAAAGTGTAAATAAATATATTATCATTGTTCCACGATTTTTCCTATTGCCTTAATCAAAATTCAAAACTGTGATATTTTTTTATCGAAACAGTGGCGGAGAGATGTCTGAGCAAAGTTCGAATCTTGAAAGTGCTAATAATATTATGGGAAAAGTCAATGATTCTAACGGGTAAATAATATTCGTGTATTATTCTCAAATTCGATGATCGATTGATAACGTTTTACTTAAATTAGAAATAATGTAAATTTGGAAAACGTTGAGGATGAATTGAGAGATGCAATGCTAAACGACTATATACAACTACAAAGGTAAATAAATCACTTGATCTTGACAGATTGTGCACTCATTAAAGCTCTGATTACAGCGTTGAGCAATCGGCTGGTCCGGAGAAGAAAAGAGAATATCGGACAAAACTTATAAGAAAATATTGTGTTTTGAAGAAAAACAGCAAACCTAAACTGAAGCGACAATTTCAACGCATTGGGGAATTTTCGCGAGGACTCATCCAACCAAAATTATCAAAATTACCTAAAATGCCTAAATTACCTCAGTTGAATAATCAGAAGCTGAATAATCTGGGTAGGAAATACAATCAAAAGACAAAGAAAATGCTTCAATCGGCTGTAGAATATTTTAAAGACTATTGCAACAAGTATTCGGCCAAATCGAATTCGATATCTTTTGCTAAGATAGCATCAGTTTATTAATGCTTCGCAAGTATTCTTTGTGGCGCACATCAGTGGTCTTTGTATTCAACAATCAAAACCATTGTATTGGTCAGGGTCAACTCTGGAATTACATCCTTCAACTTTAAACTTGTCTTATTAATACCAAATGCATTAATAAAGTTCATTTTCGCTGTTGGATTATAATAAATTATACAGTAGATCATAATATGGCAACTTTACCATTATAAAATTGAAATAAACAAATCGAAAAAGATTTTTGTTTTTTAAATAATGAGCAAAATTTGATATTCTTTTATTTATTTTATTTGCAAACGAAAATTGATTTAGACATGCAAGAAATTGTTTACATTGAAATTGAATTAAAATAATTGATTTACATTCAATTCTCATAGCCACAATGCTACTCTTTTGCCTCAAAAGCTCAGCACTTTTTTTTCGATGTTGGTTTAAAATGCACCTACAATTTCTGAGTGTATGGGAATATTGAATATACAGCAGCTTCTGTGATTTTATCGTTCAGAGATTTAATTCGTGCTATTTCATGTTTCCCGAAATCTTCAAGAATTCTATTCAATTCGTCGACCACCTCGTGCTTTTTGTTTGACTGCTGTTTTATAATCTCTATTTTAGAAATTACATCAAAAGACATCGTAGAATATTTCTCCAATAATCTTTCCAACTTTTTAGACAGTTCTAATAGATTTTGATGTGAACTTTTGAGCCGAACTACCAATTTTTTGAAATCTTCCCTATTTTTCCCATCGCTTTTGACAAAGTTGTTTTTGCTGAGAGTTTCACAGCTGTGCTTGTTGTTATCGATTGCAGACGTCAAAGTTTTTATCATGGACGGAAATAGAGAAATGTTGCTTTCAAATTGATACAGTTTGACTTCTATGCTAGGCCCATTCACACCACTCAAGTCTGATTTGAACTTATGAAGTTTCTCCAAATGAGAGTTCAATTGCAATGCTAAAGACCCAATCGGGATGCCATTCAGAGGATAAAGATCGAAAATAGAACAATTCATCGGAGAAACTTCCTCAACCGTGACTAGAAGTTGCTCATTACATGCGTGGGTAGTTAGTATTACTCGATCGTTCAGAGATTTAATTCTGGCTATTTCATGTTTTCTAAAATCTTCAAACATTTCATTTAATTCTTTTTGAATTTCGTATTTTTGTTGCGTTTGAAGTGACCGTCGTTTTAATAACTCAATTTTAGAAATCACAACAGCGCACATCGCAGAATATTTGTGCAATAATTTTTCATACTTTTTTATTATTTCGATTAAATTTTGGTGTGATTTTTTGAGCTGAGACTCCCACTTTCTAAGTTCTTCCCATTTTTCCGCGTCCTTTTGAAAATTGTAGGCGTTACTGAGAGAATCACAGTTATTTTTATTGCTATTGATCGTAGATCTCAAAACTGTTGCCATCGATGGAAACATCGAAACTGTGCTTTCAAAATGTTTCAGTTTCATGTATATGCTGGGCATATTTAAACTATTCGAATCTAATGCAAACTTACGCAGTTTCGCTATATGTGAGATTATCTTGCTTGAACTGCTAGGGATGTGACTTAATGGGCTTTCATCAAAAATACCGCAATCAATTGGAGACGAAACTAATTGTACATGTACATTCTCAAGTTTGGATGGGAGTTGTTCATTATTTTCAGCTATACGCGGTTCGATTTTTTCGTTATGATCTTCAGAACTAGCATGAGATGTCAAACATTTAGGACTGTCACCGTTTTTTAGTGGGAATTTGTCATTATTTTCAGTAGAATGCGGTTTCAATTTATCGTATGTTTTCTCAGTATTAACAAATATCGAATATTTTACAGCGTTTTTTTCAGAACCATCGTCCTTTGGTGAGATTTTTCCATTACATTCAGTAGTACACTGTTCGAGTTCATCGCTAGAACCAATTGCAAGTAGAACCGAATTTTTCGAAGTGCTTTTTCCAGATTCCACATCCTCAAGCGAAAACGGTTTTTTATTTTCAACTGTAACTTCTGTAACTTTATCATTAAGAGTTTTGAAATGTGGCGCATCATTTATTTCGAACCCATTGAGAAGTAATTTCAATTCTTTGATCGCATCAGTTCGTTGCCAACTTTCTTGACTATGCCATTTTAAAAATTCTACTTTCCCAAGTACTTTGTGCAAAATTGACGTCCTAGAATACTTCTCAATTGATTCTCCCAGAAATTTCGCCACTTCAATCAAATCATTGTGCGATTTCTTCAACCGAAGTTCCCATACTTTGAACTCATCAATTTTATCATTGTCATTGTATTCTTTTACAATAGATTCACATTCATTCTTTAGTTTACCAATTGTCGATCTCAAATCTGATACTGACGAAAGAATCAGGAAGACTGTGTTTTCGAAGTGGCTTAGACGCTGTTTAGGTATATCATCAGCATTCAAGCCAGAAGTGATTCTGTGAAACGTATTCAACGCTAAACTTATTTTCGATTCACCTTCTGGGATCCGGCCTAATAATTTCTCATTGAATATCCAACAATCAATCGAAAACGATGGCTGAATCTGAATATCAGAAACGAAATATTACTTTCGAATTTGAAAAATGTAAAACGTAGCACTTACATGATACCCGAAGACAGTAACAAATGTTAGGAATGTTAAAAGCTGCATTTTCGTATAAAATAACAATCACTTGTGAATGATCGCACTAAATAGTGCAAATGTTTATATACCCAATTCTAAGATGGAAATTAAAATTGACTGTCTCGAAATAAAGAATGTAAAATGTAATATATGCGAATGATTTACTCAAAAATATGCAATTAAAGTGAGTTTAATGAGTTCATTAAATTGCGCGCAAGTATTAACACCGCAGCAATAAAACAAAAAAAAATTGAAACACAAATTCACACCTAGGCGACATAGACGAAGCGAAAGACAGCAAATATTTTATTAGGCAGAAATGTTGGCTATTCTTCAAATCATGTAAAAAGTTTCATCTCGTCAATAGTTTATTCAAATGAAGTGTAGAAGTCAATAATGGGCGATAGAATATGATGAAGACTTATGAATTTCAACCCAACAATATTTGCTCGTTCCTGAATGTATTTATCCGAACTGTTCTGAGTTCATTGAACATTTGAATAATTTGACAGCATTTTTTTTTTATTAAAAAATCAAAAACATAACGAATATTTTGACCATTTTTGTGTTTTTTTATTGAGTTTTTGAGTTTTTCCTTTGTCCTTTATAATATATTGATTATTTCTAAAAAAATTATACTTAAAATTGTGTAAAGTTTTATTCGCATAGATTTTGAGGAATAAAAATCATAAATTGAAAGTATTTCATATTTTTCTGTCTCTTTGCATTCACTTTTTTCACGATTCACATTCAAACACTTTTAATTCAACATTTATTCCATTTATTCACATCAATGCGACATCGATCCATCGATTGTTGATGCTATTCAATTATTTTGGACACACAACGAGCCATTGAGATGAATCGCATCGTTCTGTGATTAATTTGTTTACATTTCAGTGAATAAAGTCCGTTTTGTTGTAGATGGTTTAAATAAATCTGATCTATTGCAAGTTCATTTTTGTTGTAAAAAATACAAATAATATTAAAATATAATAAAGAATTCGGGAGAATTTTTCTACGATATACTGAATATGAAAAACATGTGCAACTTTTGATCTTATAAAGAGAGAAGAGAGAAAAAGGAGCTAGTTAATATGAACTAAATATTTTGTGTAACCAAATTTCATCGTTTCGCTCTCGAGTCATCGTTAAATCTCCAAATCAAGAGGCGAACTGTATATTTGATCATTTCAAAAAACTGTATATCAAATATAATTTTTTGTTTTATTTTATTGCGGCTGAATTGGAAATTCTGGAAACTGACTTTTCAACTGAACATCAGGCCTCTTCAATCAATGTTCAAACTTCAAACAGTTGAATTAAATGCAACGTTGTTGCAAGTGTTGAATGAGACTCGCTCAGCCGTATGTAGATAATTTGTTAAAAGAACACATAAAAAAACATAAAATTCATTTGAAATTGGGAATCTAAAACAAAACTCATCCGAGATGATATTATTAACCGCTAGTTTTACAAGAATACAAGATAGTTAAACCAATGCTTTTTTTGCTCATTTTTGAATTGTGATTTTTTCTGTTGTTTTTCTTAAGAGCTGTTGTTAGAATCACAAGCTCCCTTCATATTCAACATTCACAAGAAACGGCTTCAACAATCGTTTTCATTGTACGGCTTATTTCTGTGATTTTCCGTAGACATTCTCGTCCGAATATGCAATATACAAGAAGTAGTCTTCTTCATGATGTTCCTGTGTGTGAATCAACAAATTGAATTAATTTCGAGTTGAGAAAGATTAACAAAAAGAAAACCAACTTAAGATTTTATCAACAAATTTTTTTTTTTTAATGGAGCCAAGAATTTGTTACCTGGTACAGCGATCCCATGGTGGCTGATGTTGGCGGAATCACATTGTTGACGAAGAAAAATAGAGCATCTTCTGGACGTAAGTAAATTCGCTTACGAATTAAGAAATAGAATTGTCCTACAGTTAAATCCGATGGTACCAAATACTTTTTCTTATCCAAATCCCCAATCCGTGCCTTGGGCGCCTTCTCAACGATTACCTGGAAAGAAATCAACGGCAAATAAATATAATTTATTTAATTTATATTTAATTTTTTAATGGAAATGCAATTAATAATTTCAATTAAATAACACGCAGTTCAATGAGATCATTTGCTTTCATTGCGATCCTTACAAATTAAATGAAACACCGATGAAAATTTAATCAATGGAATTGAATAATTCGATTGGAACTTGCAATATTTTCTCTGTTTTTCGAAAGCCACAATATTGTTCCCATGCACTTATTGTGTGTTACTCATAGTAAATATGCACAAGATCATTATCTGTGATGTCATAAGAAGCACCTAATAAATTTTTATTAGTAGTAAACAGAACAAAAGACAACTACTTTACGATAAAGACGACATTTTGAAATGGAACTTTAGCGAAATGCGATATTCACTTGAGCTAGAAATATATTTCAAGTTATTATCGAGTTCTGTTTACATGCTTACAGCTACAGACACGTGGTAGACAACCTGTGCACCTGCAGTTACACAATAAAGTGTTTTAAAGAACGAACGAAAAACTGCTGCGCATTGAAAAAAAATATTAAACAATGCGAGTTTGTTTTCATACGATTGGTGATAAATATTTGTACGACTAATTGTTGTTGTTCGAATCGAGGTTCGAATACGCCTTCAATTATCTTTTTGGAGTGAATAATCAGGCGCACAATGTCTTGTCAACTTTCATGGCAGTGCTGAGACGTGATTTAGCTGCTGGGGGGATGAGATGACCTTTGCACATACAAAAACCAACAACGAAGTTTAAAACAGCATGGTAAACATGCGACAAGACTGATTTCAGCGCGCTCGCACAAGCTGATACGGATTTAAATTAATTAGATTTCCTCATCGCTTCTCACACACTTACACACACAACAGCACTACACATTTAAATCGCCATTTTCCAATTTGCCTATAGAAAATCACGAAGATTCTTATCAAGATTTGACTTGAGCTTTGACAGCAATATATGCCTCCTGATCGAATGTTTTCATTGTTACAATAATATTGAGCGACAAATGACGCACAAATAATGAAATCACTATCGTTAAATGACCTTTTACAAGATTTTATGACATAAATCACAGAAATAAATATGAATCGGATGTCGGAAAAAGCAAAAAAAAAAATAATTGCTAGATGTGTATCTTGTTGTTTTTCTGTTTGCCAATTTTGATTTTTTTGGCATAGAATGACAAAAAGCAAATAATTAGGGGTAAAAAACTCTATAATGTTAGAAAATTTATAATAGCAAATTATATCTTAAAACCAAATAATAGCTCGAAAACTAAAGTAATAGCTCAATGGGAGTTAAATATTCTCCAAGTTGAACGGTCATTAAATCCAACATCAATTGTTCAGAATGTTGTCATCATTAAATAGCTATTATTCAAGAAAATTAGGCTCTTACATTTCTATTGACGTAATAGTTATAAAACTGATTCATAGAAAAGTTATGATGTGAGTAATCTTCCCCTTAACAATTGAACACAACACAACTGGTGATTTGGTCATTTTGGCACAGGAAATTTTGCTTGAACTTGAATCGTCGTGGAGGCAGCACTTTCATTGACACGCATAAATTGTTCCCATTGATGGCATTGGGAAACATTTACATTGATCGAACATTTTAATCTCAATTGCAGTTCAATCGATTCACTTTCCTGGTTTATTTCAAGTTCGCATCAAAATATTCGTCATCCGAAGAAAATACTATTTTGTTTTTATTTAATTCGCAATCTATTCACTCGGTTCGCGCAGTATTTTGACTTGTTTTCTATGAATGTCGTTTCACGTATCGCAGACATCATACGATCGATCGTTGATCATGTAAACAACAACAGCCGCGAATATTTCGTAAAACTTTCTCGCTGGCAGTTGTTGTATTGAAGACGTTATGTTTCGATTTCACTTTTATTTGTTCCTTTTTTCTCGCTACTTTTTTCCATGTGTGCGCGCAATGTTCAAAAATAACATTGAATTGCGCCTCAATTCAGCGTTTCAACAACGGTGGGCGACCAATCAATTCATTAAATTGGGTAACAAATGCATTTTCAATGCATCAATATCAAAGCAAGAAAAAAATGAAAAGATGATATTGTTTGAAAATGATCCTGAACGTTTCCATTTTGATTACGTCAATTGATCAGCAAAATTTATGTGTAGAATGAAAAATAATGAAACTTTGAAAGTGTTGTTCAAATAAAAGTTGCGTCGTATTTTTGTGTGAATTAAAGTGCATATGTGTTTGTTAGAAATGCCATAAAAAATGGATAGCCAAATGCTATTCATGCAATCATTTGCATTGAAATTATGTCGACCTTGATTCTTTAAATGATTATGAGCTCGACGACAAATCATTGAGATTAGCATGTGAGCACACGTAGATTATGCTCTCTTTTCCTTGCCATCGAAATTAATCAAAAACTGTGCTAATATTCACATCTCATTGGTTTTATTGTTGTTGATTTTGCGTTGTCGTTCAATAGCTGTCTTTAAAAGTGTTTCAGCTTTCGAAGTTGTGTGTTTGCTTAGTTATGCATCAAAACACAGCGCACGATGGTTTTGTTGTTGTTCGAAAACGAATGCGAATAAACGCACACTCAAACGTGCGAACAGACAAACGCAAACAAGTGAACTAGAAGATATCGAATATCTATAGAAGTTGGCAGCCAACAGTGTATTGAGATGTGCACGTCCATTTCACAAAGCATATGATTTCAGCGTTTGGTAAACAGCACTGTAACAAGCACGCACACACGAACATGCATGTGTGGGTTATTATTTGTGCGCACAAAGTTCAATTGTGTATAGATTTGGACTATTTGGCTACAAGCACGTATGTGTGAGTCTCTAACGCGCTGCCATATATCTATATTGTTGCCATTCGCGTGTAAGTGTATTATTTTTTGCCTCAGCTATTTAAAACAACGTAGAAAATTTCATGAACTATTGAAAGCTAGAATAAAGAAAAAAACTCACGACTCAATAATAATCTAGTTGAAATTACCATTTTTATGATATTGAGCTAAAGCGAGTTTCTAATGATAATTTTGCCTTTTTCTGAAACATTTTTCGATATTTAAACGTCCAATTTTCATTTTGGATCAGAAAAAAAATTCGATCTCAAAAACAATGGTCGCCTTGAGCCAATCTCCCGTTTCTAGCAAATTCGTTGTTGTTTGTCATTATAATGAATTTGCACATTTTTTATTTGCGAACAAAATGTCTGACATAATGAAAAGGAATATCGATGAGCAACAACAAAAGGACGTGTTGTAAAAATAAATGACGAAGTCCGTTAGCGGACGACCGAAGCAGTGCATTGGCAAAATATCAAAACAAAGAAAAGAAAAAAAATAGTCACTAATGGCGAACGCACCCACTGGACGTTATTATTATGAATGCAAAAAAATGCCACTGATAAGGTCGTCATTTGAAAACGTACACAATTTTCCATCGCTAATTTTCTTCTTTTTTTATCTAGAAGGAATTAGATTTTTCTGAACTTACAGGAACACGGTCTGGATATTTTCGTCTGATTTTATCACCTTCAGCTCGTCGCTTCTCGAATGGGCACTCTTCTTTATATTGAAATTTCATGTTCACTCCTTCCTTTTTTGTGTCGACAACGAAAAATACGACGTACTTTGTTTGGGGCTGTTGTTTTGTAGGTGCCTTTACCTAATGCTATCGTTTGACGATCGTTTGTTTTCCTTTGTTTAGGCTGTTTTTCTGCTATGCTATGGACAAATCAACTCTTGCAAATCAACTCAACAATTCGATATTGTTATAAAGATGCGTTTTTTCGATATGACGCCTCAATTTTTTTTGCGACGAATTTCTTTGTTTATTTTTTCCTATTTTGCAACACTCAATACGTGTGGCTTATTACTTTTTTGAAACTTATTCGTCGCTCTTCAACTTATGTTATAATTGTTTTATGTACAGCGAACAATGTCTTCTGCTGCTGCTGCTGCTTCTAGTTGCCTTTAAGTTGTTTGTTATTCTCTTCTCTTTCCTGTAGTTTATTCGTCACTCAGCTGTTGTGTGCACTGTTTTTCTATGAATATGCTGCTATTGTTGAACAACTCGCACTGTTACTGCGTTCAAATTGAAAGCTACGAGAACATGAACAATGAACTAACTCGGATAACGTGTATGCGAATGTGTGTGAGTGTGTGCCGACCAATCAAAGAGAGATAGGAGAGATATTTTCTCAAATTTTGGTTGGTATGAAAATATGGACGTTTAATGTTCATTCAGTTCCATAACAAAAATGAACTTCGCATTCGAACATTTATTTAGATCCTGATATTTTATTTTTGAAAATTCGATTGGATTTTAAAATCAAAATTTTAACGAATTGTAATAAAAATATTAATTTCATTCAATGAAAATAGTGGAAAAATAAACATTCTTTGAATATAAAATGCAGTCAAAGAGCGAACGACATTAAACGACTCCATTCTGGATTATCCGAATTCCAATGGATGAGCACATTGGCGTTTTGACGCCATATTCATTTGATCTGTCACTTTTTACTTTGGATCAATTTATGTCATTGAACGATTCTCTCTTTTTACACTGAAAGTGGTACCGATAACATGGCACCGACCGTGAGTTGTGTTTAATTTTTCAATTTTTTTCCAATTTTACACGATTTATGTGGAAAATTTTAGTCAGGATCACAATTTGAGAGCTTAAATATTATGGTTAATGTGAATTTTGATGATTTTCGTCGCGGATGATTGAAATAATTGGCGATAAAATAGTTGTGATTTCGTTCAAATACCCGTACATTTGACAGCATTTCATCGAAAGTGCGTGGAATGTTTTTTTCAACGCCGATCTTTAATTGGAATGCATGTCATTTATGCATATAAATGTGTAAACTTTTTACTGAAATCGCATGTTTCAGGAAATTCACAATGAATGTTTTGAATTGAGAACAAAATATTTGTTTTTTTTTAACTGTGCAATGCTTTCGATATCACAGGAAAACACCAAAATATCACATAACCTCAACCGCCTTGGCACACAGCATGTCAACAATTCATCGAATTTTCAATAATATTGTCATTTTGCATTGCAGAAATCTGGAAAGACAGAAAAGCCAAAGGCTGAAAAGCCAAAAGCTGAAAAACCAGCGAAAGGCAAGGTTGAAAAACCCGCTAAGCCAGCAGAAACAAAACCAAAACCAGCTGCTGCTGCTAGCGCAGCCAAGGAAGCCACCAAGAAAGGTAGGTTTGCCCAATTACACTTTCTGTGTGCTCTGAAAACCTTTTCACGGGGAACTAACCACATACTCAGCTGTCATTGAACATCATCACCAAGTATTCACAATACCAAATCACGCCACATTTTTTGGTGAACGCATCGCGAAAGTGGAGAAAGAACATTTATTTATAGAGCCACTTTAGTGGTGATGTACGACGACAGATCAGTTTATGGCCAGTTCCCCGCGCATAGGCTTTCAGAGTGGCTCATTTTTTTGTGCATTTCAAAAAGTGTGCGATTTCATTAATATGAATTTTTGTTCTAATTTATTAAAGTTGCACCAGCTGCACAAACCGCCCCAGCTAAAGCAGCTCCAGCTAAAGCAGCTCCGGGTAAAGCAGCTCCTGCAAAGGCTGCCCCAGCTAAGGCTGCCCCAGCTAAGAAGGAAGATACAAAGAAAGCTCCAGCTGCTAAGAAAGAAGATCCCAAGAAAGCTGCTCCAGCCAAGAAAGAAGAGCAGAAGAAGGCCGCTCCAGCTGCTGCTAAACCAGCACCAGCCAAGCAAGCTCCAGCCGCAGTCGCAGCCCCAGCTGCTGCTGAGCCAGCTAAAGATCAAAAGGAAGCGAAAACCGTCAAAGCTGTTGCTGCCAAGCCACAGCCAAAGAAACGCGGTGTCAACGCCAAGGCTGCCGCTGCCAGCGGTAAGGGACGTGTTGGCAAGAAACAATTGCGTGGTAAGGGTTTGAAAAAGAAGAAGATCCAACTCCGTTTCGCCATTGACTGCACAAACATCGCAGAGGACAGCATCATGGATGTGGCTGACTTTGTAAGTATTTCTCAATCGAATCCGTTTCTGTCACACATTTTCCGACGATTTTAAAGACAACGTGTATGTATCTGTTCAAATAGGAAAAATACTTGGTCGAACACATCAAAGTTAACGGAAAAGTTAATAATTTGGGCAACAATGTTACGCTGGAACGTCAAAAGATGAAGGTGATTGTCAACTCGGACGTCCACTTCTCAAAAGCCTACTTGAAATACTTGACCAAACGGTATCTCAAAAAGAACAGCCTTCGTGACTGGATCCGTGTTGTAGCCAACGACAAAGATAGCTACGAATTGCGCTACTTCAGAATCAGCAGCAATGATGATGATGAAGAAGACCAAGAATAGATTTTTTAATATGAAATTTGCAATACAATTTAACTTTAAAAACAATGTTTGTTTTTAAACTAAATTGTGTGAAAATCTTTAAAAATCCGTGAAAATGAATAAAACAACATTTCCAGAATGTTAATTGAAGTTTCATTTGTTTGATTATCTTGCTTTCAATGGCGTTTACTCTACAGAACTCATTAATATCGACGATCTATGTTTGCAATTTGGTATGTCGCATGGTTGATCTTGTGCAAACTGATCGGCAATATTTTATTATTAGGGTGAGTTTGATTCCGTTAATATTTTTCATAAGTTTATTGCGTTGAAGAAGATTGAAAATGATGAGATAATGCTAATAATTGAAGAAAAAACATAAAGAATATGCTTTTTTCAATAATACGATAAAAATTAATTTATTAATTGATAAATCTTCTTTTTATATTATTGAGAATTTATGGGAAAATCTCAAAAGGATACTTAAATAGGTGCATTCTCGGAAACAAAAAATCGAAATTGCCATAGAAAATCGTAATTGCCATCGTTGGGATTGAAAAGAGGGCATATGTGTCACGTATTCCAAATGTAAAGGGTTTTCCAATAAGAGGTTTCATTTTGAATAGCCCGCTATTTGGGCAGCTGTCACTTTTGAAGCTGTCATCTTTTGACATTTGACAAGTAAAAACTACGCCAAACAATTTCAATGCGTTGTTGAAGCGTGTATCGTTCCATTTTTAGTGATGGCGTAGTTTTTACTTGTCAAATGTCAAAAGATGACAGCTTCAAAAGTGACATCTGCCTTAATAGCGGGCTATTCAAAATGAAACCTCTTATTGGAAAACCCTGTACATAATCGTCTCTCAATCTCACCAAGAGATGCTAATTTAGAAGTCAATTAGAAGCGATACAACAAAACCATTGAAGTTCTACATTTTTCATTGATAAAAACCTCATTCTTTCACGATCTCAATGTGCCCCTAAAATGTGGAAAATATTCAAACAAAACGCCATTTCTTTTCAATTCTCTCTCTCAACTGATTTAATGTTCATAATTTCTTTTCACGTGGGATTTTTATATAATAATTCACACTGCTTTATTCATTCAATACATAAATCTTACTACTTATTTTACAAATAAAATTCCAATTTAAAAATTATAAAATAATATAAATACACGATTCATTCAATCTAAAATTGATCTGCTGGTTGTCATCATGTTTCCATTTTTAAATGATCTGTTGTGTGTGCTTTGTTTTCTGCATAAATACAGGTAAAAAACTTGTAAAATTGGCATAGAATGTTCTATATATATTTGTTTTCGCTACAATTCGATCGGCAGTTCTCATCAAATCGACACTTCAACCGGTATGGACACTTAAAAAACCTCTGTGACTATACGGTATTTGTTGCTTTCAATTTTTTACGAAATATGTGTAAAAAAAGCGGAATTCTATCATAGAAATATTGCTCTACTTTTTGAAAAATACAAAAAAACAACATCTGTTCATTAAAAATGAGTGTTGCCAGCAAGTCTTGCTTAGACACTTGTTTTAGTAAGTTTTGTTGTTTTATTTTAAGCTATTTTTGAACCACACAACCAAATTTATTCGGCCCTTAAGACGATATTTTACGATTAAACTTTGCAAGTATTTATTTTAAGAGAGGAAAGTAGCTAAAAACGGAAAGGACGTAAAAGGGAATAAAACGGCACACAGAAAATCTTCGGAAAACTATAAAGATTATAAAATTTACAAATGATTCACAAATTGTGTATCGATCGCTTTAATAAGGGAGCAGCGCTTTGAATTTCACATCTAGTTCCAGCCTTCCTGAATGAATGAAGAAAGCCTTAAAGTTCAATACTCGCCATAGATCAAAATTCTGCTATGTATTCAAAAAAGTTGTTATTAAAAATAGCTAAATTGTTATAACAAATACGCTCGAAAGCAAATCCATTAATTGCAATTATTTTGTTTTGATTATGTAAATTAATTGCGGGATATCGTTTTGTGGCAGAAGCGTGAGTTGTTTTATTGAATTTATAATTAAAATTGTAATCTTACAAACTAATCATTCTTTGCTACATGAAATGACAAACACAACAGATTTTTTTCTACCGCTTCGGGTTTCGACGAAAAAAAACCTTTTTTATTTTTCTGACTTTGTTTTGGTTGATCTAGTTTGAAGGAGGCTCATCGGCCGTCACGCATTCAACACATTTGGTTTTCATTTAAATGGAATTTCAAAATAAATTAAACATTTATCGTACGACAAATACAAATGGGAAAACGTTCTTATTTCTCTGTGTTCCGGGAAAGCAACTTATTTGGAATAGAATCTTACATCAAATAAATGTTGAAGTTGTCTTGCACTTCAATTTTATTTTTGTACAATATCCTTCCTTTTGTACGAAAATCCACTTCAATTCAATTCAAACTATGGGCAATTACACATTTTTCACGTGACAATACATAAATACAATGCGCTAAACTTCTGTATCTCTTCAAAGCAAATTTATTTCGCTACTTTTGTTTTTTAAATTTATTTAGAAAATTGTAAATGACGCGCACGCGCGAGAGGTTTTCCATTTTGTCTGTGTTTGATGGCAAAATGCTTAGTCTTTCTTCGAGGTTTTCTTTTTGTGGATTCGCTTGTGATAGCTTTGAGCCAAACTATTTACAATTGATATGACAAAGTAAACAATCATCGCAACAACAAAATATTCAAACAGTTTTGCAATGAGATTTTTGGATTCTTTGGGTGGCTCCTTGGTGGAGCGATGCAATCGCGTCTTCTGATTTTGAAGGAATGCTTTGAATGGCTCTTGCAGACGTGATCCCATCCATGGTATTAAACCCATTACATCGACCGCTTTCTCAACCAATGTCTCGCTGAATGCAATGATAACAAACACCTTTTGAATGTGCATCTTTATCACAGCTTTGCCCAACAGAGTTGCACCGAAGAATGTCCAGAACGGAACCAAGAAATGGCCACATGTGATACCAGCCAAATCGAATAATGGATTCGGAATCTAGAATAGTCGTAAAACAGCCGGTTATTATGATATATTGAGCAAATGGATTTTTTAAAATGGTACGAGAAGATTACATGCTGAGACAAGGTGGGATCATTCGATTTAATCTTGAGAATGAATTTGAATATAGAAATGCATATAGGTAACTTACACTCGCACAAGCTAAAATGCCAAAGAAACCGACTTTTTCAACAGCTCTTTCCATAAATATTTTTGCACGTTCCAACATGCTCAATTCAACGCCCATTTCCTGTTTCTTATTCAATTCTTCAAATTCCTTGAGATCTTCTGCATCGTCTGGATCGTAGCCGGACAAACGCGATGCCTGTGAACGAGGAGAAAAAGCACAGCATTTATAAATCCATTTCAATCGAGTTGAAGAATGCAATTCTCTTACTTTTGCCATGAAGTATGGAGGCAATTCGCCAAGTGCAGTGCCAGCGCCCCATAAAAATGCTTCTAAGCGCACCTTACTCATTATACTCCAGAGCGAGGGAACATAGTTTGATGTTGTATCTTCTGGACATATGATTCTAGAAAAAAGAAATTTGGTAAGTTATTAGTTCTGTTTTGTGTACTTCTTTTCCAAAAATATTTTCAAAACAAAAACTGTAGAAAAACGACTTAAGTTCTGATACGAATTGTTTTCTTAACACTAGCTTATTTCTCTTCTTTGCTATTCGTTTGAGACATTTATTGACAGTTCAATTGCTCATTCTTTTTCGTTCTTCCTATGAAAATCGATTAGACTTACTCGTCTGGATAGGGCGGAGATGGAAAGTTCAGCGAATTACATTCGTATGCGGCTAAGGTGACACTTGCTATATGAGGTCCCAAGTACAAAAGGAACGTATGCAAGCCAGTGCCCAGACCGACTGACGATAGCACTCCCAGTCCAACCCAATACACGACAAACCACGAATTGGCTCGTATCACACTGATCAGTGCTTGATGATTGCCCGGAATATGGTACAGTGTACTTAATACTGCTATCGCGCCAATAATAATTGTTATTGCTAATTTATTCTCTAAAGTCCTGTTGAGAAAGAGAGTGAAAAAACACACAAACATTGATTTATTCTATCCCAAAAACTGGTTGAAGAATTGCTCTTACTTTTTGCCATATGTTCGCAATAATTCCGCCGACTCCAATGTACTATATTTAATCGTCTGAATTGGATGATACCACAACACGAGATTTTCGCGTTCGACTTTCTCTCGTTCTTTGTCCGAGACTTTCTTTTTTGAATGTGATCCATTGTTGCCCGATGCTGAGCCGTTGGCAGTTTTCACTGATTTAGGTGGTGTCTTTTGTAATGGTCCGCCATTATTATTTTGTGCGACGGCTTTCTGCTGTTGCTGCTGTAGTGACATCTTAAATCCTACTCTTTGAAGCTGCAAGTGACCAAAAACAAAAAAACAAGAAAAAAAAACCAATGAACAATTGAATAATACATCTTTCGCAATATAGTTTACAAATTCCCGTTTAATTGAGTTCAATTGGCACCCAACGGCCACGAAGCAAGCTACAATTTCCAACAATAAACAAACAAATAGATCAATCAAAGGTTTGCGTTTTTGGAATACGTGTCATCAAAAGTGAATGAAAAATGAAAAACAATTTGAAACTACTAACGACAGTACAGGAAAATATGTTGTTGAATAAACATCAGTTTTACTGACAGAAAATCTTTTGATCGTGCTGTCGAAAAAAAACCAAGTCAATATCATACGATCTATTCGTCGGTTCGAATTCGAGTACGGAATTTTTGAAAGACAATGAAACAAATTAAATTCGTAGTTCTAAGTTCATTTTCACCTCCAAAACACGATTATTAGTTGATAATATAATTTTTATTACTTACAAAAAATGTAAATATGGAAGAACAGCTGGTTGTTTTTTAGATAATAATATTTACGTTATATGGAAAATAGGAAGTTTGTATGTATTCAACCAAAACCCATTTGGTCAAACGGAAAAAACTGCAATTGTAAGGATGGAGTTGCGAATATGTGACATATGCGAGCGTAAGGAGGCTAATTAGCTGTTGGCGTAGGCAAAGGAAAAGTCATCAAACACACACACGCAACGGCAGCTAGTGCCGCATCGGAATACACCATACACATACACGCACTATCCATCAAACTAATTTCACTTTCTTCAAATCAGCAAATGGTACAAACACGATGCGTAACCGATCAATCACCCACAGATGCAAAACCATTGGTAGATCGACGGCGCATGTTAATCTGCATCAACTGACACGCATGATTTACAGTTGACATTGTATGCCTTTTTTCATTTTCATAATTTGCATTTGTATTTAAAAGATTTTGTAGTTTATTGCCGTTTCCAGTGAAGTACGGGCTATGTGAAAGTCATAGCTAATGAATGCATTCATCACACAAACAACAGGCTGCCCATTTTTCCTAAAGCATTTTTTTCCTGCTACAATGCAAAAAACCATATGATGCTTTGTATTATTTTCTTTATTTCCCGATGTTTACATTGAAACCCGTTCGATCGTATTCGATACCAATTTCGAATCGAAATGCAATGACATATAAATAAATATATGGGATTGATATTGACCTCATCAAGGCAACCACCTTAAATTCATATTTACATTCTGAACGTCCAGTTTGGATTTTTTATCGTTGCTGAATCAACTGTTTCACATGCTTTGTTGTTTCCATTCCTTTATGTAGTGAAAGAATAGATTTTTCACGCTCACATTGAAATTTGTAGTGGCGCGATCTCGCTAATTATTACAATGCTCTTGAATGCCATTCGCAAACGCACACACATTAACATATTAAATATATTCACACAATCGCACTGAAGCTGATCACAAGCATATCTGTCTGCAGACAACTGTTGTGCTCTCAGTTTTTATTCTCGAATAGTTCAGCAATATTTGTTGGTTTCGAAATTTAAATTGATCGAAATTTCCCAATTATTTTGCAAAACTTGAACTTTGATTTAAGATTTTCGAGAGAACCAGCAAAAACAGGTTAAAGTATTGAGTAATTATTTTCCGAAAACTGAATCGAAAATCACATTCGAATTTTATTTCAATTCACTTACTTGAGACACACTGCGATTGCCCACGTAAGTAGGCTTCGTTCGGAAAACTTTAACGTCCAAAAACACAATGAAATATTTTCCAAACAAATTTTTTTTTTATCTTCTTTCGGTTTTATTTATTCAAGTGATTTTGTTGGAAAAAGTAAATGAGTGAGTGCTGCATGTGACTTCAGTTGTATGACTGAACATATCAATGGTGTCGATGCGTCAAGACCTAGCGTACAATGCACGATCATTGTGAGCGTTCGCATTAAGGCAAACTCACTAATACATGTGCCAAAATGATGACAATGTGTGCTGCAAACTTCAGCAAACGTCATAAGCATGGTGCGCACCATATCGCCCATGTGTGTTCGATTGCTTATCAAGCGATTCAACCATGCGTTCCCATGAGAGAACACATGCTCGCCGCCTTTCGGTAACTCATTCGGTCGCTTAATTCTGATAAATCACCGAAAATATTCGAATATATTTTCAAGTTTGTTGACATTTTAATCAAAGCGATTGCTCAACCATTTTTTCTTTTCTATCTCATTCAATTCTTCTTCGGGTATTTCTTAATTTTATTAAAAAAAAACGGTATTGTTCCATGAATTCTCTTTGTTCACAAAGGGAAACTTAATTGCAGCAAAACAAAAACGATATGAAAAATAGAATGAACCGCACAAAATACAACGAATGAGTGACAATTACGTGACTAAATCGTGCATTTACGTTTCCGTTTACAGCCAATTTATACGATTAGCGATATCAGTTTTCTCTCACTCTCGCACACACGACACATTCTAATGGATCGTGCAATCAAATCTGAAAGAACCTGACGCATGAATTGAAATAAAACTGAATCATAAAGCAATACATGAATTGCTAAGAAATGAGTGAAAGAGAGATTGAGTGTTTACATTGTCTCGTGTCTAATGAAGCACAGCCGAAACGAGTATCGACCCAATGGTTTCTTGGAGAACAGCAAACATGAAATTTGGCACACTGAACTTTTCCAGTGAACCGGCACATAACACGAATGGAATGCATAGAGAGTCAATGCGACACGTAAAATTGTGCGATCAAAGTTCATGTTGATCGTTATACATATTTCATGCATAACCAATTTTAACGAATCAGACGCAAATGCTGTCGTATTGTGACAGACATGTTATAACTTTTGCTACCGTATGTCAGCCTTTTTCGACCCTCTTGTAATGCACGATACGCTCTCCGCATTCAATGTTTGACACTATTTTAATTAGATAGATGCCAATGAAATGGCCAAATGGAAAGTGCACGCCATCCATATCGACTCAATCTATCATAATAATAAATTCAAATCAGCTACCTGATAACATCGACGAATTATAACAAAGGCTTTCCGTTGAAACACCTTGATAGGCAATGTTTTATCGTTTCTTTTTTTTTTTATCAGTATCTGAAATTCAGATAAATTCAAAAGATTTTGAACTGGGACAGAAAGCAAATTAATTATCACTAATGATAGTCATGACGCCCTGATAAGATAAATATTTCCAGTGTTTTCAATGTTCTCTTAATTTTCTCATATTTTCTACAATGCCGAAGTTGACAAACAAATTACAGTGTGATCTGTGAACTATTGTAATGATGTGTTGATTTATTCTGTAACTAATCAAGATGCC
Organism: Obolodiplosis robiniae; assembly: GCA_028476595.1. Lineage (NCBI taxonomy): Eukaryota > Metazoa > Arthropoda > Insecta > Diptera > Cecidomyiidae > Obolodiplosis > Obolodiplosis robiniae. The sequence goes on along the minus strand of CM052015.1, from coordinate 8,114,982 downwards.
TTATATTCTCTGGATTTTTCCATTAATTTTCTTCGTCATTTGCAAATGACATGAATCCAGAAATGTCACAAATTGTAATGGTAAAAAACATCGAAAGAAATTTTCATCTATTTATCATACATAATTTAATGTCTCGTTTTCCTTTTTAATCTGACTCAAAGAGATAACAAGCGTCGTGAAAATGTAAATTAACATTAATTTACACACAGAGACTGTCTGTGGTTTGTTTCGCTTCTCAAAAGTCATTCTTACACAAGACAGAATAGAACAAGCCAATTCTGCACACAAAAGTCAAATTTTCAAAGTGAATAAAATCTACAGAAAGTCTGAATATTATCGCATGTAGTATAATGAATGAAAAAATAGTTTGAATGATAGTTCAATGTGGGAAAGTGAAATGAATACCTAGAACTAATACAAAATACAAAACGAAATTTTAGTGCAGCTTGCAAAGGCACACAAAAAAACCAAAAGAGCCATAAAAAGGGGAAAAACCAAAAGAATACTAGCGAAATGAGAGACGGTGCAAAATCACCAATAACAAAGCAAGAAGATAAAACATTATTTTTTTTTCATCATAAAACAGATGCTAGGCTACCAGTTCGGTTTTGGTTCCAGTTGTTTTTTGACCACGTTTACGGCACTCGACCTTCAATTGATCCTTGGTCAGTGTCAGTAAATACGCGTTTCGATCTAATTGCTGTTGTTGTTTTGCAGTAAAATTCAACGTATTGCTGTTGGTTCCGCCGTTGACGGTCGTTACAGTTGGGCTCAATGTGACGGCTGAATTAACTTGATGATTTGCGATACCAGTATGATGATACCCGTTGAAATTATTTCCATTCGCAAAACCGTTTAGATTATTAAAAATCTTCGTAATTGGATTGGATGACTTTAGATTGGCCGGAGCTGATGACGATGATGATAATGTATTTCCGTTTCCATTACGCGAACGACGTTTATTTCCCGGCATTATATATTAAATGATCAAGTCGATATTTTGCTCTTAGATCGATAATTGATTTTCAATTTGTTTGTTGAGTTAATTCGATACAAATCGATGGGTTAGAGTTTTATTTTGTCTCAATAATGTTATGGAGCAACTATCCAAACCGTAAACTAAATTAGCTGTTGACCAACGATTTGTTGGTGTTTTGCAGAAGCAGCACACAGAATAAGAAGAAAAGAAAGAAACAGTTTTGAAATGGTTAATTTTCAATGAGAAAAAAGTCCGGTTCTAATAACGTTCTACTACGGGTGAGAAAATGGAACTCAAGTTGAAAGTGGAACATAAAGAAATAATGAATAGACCATACAAATCAACGAAAGTATCAATGTAACGCAAAATAAAATATTGAGCTGAATTGAACGAAAGTTCTGCTCGTGACCAATTGCCTCGAACACAGAGAGTGCATAGATGCCCCGAATCATCGCAGTGCAAACGAGCACACTTTCCATTCTTGACATCAAACATGTATTCAATTTAGATGAGACGATACATTCGAGAGGATACACGGACTCATCGATTTATTATACGTGGCTCTCTCTCTCGGCTACGTGCTCGCAAGTAATTGGCAAAATCATTGTGACGTATACAATCAATCCGTATGGACGGACGTCCGATTAGAGTTTTTGAACAAAATAATACATTTCGATACGTTCTTCAGTCTCCAATGTAATCAAACAATGATTATAATTTTTGTCATAATGGCAAATACGTATTGATTTTTTTGATTATCGCTGGTGTGGTCACGACACTTGGGACCGCTGTATAAATAAACCATGTTGAATGTCATCGCTGAGCACTTATAATTCAAGTATGAAGCGAATGTGAAATTTGGAACGAAATATTTATTTATAATTGTGAAAGTGTCTCTAAGCAAAGCCAAATCTACAGAAGTTTCGAAAATTCTATTGTTCAAAAGTTTTAAATTGATATTAAGCTTCATCGCTGTGCATTTCAAATCTATGAGCATTAAAGACTTTGTTTCGCAAATAAATTTACTTAAAATGTTCCTCTTGAAATATTAAAGCACAAAATGAGCGTTCAATTTTGCCTCCCGCAAGCCGGCTTTTTATAATGAGACAATATCTTTCGAAAAATATGAGCGGCCTATTGTTGTCAACGAAAAGTTCACTTGCTTGTCACAGTAAATAGGCGCGTTGAAACCGTGTGGCATTTTCGTTAGCATTGTGGCTGTTGGCATGAAATCAAATTTATATTGAAATATTCGCTAGAATATTCGTAATTAGGCAACCAAAACGGCGTTGAACAGCTGTTTAAATGTGGATCGTGGCACACATACAAACACACACACAGCGAAAAACAGTAAAATTGACGTGGATGATTATTGTTCTTTAGCATTCTGGCTTATTTTTATTGGTCGATACATTCGCTATTCTCATCATATTTGTTGTGCGTCCCAAGGAGCTAAAAATAAGCAAAATAATTGAATGAAACATACAACGGCACACGCATTGAGTTCGTTGCTTTATGATGAGTTTCATTACATATCTCGTGATTTCGCATTGTCCACAGCAGGTCAGACATTTGCTCATCCAATTCGACGCGATATAGTCATTATGATTGCATCGCGGTGTGTATTTATTTATTCAATTTTGGGTTTGTTAAATTGAATTTTATATGTTTGTACGAAGGCAAGTGCAGCCGTGTAAAATGCAAATCATCGTATTCCAAGTGATTGAGTAAGTGTCGCGTGATAACTCTGTTTCATTACTGATTTCGTGAATCATCTCCCAACATTATTTAAGCTCTGTGATAAGATCAATAATCACTGCAAAAAAAATCTTAAAATTCGGCAGCTAAATCAAACTGAAATCAATTCAGCAATTACCCGAAGCGAATTTCTATGACTAGTATACAGCCACGAACTTTCGATTGTTTACACATGAAGTTTCAAAGGCGTAGTTTTTTTTGATATCATACGTAAATAAAGAGAACGAGTATCACACAATGGCATCGCACAATGCAGCGTATTTATTAATCAAAACAAAAAAAAAACAACTGTTAAAAAATGAGGGAAGAAAAACAAATAAAAAAGAATTTGTCCGGAAGTAGAATTCAAAACTTACATTTTCTTTGGTTTTGTTTTCAATTTAAATCGCCAAGTCTCAGGCTGTGTTGCAAAATCTCGCACTTGATACGGATGCTATGCAATCATCTCTTTTTTTATCATTAAATTATTCTTCTCTGGGGCAGCAGTTCGCATGAAACACACCCTTTCGTTGTTCTAATTATTGTTTGAAACAAAAAAAAATATTTGTCTCTTAATATTTCACACTTTTCTTCTTCTCGTCGAAACAGGCAACCATCCAAATTTGAGTGCAATGTTGATATTTCCTTATTCGATTTACTTCAAGCAACAATTACACATAAAGCCGACAAATCGATAAAAAAAATGTTAGAACTTCAGAATACTTGCTCGCTGTAATCATCAAATAAGTGGAGTACTTATTGCACAAACCAGAATCAACACACAATATTGATAAATCTAATCAAAATAAATCTTCTCGTGGAAAATAATGTAATTCAAACAAAAACTGAAAATCACGCACAAAACTAATGAAACAATAACCGTCGCGATAAACTCCTTCAATTTTGCATCCTGTTGAAACAGCGTCCACTATTTTACGGATTTATTTCAGTGAAAAACTCAATAAATTGCAACTTTTCATTTGGATCGCAAATCAAATTGAGTTTGCAAATACGATATCCGTCACGTTGCCGATTGTTCCACGTCGAAATTGAATACTTGGTTTTTATACAACAAAATACAGATTGAAGCAAGAGAGAGAGAGAATTCAATCGAAATCGTATGATTTTCCTTTCTTCGAGTCAGTTTATGGTGGCTGTCAGTATTGGTGTGCGCGCATTTGACGGACCCAATAATTATTCGATGGAACCCATACTAATGCAAAAAAAAAAATACTTTATGTGAAAATCCAATACTGAATATATATGTATATATATCGCATACGAGCGCTTCTAATGTTGTTGGTTTGACTTTCGTTTGTTTGACATCGCAACGCAAAACTCGGCCGCTTTACTGTAGTTGTAGTACCGAGTCAATTTGCACATAAACTAAGATTCATTGTTGATGACTGATGTCAGATTTCGCAAGGCTGGCGCTCGATTTGAGCAACTGACTGTTCGATTGCAGTGACATCTAGCGAGAACCACGTACCATTAAAATTCAATATAAAAATTATATCGGAACCAAATCGATTGGCTGGAGTCAGAAAAATTCATTTTTTCAGACATTTTCATGAGATCCGAAAAAATTTCTCTTTTATTTAACAATTCAATGTGACATTCGAATTAACGAAAACTGAATTAATCAACGACTCCTCTAATACTAAATATGTTATTCCTATCGATGTGATTGCCTAAGTCAGCCAGCGATTAGCGCCATTTCACTTTTAAAGGAAGAATGAAACATGATCTAAGTAAACCACATATAAGTTTTAGTCTAATTCCATCTGATTAGGTCAAAGAAATGCCAGATAATTGCAAGGAAACTCCTATGTAGCTAGCGTTTGGTTCTGATTTTGGATGTCTCCCGCATTCGTTATTGGTACACTTGAGCTAATATTTGCCTCAATCGTGGTTGAACTATTGGAATCTGTGGCGGCTGGCATAGATGCCGCGGCTGCGGTCAAGGCTGCAGCTTCAGCTGCTTTCGTTTGTTCTTCCATTTCTTTCATTCGTCGTTCATTGATGAGTGTTTGATCGCGGATATAAGCGGCCATCATCCGTTGATTTACATTCGTGAACTTCAATACGCATTTATCCAAGCAATTCGATTCATCCGTAGACAATTCACGCGAGAAAAAGTTATCAGAGCAATGATGAAAACACATTTCGGTTAACTTATTGTACAGTTGCAAGAAATCTTTGAACTATAAATGAAAATAAAGCAATACATTTGAATCATTCCGATTTATTTTTCTTATGCATTTATTTGCTTACGTTTCGAATTTGACCATCCATTTTGTAATTTGAATTTGTGATTTAAAAAACAGTAATTTTTCACAATTTAAATGTATTTCGCTTGCAACACATCTGAATTGATTACAAGAATGTGAAAAGTGAAAGATGAGGTTATGTTATGACAGTTCAGTGTTGCGCGTTACATCCCTTCACTCAAAGCCAATTGTTCGGTTTGGAAAATTTATATCGCAAGGTAAGGCATTGATAAATATCGATCAGTGATATTTCGATGCAGACCAAGTGGTCGTTCGTAGTTCATCATATGTCGTCTCATCGCTTCATGGATCTCTTGAATGGTTATCGGTTTTATTCCATCTTCACCTCGGCCTTGAGTTACTTCTGGGCAAGCATGCAACATAGCGAATGAGGTTCCTACAAACAAATTGGATTCAATTTAACCGTGAAATTCTTCGTGATTATGCCAATCTATGAAATGTTTTTGCTTACCATGATTAGCGATGCGATTTAAAGGGTGCACCCCGCGATTGCTTGCGTCCAATCTCGTGAGAATCGCATAATCGACGAGTGTTGCAATTGTTTCATGCACAAAATAGCCCAAAATGGTGTACACATGACCAGATATCAAAGCTCCATCCGGTGGATTTATGAGAATATTCAATTTATTCTTAATTGTGCTGGAGTTTCGGCAGTGAAATGATGTCCTGCGTGCTTCGATATATTCGGCATACTGTTGACCATTCAAAGTTAGTGAAATTCGATCGGCACGGAACAATCGACGAACTTTCTCTTCATCATATCTTTCGGATATTTCTTCTGGCTCTTCAAAGTTATCCTCATCGAAATCCTCTGAAAATGCCATTGGACGACCGCTAATCATATCCTGATACCGCCGCTTGAAATCCAAGTCTTTGAGATGTTTCTGCAAACGAAACAGCTTCGTTGGATATTTTCTCAGCAAGAATTCAAAGTCTTTTTGGGTTGGTTGCGGTTTGCCTTTCCGTTCAATGGCCACATTTATAACATCAATCAGCAATGATCGCATTTGTTCAATGACAATTTTTTCAACCAAAATCACAGTCTCTGAGAGAGGCTCCTCACAATCACCGTAGCCTCGCATTATGTCCGATATTTCTTGGAAGAACTGTGGAACGTAGTCATCCATTTCCGGAGTCGCCGGTGGTGTTGCATTTACTACGGGAGTCGGCGTATTCGCGGTCACATTACGATTTGATTGCTTTTTTCCTTTTGCCATTTTTCATGGATATTCACTCAACACCTTTAAACACAGATTCAACCAATATGCGACTAAAACAAAAAAAAAACAACAACTTCGTTTTGACATTCTGAAATGTCAAACAAATTGCTTGCGCAGAGTATACAGATGTCACCTCAGTGCAATAATTGCAACGCATTTTCACAATATTACCTAAGCAAAGTTTGTGAATTAACCACCAATATTGTGTCGATTGTTATCGATTGATTCACATTTTCTGGTGCATTTCATGCGTGGCACTGTTTCACTTTGATTCCAATTGAAAAGACGTTTCTCTTGATTCTTGTAAGAAAATCCATTCAAAAATTAGCCTCGCATTTGATTTATCTCTTATCGTTTTGGGTATAGCTGTTTGCCGCATTCCGGATTGTTTCTATTCGAATAGAAAAAAAATGTGGCGTGAAGTTCAGCAAGCAAAAGATGAGAATAAAAGGGAGATTAAGCTGTCTGGTGCCGAAATCAGTGAGCGAATCGACTGCGATGGTCTTGATTTGAGCCTTTTTGCCCTAGATTCATTGAATTTGCTTAATATCAGCGATACATCGCTGACATCATTGCCATCGGAAATATCTAACCTCATCAATTTGCAAACATTGTTGTTGTACGGCAATGAAATCAACACAATTCCCGAGTCGATTGGTCGCTTAGAAAAGCTCAAAGTATTGGATCTGTCGCGAAACAAGTTGGAAAGTGTGCCCGAGACGATCGCACAATTGAAAAACCTCGCGACAATCAACATTTCCAACAATCAATTGAATGGATTTCCATCATTGAAACATTTCACAAAACTATCGATGATTGATCTGTCTGGCAATCAGCTGAGCGAATTTCCAGATATATGTTCAGAGGAGAACAGCAATTTGTCTGAAATCTATTTGAAAGAAAATGCAATCGAGCAAATTCCATTTACGATCGATCAATTGGTTTCATTGAAGCATTTCTCGTTGGCAAAGAATAAAGTGAAAAAGATTCCAAAATGTTTGGCCAGCATAACGAAATTGAAAGATCTCGATTTGGCCGAAAATCCGGTGGCTGATAAACGATTGCTTAAGTTGATCCAACAATGTCGTACCAAACAAGTTCTTGATTATGTCAAACAGCATGGTGAAGACGCACCGAAAGCAAATGAAAATGGATCGGCCGGAAATGCAAAGTCAGCCGGATCGAAGAAGTCGAAAAAGGGTGAAAGTTCATATGAACTCAAACACAAGATAAATTTGAAACGACACACAGATGACACAGTTAAGGTAGATGACGAAATGTTTCGTTTTACTGCTAATTCTGATTTTTATGTGATGCCAATTATTTAGGTAATTCACGATGAAGCCGCAAAAGATATTCGTCCATTCATTTTGTGCTGCATCGTTGAGAATGTGACATTGGTCGATGGGAAATTCCGTGAATTCTTGCAAATTCAAACCAAGCTCCATGAAGATGTTTGCGGGAAGCGTGAAAAATCGACGATTGCAACACACGATTTAGCAAAACTTCCAGTTGGAAATGGAATTTTTGTACGTTATACCGCTAAAGAAGCGAATAAATTGAAAATCCAGCCATTGGGCAAATCGAAAGTGATGACAGCATTAGAATTTTACAATGAATTGAAAGCCGAAGCAGAGGCAACACGAAAACAAAAGCAACGAAATACATATTCTGGCATTCACAAATATTTGAAATTGTTGGAAAGACAAACTCACTTTTCATGCCTTGAAGATGCACTTGGAAATGTGATCAGTTTACCACCGCTAACAAATGGTGAATCGACAAAAGTAAGTTGATGTTTGTAAAAATAATGAAAAGATTAGGAGAATTCAAATGATTTTTTTTAATGCTTAGATTTCACCGGAGAGCAGCAAAATTTTCATTGAAGTCACGAGCAACACATCAATGGGCGATTGTTTGGCTACAATAGAAGCATTATTGAAGGCAATGTTACTCGCTGGACTTGGTGCTCGTCAAAATGACGCATCCGGAAATACCCTTGATGTCAGACAAGTGAAGATCACCGATGCTGAAGGCAATTTACGTCGCGTTTATCCGGCAAAAGGTGACCTCGTTTTCAACGAAAATGAAAGTATTGCCATCGAACGCGAATAAATGCGTAACTTTATACTTTCTATCTTCTTTATTCACATAATTTTATGTTTTTACTTATAAAAATATCGCAAATCTTCTTCGAACATACAATGTTTTCTGAATAAAGAGTAAAACGTATCAAACCAAATTGCTCATTGATTTTTAGTTTTCGATTGATTTGAACGTATTTCTTGGTAGAAATCCAATATGTGACCGCTTGACTGAACCGGAGTGACCAATGACTCGTTCGCAGCACGTTCAACATCTTCATTTATGTAAAAGAATCGGCCTTTAATCGGCTTATTCAAATCAAATGATTTCGGTGTTGGGATTGGTGGATCGAATGCCATCGATGAACTGTCAAATTTGTGGTACCAATCCAGTGCCGATCTGCAAAGAGAATATGAAAATTGGCAATTTCGTTGGTCAGCCATCAAGAGAGTCAGTTTTTGTTGATATATCAATATGTCAACTCACAATTTTCCGATTTCTGGTGCCAACGAGCCTTCGCCAGTTGCTGGAACGCCATGCGCAATATGATTTGCAACCTTCCGTACGATTGGATGATAATGCCGACTCAAAGCTGGTAGCTCGTAAAGTGCGGTGCAATTGGCATTGCAGTACTCTGGATCATCTAATTCAGCATCGTATTTACCCGATCCGATGCTGGTGTCCGTATCGAGGAGAAGTTCCAATGTTGACGTTGATTGCATAACACTTTTCACTATGCCCAAGCAAGAAACTGTGCCATTGCTCAACAGCTGTAGGCTGAGCGTGACAATGCGTTTGATAAATGCCATCATTCGTTGTTGAGAAATATTCTTGCGTCTTTTGATCAACACCTCATTTAATGTTTTCAAAATGATCTCGAAGTCATCGTGACTCCTGCCAGCACTACACACTAGTAAATTACGATAGAGATGACCATAAAAGCGCAACGGATCAATATTCAACACTTCTCCCTGACCCGACAGAATGGTGAATACCGTTTGCACACAGTGCAACTGTTCGCGATAACCTAGTTCGGTTGTTTCCATAATGTGATTCAATACTTCCACCAAATCGTGGAAAAAGTCCAAATTGATTGTGTGGGCAAATCTACAAGTTGAGATTTAGCATGTGAAATTCATTTTTGAGTGTAACATTATTCTTTCTGCGAAAAAATCCAACTTACTCGGCCAATCCTTCCAAGCAGGCACTCAGCAGCTGTGAGCTTGGTTCATTCTTGAGGATGCGGAAATAGATCGTGAACACCATTTTCGTGATTTCAGTCAATTTGTAGTGTTTTGTCTGCTTATTTTCCTCTGCCTTCGTTTCTTGCAATTCCTTTTCCAATTCCTTCAATTTCTTCATTCTTTTCTTCTCCTTTTTCGACATGTTTATCAATCGGGCTTTGTGCGCCTCCATTTTCTTTTGCTTCAGCTCTCTCTCTTTTTCATCATCCAAATTGATGCTTTTGATTTGCAATGCCAACAAACATTTTAGCACTTCTACGTGAACCATATTTGATTTGGATTTGATCAAATGATTCAAACGACGGACAATCTAAAGAATTATTTTTGGAAATTACTTATTGAATACAATGGGATCAAAAAAGGCACATACGAAAAGTGATAAATCGAATTTGCTGTCCTCTCGGAAAATCTGTTTAAAGCAATTCATTACATTTGTACGAATGCTCAATACATTACAATTCGACAGATAAACCAAGAGCTGGGCAATGTTTTGGCTGAAATTGAAGTATGGATGTGCCACCACAAGGTCACACAAACAAGTTGAAGCGATCTCTGCCATTTTCCGGTATTCTTGCGACGTCTTACGCTGGCCCTTCGATATGCCACTTGTCAATTTTTCTAGTTTTTGCAAGTATTTTTTGTAATGCATCAACAAAGCATCTTCAAATGTAACACGTTCCATCGTCGTTTTCTTCACTGAAAAATGTATAAAAAGTTTTTTTGTATAATTCTGAGCTTGAACTAAAAATGCTCAATTTCTACCTTTTTGTGTCTTCAAATCGATTTGTCCGATGCGATATTCGGGTATAATATCTTTGAAAACCTCTAGCAATGACATTGTTGCAATTTTGCGTACGCTAAACAAATTTGGTGTTTCATTATGGTGTTCATCCATCAATTCAAATAATGCATTGAAATTCTTCATTTTGTCTTCTGGTTTTTCTAAAATGCCCGAACAAATAATACCGATGCGATATTTCTGACGATTCACTTCTTGTTCGCGCAAAATAAGCAAATCGGCCGTTGATATTGCTTTGTCTTTCGTTGCTGCCAATAAATCATTCTGTTCCTCCTGCATATCATTCACAATGTCATCATCTGAATCGACGGCCTCTTCCTCACTGTCCGCATCCTCTTCAGCTTCATCAGCATTCTGGACGGGTTTTTCTTTGATTTCTACCTCCGTCGTTCGCGTTATTAGTTCACCAAATTTCGTTTTAATCGGTAATAGATCAACGGTTCTCATTTTCTTTGATTTTTCTTCATTCCGTCGATGCGCATATTCCTGTTCAAATTGCCCTGCTTCATCGTCATCCTGGGCAGTGTCGCGTTTACGCTTCTTCGCACGATTCAAGAGCTCATCATCTTCATCTTCGATCATATCTAGTAGATCGCGGATATCTTCTTCATTCATCTCATTCTCATTCCCATTGCCAACTGAATGGCCGTTTGTAACTGGCTTTACGGATTGCGCAGTCGTTTTATCTCTCCGGTCTTTTTTCTGTGTTATTCCATTTTGAATGACAACCGATTTTGGCTCGTTGCGTTTGTTCGATTTTATTCCAGTCGGTTTGCCGAACACTTTCTTACTCGTAGCCAATTGCTTCTCGGTGGTTTTGTTATTTTTCGCCACATCTTTATTTTTACCTGGTCGCGCATAATTTTTCTTGTGCTTTATGTGCTGAGAACGCTTCACACCACTGATTTTCACCTTTTTCTGAAATCAAAACAAGAATAATGAGTTCGATTTTCTTTAAAAATGGAAATATATTCTCACCGCCATCGTGTTTAGTCGGCAATTTCCAGCAACAGAAACAATGTGTACAATTAACTACAAAAGTCACTTCATGTCATTCCACGTGCTTCACTGACAGCTACACCGAAAACGTCAAATGTTTGAAATGTCAAAATGGGTTCAGTTTTGCTACGTTTGTAAACATCAATGTTTTTTAGATTTTTTTCTTTGCACAGAATTTCATGTTTTAATATAATTTAACGAAAATACGGAATAATGTCTGGATCGAGTGAAGAGGATGACTATATGTCAGATGCATTTTTGACGAAAACGTGAGTAGAACACGAATACTTTTAGTAAAATTAATTTAAAGTGGTATTTTATCCGATGTATAGCATGGAAGCTGATGTGCGTCCTGGTTTAGTGAATAGTCACAAAATTGCCCGAAAAATTAAAATGGAAGAAAAACAGGAAAAATTAGAAGCTGAATTGAAACACAAACAGAAACCAGTGAAGCAGCTCGAAGCAGAACGCCGCGAAGAAGGTTTGAGTGTTGCCATTTCATCGGATAATAAAGGATTTTCTATGCTCGCTAAAATGGGATACAAACAAGGTGATGCGATCGGTCGGTCGTCTAGTGGGATTGTCGAACCCATTCCAATCCAAATCAAAAGTGGTCGTGCCGGATTGGGCAGAGAAGCGGCCATAAAACAGTTAGACGAATATCGAGAGCGACTACGCAAATCAAAAGCTGAACAGAAGAATGAAACCAATGTTGTATCGATTAGTCAATTCCGACAGAGGATGGCCGAGAAAACCATTGGCAAACAGCTTGAAGCTGATTTATGGTAAGTTTCGAAAAATAATACTTTCACTTCAAATACATAGGAATTGATTGAAATTTCATTCGACTTACTATTTCTTCACAGCAAATGTCAACGAGCATGTGAAAAACTCGATTTGGACGAAAAAATTGAATCACCAGCCATGCCATTTTTCTGGCCGACACGGATGAAGGCTGTGCTAAATGAAACACAAGAGGATCCATATGATGATAAAAGTGAACGAGAGCCGAAACGAAAGCGAAAAGAATCATCGAGCAGTGATGATGATGACGATACGAACAAACTGTTCGGTGCAATGCCTGAGAGCGATGAATCTAGTTCTTCTGATTCCCAAAGCAGTACGGAACCCACAAAAATCGAAGAAATACCATCCGAAGGACCAAAGGATGATGACGAGATTGAATATGAGGTACAGTTTTGGCTTTTTTGTTGTCGAAACAGTAAGTCGAGGCAGCTAATGTTTTTATTTGCTTCAATTCACAGACATCGGAAAAAGTTGAAATGTTAACCACTTATCTACGAACCACCTACTGCTACTGTCATTGGTGTGGAGTTCATTATACTGATGCCGATGATATGGAATCTAATTGCCCCGGATCGACAAAAGACGATCATTAAAATTGAGAAAAAAAAAATAAAATAATCCGAAAAATTTTCGTTTTAAATAAATATGTATATGAAAATAAATAAAAAGACTCAACGAAATCCACTTTCATGATATCGCATTTTATTATTATAACTAATAGTTTGGAGTGATTGTTGTCTTAATTCCTTGGTTTTTTGGCAGAATTAGAAGTTTTGAACACACTATAAATATTTAGATAGATTTGATTATTTAGGTACATTTATATAATCTAAAAGAGATTTCAATTCGTCGTTTCTAGTTAAAGTAATAAAAATCCATCGTCATTGAGCATAACAAAAAGCACGTTTAATGAAGCAAAAATAATGCTTGAATAAATGATTAAACAAGAGGAAAATATCGCAATCATCGAAAGGAAGGGTTACAATTTTAATGTATAAGCTGTAATCGCTTATCAACAGTTTGCTTCATTCTTAATCAATATTCATCTGAAAGATTCAATTCACATAAAATGATTTATCTCTGTTTCTAGCTCTAATTTGTCTCTGTCTATGTCTCTGTCTCAATTTGTATCTTCGTCTTTGTCTCTGTCTCTGTCAAAGCGAAAATTGATTTTCATTTCAAAAATTTAAAATTAATTTGGGAATGTGTTAAATTCACGAAACTGGAACGATTTTTGTTGAACTAACCAAATCTATATTTTCTAATACGATTCCATAAAATTTAAATTCTCTTATTGTTTTGCTTGAGCTGTTGCTATCCATGATTGGCACGAAATTACTACTCTAAAAAAAAAGTCGATCATTTTTTATAATCAAAATAGTAGAAATAAGATTAATCTTATATTCGGTGAAAGTAATTTTCTACTAAGTTGAGTGTTGACCGTTGAGCTCTCCGCTTATGAGAGACCAAAATGCTCGACTACTTTGTCAATATTAGTTGGAAAACATTTAACCAAATTTCAGGAAGAAAAAATTGCATAAAGTCTCTACTTTTACGGTTAAAATTGATGGAATCAAATGGAAATCAAAAACATTTGGCAAATACGGCTTCTCGGGGAAACCTTTGGCATCTCACTAAACAGTATCAATCGTCAACATCCGACATCTTTACATATAAACTATCGCATATGCATTTTGTGTGTGTTTTTCCGACCTTAAAATACGTACAGTTCCGAATATTATCACTCGATGAATCATCTTCACGGCTTATCAATTAATATAAAGAAATATTTACACAAGCAAATATTGGTGACGCATGATGACGTGTTGTTCTGAATCATTCGATCATCCAAGATATTGTCAACAGTCATACCGATTTGGGGAGGCTAGCAGTTTGACAATAGCCATGATAAAAATGCTTATGAGAAACGTTTGAATTTTATTATTTGGAATAGATGATATTTCGGCTGCCCCTTTGTCCGTATTGCAATAGGAAGTTTTGCAGCATGATGTGCATGCATACAGTTTTGTACGTTCACCGATAACAATGCAACCAGCCTCACAATTCGACGCACATTTCCGTTCGAGTGACCACATTTTCGGGCCACTAGTGGCATTCTCGGTGCTGGTTGTGTACGAAAACTTTTGCACCATACACATAAACTCATCATCATTGCATTTTTTCATGAAACTTGAATAATTGGCGGTGATATTTTCAATGCACATGTCACCATGCTCCATCGAATGGCATGCATAGCACCACATGTCATTAGGTCGCTCAGCGGCTGCTTGTGTCTTATGAATTGTATTTGTCAGTGACTGTGATTCAGCTGCCAAAAAAAATAGATACAGAAATAAATGTAAAACCACATTGAAAATGTCATCAACATGCAATTACTCACCTGGATTAAATAAATACAACAAAGATAAAATAATAAACATGTTTTTGTTTGTACATTCTTATGATTTGAACTGATTGTGATGAATTGTTGGTTCCCTGTTAAAAGTTGATTCCTGATGCAAATTGTGAACAACAAACAAAAATAGGAAGATAGACTTTATTCAAGATATTTGATGTGACATTTTTAAATAGTTTTCTTTTCAGGACGATTCGATTTGCAATCGAGCAAATTTGTACGATACTAATTGAATGCACGTTGCTTTGCGCATGATCCGTGTCAATCGAAATTAATACTCCCAAGTCCCAGTTCAGCTTTCTCTCTCTTTCTCTCTCTCCCTATGAGTGTCCCGAAATGATTCCAGCTACGTGATTCGCTGATGGAAATGTCATTCGTGCGAAATGTCATTGCAACAGATTTGGATCAGAGCAGATTCATCGCGCAAAATAATGTCATGACATCTGTTTCACCGACAAAAATTGTGGAATTGAGCAAATACAAATTGAGACAAACAAACATGCTCCTAAATTTGGTACTAACCACTTTTTTTCTTACCTGAAATCATCATATGATCTTCGGATATGTAGAATCATAATTCAGGTCACCTTTGACTGCAGGCCACCATTGAAATATTAGAAAATGTAAATTTTTGTTGACGGTTACGGTAGGCTCTGTGAAGCTATGGTCTCATATGTTTGAATAGCAATCGGTCGGTAAACAACACATTTGGGGGCAAAAATCGTTATTGACGGTACACCGAATGTTCGGTAGTAAATAGATAGAATCATAAAATCACATCGGACACAGCATATTGTGTACAGATGTAAGTCGGCCGGTCACCGCTTTTGTGCGTGTGTGTGTGTGCCTGTACATTGGGCATCTATAACTTTCGGTTAAATAATACGAGAAATTTCCATTGGTATTCGTTACTTATTCAAATAACATGGAATCAATGCCATGTTTTTGTCGAACGTGACCGTCGGCAGATACCATTTTCGTCTGTCCCTTTTGTTTGTGCACATGAACCTCTTCGTAGTTCCTTTTGATAAGCACTCATCACTCTTTCAAGCCTGAGTTCAAGCACTTTGATACACAATTTTGTTTAAACTCGTTGTTTCAGTTTCCATAAATAAGTCGGTATGTGCATAAAGACACCGAGATTGCATAGTTTGAACATTGATAAGTATAGTGTCAACAGATCCTATTGAAATAGAGGCGCAGCGGTGTGTGCACGCGATGTTTTCGCCATTTCAACAAATTATTATTGGAAAATACCCGAACCACGTTTATTGTGAATTGTAACGTAATGTAATTATTTTACAGAACAATTTCTAGAAATAAAGCAAAATGTTGATCGACAATGTGCGCGAATTGATTTTTTTTTTTTGTGTGAAGCATGTGTTTGTGGTGTCATGAGTCAAGTGACATTGACGTGATGCATCGCAAAATCCCGTTTTTCTGACATGAAAAATGTGCTCCGTTTGCGATTTGCGATATTTAGACTCATGATTTGCGAAGCATCACACGAACTTCTACGACTCGCCTGATTTAAGCTTCATTATCTCGGCCTGGCTTTTTGTTATTTTGCTATGAATAATTTATAAATTTATTATGTCAAGTGTGTTTTTTTTGTCTGCTTGTTCTCACTGTTAAATTTTCATTTGTTTGCTCCTTGTGCGGTGCCCCATCTCAATTTTACTTATCAATTTTTCCAACTTTATTTTGAATTGTGATTTTTTCTCTCCCCGGGCTTTCCGCTCACATCAATAAAAGCTATCAGTTTCAACAACGAACGTTGAGAGCAACGTAAATGTGGTCCCCGATGAACAAAAGGAAAGCAAACAAACACATTAATTTTTGATAAAAATTCAATTGAGGCATTTATATATGATAATCGAACCGACGTATTGGTTGCTCGCATTTGTTTTTTTTTTTTTGCTCGCCGCACATTATTCTGGATTTCATCGTTATTTTCGTCCTATCTTCCGCTGTGAAATTCATATTTATTTACGTATTTCACATCGGCTGCCATTAGTTACTGATCTTGCGAGCATAGTGGAAGTCGATAACGACGAGAGCAATTAACAGAGCAAATTCAAATACTAGAACATTCTTTCAATTCTTGAAATAGTTTCATTAAGTGTGCAAAACGTAGTTCACGCGAACAATTCGACCATTTTTATTTTTTTTTTTCGAATAAAAGACAATATATTTTTTATAACCATGAATTCGGTTGAAATTTACAACGCAATGATGACACAGCACAAGAGTCGAGATAACAACAGCAATTTCTACCATCCAAGAAAAAGTAAGTTTTCCACATTTTCCTCCGTTAAATCTTGAACCACACAATCGGAATGACGCACACGATATTGGACTCCAATCCAAATGCAATCAAAAAAAATCTTTTGCATGACAAAAAATTGTACAATAAGTTTCATGAAAATCATAATGCGATCTATTGAGAGAAAACAAATCCCATCGTTGACTCACTGATTACAAGCAATTCGAATTATTCCATTTCACTTTTTTGAATGAAATTCCTGTGAAATCGTCATTTTGGCGTCAATTGCGTCGAAACTATGAAGAATATGCTAAAAAATTTCTTATCAAAAACGAATAACAGATGAACCTTCGATCACCCCAAAACAAGGAATTTCATGTCTGATCAGTTGAATACTGTGCTGCGATCAGCCATCAATAAAATTGTCACGGAGAAATGGAATATTTACAGAGGAAAGTTTTGTTGTTTTGATGTTATTAATCGGTTGATGATAACGGACAAAATCCATCACAGTATTGTCACGATTTCCTTTTTTTTCCGTCCAGCATCCGGAAGTTTAGAAAACATTTTATTCGAATTTTTTTCAATAGCACCACATAACAACACGTTGCGTGTGACATCACAAGTAGTTACTATAGTAAACCAAAAAAAATCAAGTAGGACGATTATGGTTGCGGCAAATTGTATATAAATACTATATTAATTATGCCACATGCACAGAAAATCTACCAATTTTGACTATAATTCGTAATTTTTTGGTAAAATAAATGTGTTTGCGGTAAAATATAAATAGATTTCAATGAAATATTACGAATTATTGTCAAAAAAATGGTGTATTTACGTTGTAAAATTGTGGGTATGAACATCACGAATGTTTAAGTGTCCTCACCTCTTTGTTTAGTCAAATGGTTGTTATACATGGCCGTCGTCGTTGAATAGACTCATAATGCTAAAGCCATAATCGGGAGCACACAGTCGATTTCTTTTTATTATTCAGCTAATTGCAATAGACTTTATCACTTTGGAAGTAATTGGAATGCATCTGCAACAGAATAGCATAAGTATAGCAAACTCATCAAATGCTACAAAAAACACAACAATTTTCCCATTATTTTGCGCATTTCAACAATTTTGTAATCAATTGATGATAATGCACTTTAACATTATAATGCTCATGTAGTCAAAGCTAGAAATTTGATTGAAATCGAATGCGTGCACTGTGTACTCAAGACATAGACAAGGCAATCGGATCACGAACCGATCCGCTGCGATGTAATTTTTTTACTTTTCAGTCATATAAGGTCACACACTTCCCTTTTTTTTTAATTGACTAATCAATTCGATGATTAATCAATTCCATTACTAATTTGTGTTAATTCGCTTGTTTTAGGTTCATCCGAAGAAGAATCAGCAGCGATTCGTATGCGCTTCCCAACAAAAATTCCGGTAAGTCATAATTTTCGTAATTATTCACTGAAACAACTATTTCTCATTTATTTATTTTATTGATTGACCTTTTTTTCTTTGAAAAGATTATCGTTGAACGTTATTCCAAAGAAACTGAGTTGCCGCATTTGGAGAAGCGCAAATTTTTGGTGCCACAAGAGTTCACCATGTCACAATTCATTTCGATCATCCGCAGTCGCATGAAGGTTGGACCAAGCAAAGCCCTCTTCTTTTTGGTCAACAATCGTTCGCTGGTGTCACTGAGCAAATCATTGGCCGAAATCTATGCTGAAAATCGCAGCGAAGATGGTTTTCTCTACGTTTATTATGCATCTCAAGAAGTTTTTGGTTAATGAAAGCCAGCGCATCCGATAATTAGAAAAAAAAAAAAAAACAAACACCTAATCTGTCGAAACGTAATCAATTTTCCACATTTGTTGTCTATATTTTCGAATGAAACCACATATTTTCATTGCATTGCCGCGTGTCAATCGTTCAACATAACGAATTACGAAACAAAAACCAGCAACAGCAATAATAATCAAAATGAAATATATAATGGCCCGAAAACGTGTTCGACTCATTAAAATGTGTAAAAAGAAACAATCGCGCAGCTAATTAGAAACATTTCAAGCATCAACTGCATCAAATCAATGCGCCAACAACCAAATTGCTTGATACAGAAATTACGTTAGAAACAAGAAATGAGAGTACTACTATCAGCATAAAGCAGTCATTTGACATTGGTTTCTAGCCGAGCTGTTGATTACATAGAACAGATTCGACTTGAAGGCACCTGGCAAGCATGCGCGGGATGAATTGAAACCAAAGTTCATTCACATGGCTAACCAAAAACAGCAAAAAAAAAAACGAAACTAGAAAAATTATATAACAAATTGGGTTGCCTTCTTGACAAGAAACAGTTTTATAAGACTGTCCATCATGGAGGCATAGAAAAACGAACTAATCGAAGTTAAAAGCAATATTCAATCGATAGATTTTATTAAATAAGAAAAAAAATATAGACAATTTTATTGTATTTTTATGTGAATTTGAAGTATGAAAAACCCGTCACATGTATTTAATAATAGAATCTTATTGTACCTAATTGAATGAATATTATTTTTATTTATGGCAATTTTTCCTTTTATCCAATAAATTTATTCAAATAAATCGATATAATATCACATTTAATCTTAATGGGTCTGCAATTATTAACTAGGATAAAAAATTTCGACGTATATCACATCATGTAAATTCAAGGGGAACATAGCTCAAAAGTAATTCTTCATGAAAGAAGGGAATTTCAAAGTAATTGCAGGGCAAAAGTAGGAAGTAATTTCATCAAAATTGTCAAAAAATATGAATTTCTGCTAGAAACTACAGTTTGCTTTGCGAATAATATGAAACTCTCTTGCAATTATTTCTTCATGGAAATTTACTTTTCAATGATTTTTCCTATATGTAAATTACTTAAAAAATTTGTATGATAAATTGAATTGTACTTGACTGATCAGGAATTGAACACGATTTTTTGAACATGATTAATCAGTCCACAGCTTACGCACCTTACGAGATTTGTTCCAAAAAACTTTCTTCGATTGCTTCTCATTGATAACGATTGATAATAGCTCCCATATCTATTATTTGTGTTTCAAATCCATTCAATTCATTGTGTAAAAAATAATTGAAGAGATATTGAACCTTGTAAATTTTATGTAAAAAACCAAATGAGAACAATAAACAATAATAATAATAATAAATATTTCAAATGAGCCCATTGTGAGTCAATCGCATTAGTTATCCAATCCATTCACGCCTTACCTACATCAAAATCCAAATTTCGAACGACATTCTCAGCGTCCGGTTCCAGCGACATTAAGAACTTATTTCCAAATCAATATCAGCTCGAAAAAAGACCATCTTTATAAAATCACAATTGAATTTATAGCCTTTATTTTTAACATCTATACAATTAAAACATGTTGAAATATTTTAACAAAATTTTCAGCTAAGTCAGCATTTGTTCCAACGTCTGCATCTTTGGTAAAATTTCTTTCATCATCATTTTATTACCGTTCGTTTCATACTCGTTCTTCATCCTTAATTCCTAAATGACTCAATATACATTTCAATTCTAAACGTTGAGTTGAAATTGTGGACAAAATCTCTTCCAATATAGTTAGCTACTTCGTTTTATAAAAAAAAAATCGAACATTCAGAAAATTTCTTGGGATTAAATTCTAAAAAACGCGATTGTGCGTTTGGTTTGGAAAGAGTAAATTGATTGCCAAAAAATGTCGGTAAATAATTTCTAATTTGTTTTTAGCACGAATATTTAATATTCTTTCAATGAGAAAAAAACAATTGGTGAAACACGACATGGAGAAATTGATAATTCACGCGCGCAATTAAAATCCGTTGTTAATAACTGCACTAGATGTTACATGAATTTAGTGAAAATGCATGTCAAAAAAGATGCAAGCAAAAAGTTTCAAAATCGAGTAGGGAAATTGTGATTATTAACAATGTTTGGCTGAAATAAGACCTCGCAAAATATCAAACGTATTTCCATCCGGATGTACGCTTTCTGGTTCTTGATTCGGTTGTTTCACCAGCAAATAGCCATTATCATCGATGCCAATGATAGTTGCCAGTTTCTTGTGTCCGTCCGCATCAATGATTACAATTTCCGCGTCACTGTGCAGCCACATCTTGTAGTATAAATCATATAGATAGTGTAAATCTCCCGTTTGTACAATATCGATGAGCTCTTCCATTTCATTGAATACGTTCGAAAAGAATTGCTCATATCCCAGGTACGGTAAATTTGCGTTATGTTTCAAATTGTAGGTTTTGATTAAATCATTGACACAGGTGGTGGGTATGCTGTTGTTCAAATTCAAACCGACACCAACATTGCAAATCGCTAAGCCGCCATTCAATTCCGTATTGACGATAAGGCCACCAATTTTCGTATTTCCATTCACATAAATATCATTTGGCCATTTCAATCGAATGTCAAGCTTCTGAAATAAACAAACTCAATCAAAATCGTGTAAACAGTTTTTATCAATGTTTGGCAGATGATGCCAACACAACAACAACTTGTTGATGCATTTTACCTTGTAATCGCCGAACTTCGTTATTGAATTCACAATGGCAATTGACGCCAAATGTTGCAATAACGGTATCTTCTGACCTAATGGACTTGATAATGGAATGTGTAATTGCACAGAAAATAATGCACAACCATCTGGGCTCAACCACTAAAATTATTACAATAAAAAGTGAGTATGTTTTTCGTGGCAATGGCAAGCAATGTCCCGGAATACGTTCAAATTACCTGATTCTTATTGCGGCCGATACCAGCCGTTTGTTTGCGCCCAATAACAGCCAGACCATGTCGCATATTCAAATTCGTTACTAATGTCATCGTGCTATTGATAACCGGGGCATAGATTGCCAAACGGCCAATATCCTTCGTTTTTAACATCTATGAATGAAACAAAACGAGATTTATGAATGTATAATCAGTGAAAAACGATTTTATGACAATTAATTTTCACAATTAGAATAGAACAACATCTTTTTTGTGTCGCACTTATATCAATCGTCTGAAATGAACGTTACATAATAAAATTTCAAATTGAATATCATCAATAGTGAGAGAGTCGATTTAAGTGCGCCACCAAGATATTGTTTCGATCTCCGCGGTTCGATTCATATCGTATCGCAAAAATCAAATGATGAATAACTACTCACGTCAAAATAGGTGATGGTGGAAAAGTCTTCGGGGCAAGAATGAAGTAAAATTGGCAAAGTGTTATCTAGTTTTGCCCTCGGAATCTCATTTTTTCCGTAAAATTTCACGACCAATGTATTCGTTTTCAATGTGTTCGGATGGATGAATTGTGGTTTCAGCTTTTCAAGCAGCTCGAATTTTGTCTACAATAAAATATAGGAAAATTTTATGAATTTTTCGCCAAAAAATCCCTTCATTTTTTCTCTTTAAGTTTTGTTTGAAATATCTTCAATAAATTGCTTAAAAGAATATTACCTCATGTCGACCGAGGAAATATGCATTTGGATATATATTTGTAGGTTTCTGATCGCGGGATTGAACTACTAATCCTAGTTGCGTGCTCAGCAGGTCGGAGAAAATTTCCAAACGTGCATCATCGCTTTTGCTAAGCGCAGCGAATTTAGCATCATCGTCTTCGTAGAGATTTGGATCGGCTTCAAGGTGGACCTTCAATAAATAATATATTTATTTCAATATAATTTCATATCATAGCATGTGTTTTGACTCACTTGAGAAAATACGGCAATTCCATTACAGTTAGTGTCGGTGGCCAGGATTAGACTTGGTGTATTCCATGTTTCTTCGGTGCCAAGCACTTTAACTTCCAGCCGATGTACATCTCCATGAAGATCTTTCAAGTCAATCGATCCAGGACAAGTCAGAGGTCTGCAATGTGAAGCAAAAAAATTGTTCAAATCCCCAAAAAAACCTATTCAATGAAAAACGCACGGTTTTTGTTGTCCATCGAATTGTTCATCGTTTTCCAAGGAAAAGTGTTTTTTGATCGGTGACGGATGATAGCAGAAAATGTGATGCATCAATTGAATTTTTTGCCAGCGTCCATATGAAAATTGCACGAGCTCCTGCTCTCGCACTTCGGCGGTTCGATAAATTGGCAACACCATGTTCAATACATCGGAACATAGGCACATCATTTTGCCGCCACACAAAAAGTATTCCATTAGAATTGAACCGAGCTGCGGCGATATCGGACCACAAACAATCAACAATGTTGTGTTATCAATCCAAAATGAAGTTTTCAATTGTTCGGTTTTGAGTGCATAAATTGTGTAACGATCTGGATGTAAAAGCGTTTTGATGGTTGCAATTACATTGGTGCGAATATCATTGCTTTCCGAATATACAAGGACGTTTGGTGGCTTTGAACCATCCGAATTCCGCTTCTTGCGTTTTAATGTTGAATATTTTGATGAATGACATTCTGATGAACCCATCGATTTGACACTTTTTTCGGTTTTCTTTTCACACAGATCTTCATTATCCCCAACATGTTCATGCTGCACACTGTCATGGGTCACGCTTTCTGGCTCAACATTTTCATACTCACTTTTATTCTTACAACTTTCATTTGGTTTAACGGATGGCTGCTTTGAACTATCGATGAAAACATCGCAATCTTCGTCATGTTTGGAGGTACTTTTCGTTTCTTCGGTGGACTGAATGGTTAGTAAATCCTCTGATCCTTTGCTTGAGACCATTGTTTGAATATTGCTTTCCGTGTGTAGATTTACATTGCCAATTTTCATGGGCGAACTGTCTGTTTTCGCTGGCGATAAACTGGGCGAAATACGTGCAATCGCCTCCAATTGGCTAGAATCATTTTCAACACTCTTTATCCATTCAACTACGCCGTTGTTCAATTGCGCTTCATCTTTTTCCTGTACACAACTTCCATTCATTTGCTTTTCATTGCCAATTTCTATTGAAATATCTTTTTCATAATCATCCGGACTTGGTTCGCCTTTCAAATTAGCTACTAAATTTAAAATTTTCAATTTATCTATGTGATGATGGCACTCGATTTCAGTTGTTGATGATTGCGGATTGTGTTTCACGCGGCTCGGTGAAGCTTCGAAATCAAGCAGCTGCAACGGCATTCCATTTACCGAAACAGCTAAACGATATAAATTAAATTGAAATTGAATACCATCTTAAGGGAGGAATCATTTGATATAAAGTAAAGAGAATCGGTCTCAATCTTGCATAATTTCATGAAAATCAAACTTACTCTCGATGCGGATGATTGGTAAATAATTGTTGATGAAAAGCGTATTTTGTATGAATGAGTCTCGAATCAATTCAGTGAATAAGGTAATATTAGACTTCAATACAATCGCAAGGTTCGAATCGATTTTCCATGCGATTGGTATTCCAAACGATTCCGCCTGCAAACAAAACAAATGTAGAAGGTGTTCTTTTCCTACTCAAAAATGTTGTCTCGAAATCAAGATTCAGAATACGGGACTCCTTCAAGAAAGTATCATATTTCTGATTCATTTGATACTTACCGAAATGATGCTCGCGCCATTTTCAATAGCAGTCAAATCGGGATAGATATTCGTTTCGAGAAGGATATGGATAATGTTTTTGTCGCAATGAGATTCTACATCGACACCGATTGCACTATGCAATGGATTCAGGTTTGATGGCAGGTTATTGAAGGTCACCCACTTATCAAGCGATACATTTTGGGTTGGCAAAATTGAGACACCGCGTAGCATGTTAAAATACCATAAAGTGTCGACAACCCGTCCATTTCTATAATTATCGCATGATTCTGACGAAGCGCCAATTGATGTAAAGCCTGCAAGATTCGAAAACATGATTTGTGGCGAGCAATAAAACCAATAAATCTTCATTAGACCGCCATAAAAGCGTTATATTTCGAGCATTTCAATATTAAATAGGTCATTTGTTAATTGTCGAAAAATCGCACATTAACACTCACCGTCGTCACCTTCAATGCATGTTCGATAGAATGATACGGTGCAATGGTCGCGAATACGGTTTGCAATGCCCAACGTAATGGATCTCAAGCGCCACGATTGCATCAATGTTGCACCAGCATAGAACAGAGTTAAAAGCATATTACATAAATTGCTTAATTTGACGATTCACGGAAAATATCGGTGGTATTGCCTTAGTTTTGCAGTCGCTAGTTTTGCGATTAGGCAAATTAACGAAATAAAAAATAACCATGCACTTGGTGCCAAACAAAATCGCACCAGTTTACAATATATTTCAAAAATTAATCACTTGAACACAAGAAAAAGTTCAGTTCGATGCGAGCGTTTGACGACATTTTGGAATAATGAGCTGTGATTTATGCCAAATGCAAATAAAATATTTAAATTTTATGTGAACATTGTCGATGCAGTGGCTTGGTATGGTTTGTGGCAAATGGCTTCATTTGACTGGAAGCAATTACTCTCTTTTTCTTACATTCAATGCGCTCAGCTCGCCTGGGCCAATTGTCAGCGCTTACCGTTGTTTTTCCATTCACACACCTTATTGCGTTGTTTTTATCAGTATGTATGATGAGCCCAGTTTGACATGTGTATTTGACGTTTGAAGCTGTCAAATTGAATGCGCGCGCTAATCCCTTATCTGAAATCTCACATCATTTCCCCGCCGTGAATGACAGTAATGTAGATTCTTTGAATTCTGCCCGCTAAAAACCCATAAACTCAGAAATGAAACAACTGTTCAATTTGATATTTTTCATTATTTTCTTTATTTTTATTTATGAATTTCTTTTGTATTGGGGCTCAATGATTACACTTTGTTAATAACATTGAATTCACTTTTCTGTTTTCTTTTCATTTTTACAATTTGTTTCTTTTTTTTTTTTTGGTTGTCGCTAAATTTTGACATTCATTTGGTTTTATTCGTACTTCAAAGTTTCACGCAATAATTTCTTCTTCTCTCTCACTTTTTCGATACGTTTGTTGTTCAAATGTTCAAATTGGTATTTATTTGTTAATGGTGTAAATTCTTCGTTTGGCGCCAGATTTTTCATTGGAACGCCTAAAACTACACAAAATCCATGGAATTGTGTGCTAGTTCTGCTATGACAAGTTTTTTAAATAACATTTATTAGTTTGGTTTTTATTGGTTGAGTGTAAATATTTGTTTGTGGTTTATTTTTTCAGGCCACTCAGATTCTGATCTATGTCATTTTCATTGGTTTGATATTTTGGGCCCTACAAAACAAAAATGATTTTCTTTTCTGCAGCAAAATACCGTTTGATTTTTACCATCGTAATATTCAAAAAAATGTATGCTCCCGGTGCAAATCGCTAGAATTCATTGCAAAATACTTGCCGTGATCGATTCTTAGCTTTACTGTTCTTTGACTCGATCAGGCCGCACTCTGTATTTGATATAATTTTAATTTGAAACCCGCCAGATCTTTACATTATTTTGTTGTAATTTGTGTGTTGTCGCGCATTTTTATATTTATAAATATTTTGTATAACAATAACAACTTTGCAAAGTAACAATAATCTCAAAAATTATTTGTATTTCTCTTGTGACACACCGCAATAAATTATTGAAATAATCTTGGAATGTTATATTCCATACATTTTGTCCACCAATAAATCATACATCAATTGAATAGGTCATTAGATTTTAAATTGAATACGTGATCAATTTGGAATGTGTGTGTGAGTGTGTATGATCGATAATTCGAAATTCTATTGGCTAATTGTTGAAAAAAAATGTCGGAATTGATTCAAAAAGTGTGGGAAATTGTGAAATCTCTTCGTTGCTTTTTTAACACTGAATCTATATTCGGGTTCGAGACTCGGTTTTCAAAAAAAATGTTCCGAATCTCTATCGTTTGCATACTTTGTATGTTGTTCAAGTTTTAGTTTGAAAAAATCCCCACAAATGTCGGACATCAAGAAAGTTCATTTTACATTGAATTGTTAATATTACTCATATATTTTTATTTATAAAATAAATTACATATTGTCTATTTATCTAATGCTCTAAGTTATAACGGAATCGCTTAATGTGTGGCAGTTGAAATATTCCAAAAATGATTCCTTCAGTTACTAATGCAAAGTTTGTCGAAAGTGATAATTTGTTAGCTGTGCATATTTAGTTTTTTCGATGATTTTCCAGTGTGTTTAGCATTTTGCGACTGACACTTCACAACATCGAAGGTGCATTCTCCTCACTATACACACACAATATCTATTCTAACGTTGCCTTCATTGGATCTTTTTGTTTCATTTGAATCCAAAATCATTTTATTGAAATTACATGGACTTAAAACTTTCAATCGAAAATGTTAGCAAGTGTAAGCACCACAACTCACCATTTTCATTTATGGAGTATATATCTAATAATAAAGGGAGATACAAATAAACGAATCACTTTCCTTCTAAATGAATATTCCATTGAAACACAGCACAAATTGACAATTGATGATTTATCTGTTATCATCAAAATATCATACATAAATATTTGTAACAAACCAACAACAAATACCAGCGGAATAGCAATAATGCACGCGAAGGCATCAGTCGCTTTCCATTTAAAACTCACTTGAAAATTTTATTCAATTTCCAAACAATTTTTATAAAATTGTAATATTCATCTCAAATTCATTCGGCGTGCAATTTGTCTACTGGAATTTGTCTATTTGACTTTCAATTTAGCGTGCTATTGCTTGTTCACAATTTATTTCCGGCCATATTTTCTCTCACACACACACACTCATTCTATTTCACCAAATCGGCGGACAAAGACGATTCGTTTGCCCCACATATTTATTTACAAAATCTCAAAAATATTTTTATACATCAAAACAAATATTTAACAAATTCGTTCACATTTTTGTTGATTTTCAATTTAAATTCAGCAATTTGAGCAGGTTTTTGGTAGGCCTGTGCATTGTTCGGACTGAGCAAAGAGTTATTTGGATGAATCTGTTTGTAGTTAAGGAGCGTTTATCAAACGTTTGGCTAGAAATTTGATAAAATAAAATACCCTGACTGTTCCCTGACTAACTGTTATATGCGCCGCACAATTATATCGAAAATTGAAATGGGATTGGATTGGAACGGGTACTCAAGAGAAGTTGAGATGCAAAGGCATCAATGTTGCCGAGTGGTCAAACTGTTCAGCTAGGGTGGGCATTTTTGGGTTTTACAAACAAAGTGTGTGTTCACTCGAACGATTTCACATACAAGAAATTGTAAATATTACGTTAACGCTATAAGAAGGGAAAATGGAGCACTTGATTGTGTGATCTACAGAGGAAAAAACTGGAAGAAAGAAAAGAAAAGGAATTAATCTCTCTGGTGGCTTAACTCGTATAAGAGCATTTTGTTTAGGCCAATACATGAAACATCCAATTCACCATTGGTTTGGCTAGTCATCGTCACCATTAGATGACACATTCACTTTTACATTATTGCGTTCAAAAATTACAGTTACATACTTGTTCTATACTAGAATATATCGAATAAATTAGATGCTAAGATCTCGTTGCTAAATGTTTCTAAAAAGATTGATTTTCATATAAATTTGCATTTTTTCATTGATTTCAATTGTTTCCTTTCCGGCTAATTCAAAATAAGCGCATTGAAAATTGGCTTGCAAATCACTGCTAACTTTGGGTGATACTAAACATATATATAGAATATCATCTCATTCTAGGGAAAATCGAATAAATAATGAATCATGGAATATGGGTTGAGCGATACAGACATAGAAAGATGATAACGGAAATCACGCAGATTTGAAATAAAATAGTGGGCTGGCTAATTTATGTGTGTCAAAATTCACCATTATTCATATATTTATCTAAAAATAATGCAAAATCCTCAATCATTCGTAAAATTGTCTGATTGAAAACTATATATCCAACTAGAAAACTCTTTAAAAATCCATTTTAAATTACAATTTTGTAAAATGGGCAAGCACATTTACAACCGTGGAACATGCAGAATGTGCCGATTGCTATGTGCAGAGCGAGTGCAAGGCTAAAGTTGCTAACTCATTCATATACGTTGTTATAGGGATTTGCACATTGCTTTCCATGTGCCAAATCGTCGCAAATGCCATTGCATTGCACACACTTTTGCAAAGATGTTGGATTATGAATTTTGGTGAAATGTTTGTTTGAATCGTAAGATCATAAGGAATCGCTGAAAATAAATCAAAAATATGGATGAATATTCCCAAAGGACACATATGATACCGAAAGGGCCGAAAAGAGATATCCGCGCAAAACGGGTAATTTTTAAGTCGCAATTACAACAATAGCGAGGAAAAATAGCTCTTTTTTCCCACTTTTCGTTCATGTTTCTCTATTGAATGCGATTCATGTAGATTCTTCATTTATTCTCAACGTTTCATATTTTTTCTTAATCAATTTTCATTAGAAATTTATCACTTCACAAATTAAATAGAATATTTTGGCGAGTTATCTAAATTGGAACATACTTTTCAATTAGGCACAACTCCATGCGATTATTTATTATGCATGGAAATCTAATTTGTGTTACAAAAAAGCTGACTTCCTGACCGAAAATCCTCCAACCATTTTGGATCGGTAAACATTGTATTTTATGTTATTTTCTGTCAATGTTAAGCATTTATCGCGTTCTCATAAATTATTTACTTGACTTTCGTGTTTCCTTTTACGAAGCTTCACTCCGACCATATTTTTTTGATGGGAAACGCTACTGGATTAACTGGTTTTTCCCGAAACACAAGGGATTCCGAAATTTGAAACAAAAACGTCACACATTCTTAACTGTGTTTCAGGCGTAAGCACTTGAACCATCTAAATGGAGAGATATTATATAATATTACGGCATTGTCATCGCCGTCCCCGCCGTCATCGTCGTCGTAAAATACAATATGAAGCACGAGACGGAAAGGAATAATCGTGTATTCATGATAAACATAGCAGTTTTGTGGCTGTCACTTGTTTATTTTCCATCTCATGATTAAAATTTCGCATATGCAAATACATTCTGGTAAATGTGGAAAAGGCGAATGTGAAGCAGAATTTTGAGTATTAAGACAGAAAGAATCGTTTAATCCGGAATCAAGTGAATGAAAAGACGCAAGAAATTTGCAGTAATTTTTCCATTTGATCCCAATTCAAATGTGTTTAGAGATTTTTTACCTAATTAAATTCTTCTACGCCCCCAATCTCTTCGCCTCGTACACCCTCTCCACGTATCATTTTCATACCCGAAGATTTTATTCATTTGAAATCGTGTTTTGAACTAGAGAATCTAATTTCTCACGAGTTTGGGTTTTCTGAAAATCTCTCAAATCAGTGTTATATCATTTGACTTCTCGAAAATGTATCGGAAATGAGAGAAAAAAACACCTACATGTAAAATGCAATGCATGTTTCATCAGGAAATCAATCATAGTTCAGGCTGATATCAAAAAATTGATGTCGTCATACAACATTCGATTCAAAAAAACGAGGATCCTCAGTTGGTCGACAACAATAAACTTGATTATAATTTGTACGTTCCTAATGCCTACTATTGTTGTAAATCGTTGGAAATAGGCATTTCCAATGTATGATTTGCTATTAATTCAACTTATTTTTCGCTTGAATCCAATGGCCTCGGTTGCTGCTGCTAATCTGCTGTGTTGATTCGCCCTCATATGTATACGAGTTGTGTAAAATAAATTATCTGCTTTGACGGCTCAAGTCATCAAAAAAGCGTCTTCGAGCTTCTATTCCACTATTCTTCACAATGGAATTTCCGTAAAATGTAAATGTAAAATGTTGACCTAAATTTCTTGTTGAATTGTTTGTGTTAATATTAGGCTGTGAATTCAAACGATTAGATGTGAAACATCGGTTGTGTATGCTGATGTATATCTGGGCGGTGGTAGTTTTCGAATGCATTTATTGGTATCATTTTCGAGGCGACGATTTCGCAGAACTGGATCCGTTTCACCAGGCCAGGCTCGTTCGGGACCGCGTGGCTGTGCTATCCGTGCATATCGATGATTATCGACCGCTAAACTGATTGTGCCCGGATTCGATGAGCCCAAACCGACGTTATACTGTCGCTGCATTGCCAATGAGGCGCGTAATGTTTTCCGTTTCTGAAATAAACAATCGAATTTCGACTCAATAATTAACATTCATCAGGGTTTTTGGCCAGTGTTTAAATTCACCTCAATGGTTCCTCTCCATTTATCGGCTGCGTGCCGTGCGATCTCGATTCGTTTTTGCTTCTTTATTTGATGCTTTTTGTAAACTACTTCAATGATAATTAAACAAATGCCCCCCACAATACCAGCACCAACTAATATAAATACACCAGCCATATTCTTCAATCCAAGCGTATTTGGTGTTTTTTCAAATTGCTCACAATTTTGAACGTTCCCTTGCAAAATCCACTCTTTATCAAGTGACTCCATAAGACCACCTGTGCGCATGCATCAACACAAACAATTTCGGTTTGATCAATTTATCTACACTTGAAATAGCATAACTTAGAGCTTACTTTCATGAAAATCGAGTATGGCCAATGTTACCGCATCCGTCCATGGCGAACCTTTCTGCAATCCAATACCGTAACCACTTCGACCGAAAAGCTCACCTGCTGTTACTAATTCACAATCTTTTGCTGCTTCATACTCCAAACGTGATGAGTCCCAAATAAATGCCATCAATTTACTGTGTGAAACAAAATTTTAAGTGATTGAAATTAATTGGATGATATTCGAAATTTGCTAATTAAATTCATTGTCAAACAATGTTCATACTTTGATTTAACGTCTTGTATGGCTTGTTCGGCTGTATCATAGTTGTTTCCCTCCATTGTGCGATACATATTTGATAGTTCAACTTGCCGCTTGAAATACATATCGACCGCTGAGCCCTTCACCGTGGCGCACGTCAGATTTTCCATAGTGTTACGCAAACGAGCATCATTGATGCCGCTCAATTTAGTTTTTGGTCGTTCCAACACGAGAAAGGCGGCCAAGTTGGCAGTATACGATGCGACAATAATCATCGCGAACCCCGCCCATACCATGCCAAGCACTCGAGCTGAAAAGCTTCGCGGCGTTCCCTCGCCAATGCCACTGTTCAATAACACTCCCCACGCAAACCTTTGAAGTGTGAATACATTATAAATCACTAATTGATATTGTAAATTCCATTTCGCTCTCTATAATTCATTTTACGTTTTCAATTTGCTCAAAAAAATGGAAATTCGTATCAACTTCTTCATCAAAGTAAAAATGGAAATCAATAATCAATACGCACCAAATAGCCGAGCTCAAATTCAGCGCATCCTCTTCAGTGTTGTCGTTTGTTGTCAGCTTAAATCTACCGAATGGCGAAAATCTATCTAGCAAATAAAGAACCAGCGCTACAACGTGCACAGAAACCATGACTAGTATCCAAAGTGTATTGCTAAATGGTTGCAAGAACGATACGAGCGTACTCGATCGTGATGGTTTCTTTTCCAAAATCGTGATTCCTTGATATTTAAATGGTTTGGAGAATTCAATAAATTCCGCGCGCTCGGGATTGATTGTGAGCGGTGCAACAATCATATCGGCTCGTTCAGCAACCACTTCACCAATCAAACCGGTCCACGTTTTTTTCACGCCCGATCCCTTTGATGATGACACATTTTTTAAAACGTAATGACCAAACTGTCCGTCCGGAGATAAAGCTAAATCGTATGTGAAATTGATTCGGCTGGCGAGCGCTCGCAGTAAATCAATACAATAGCCACGACAGCAGTAACTAGCCGCCGAACCATCGGTGACATTGAACAATGGACATGGGATTTCGTCCTCTTCACATGTCGTTGACGATACATGCGTTGCATCGTCAACACCCAATTGTCGCACATAAACGAATGGTTTCTCTTCGAGTGTAAGCACCGTCAAATGTCTCGGTATGATAATTCCTTCAGGTTTTTTCGCCTCCTTACCCGGCCACAAAATTTCATCATCATTGATACGAAGCCGCATTTTTTGCTTCTCCTATTGAAACCAATCGTAGAATGAGATTTATGAGGAAATGAATAAATAATGCAATGAAAAACGAATAAATTATTGACGAAAATCCAATGAATTTTCGGTTGGCCACTGAGGTTTTTCCACTTCACGTGCTCTCTCTCCCTTGCTTATTCAATAAATCAATGCGGTAACAGTCTATTGATTTTCTTTGCATGTGATGCGGTTTTCGTATAAATAATATAGCATTTTCTAGCAAAGGCTGCATAAAACATTTGTGGAATATAAATTGTTTGTTAAATGACATACCGCGTCGTACAGCAATTTCCCAACAATTTTTTTCTTCTGATGGTCTCGGACATTTATCACTTCGTATTCGGCAAACATTCGATCACCATTATCGTCGAAAGCCACCTGACCGGTTTCGCCGCGGATGTTGCGCGTTTTGATGTAGTGAAATATGCGGCGACCTAAATATTTTCCATATGCAAAAACAAACGAAACAAAGAGCAGCACAACATCAACAATGAATGTTAAAACTTTGGCTTTAAAATTGAATGTTTTGAAATTGAAAATATTGTAGTCTGGTTATGTCACAACTACTTGTTATGTAAAAAGGTTTTGCCTAAAGAGCGTGAAATGTTCAAGGAAAGCAAAATTATCAAACGACACAGCAAAACAGGCAAAAACACACGGCTTGCCTCAGACGAAAAAAAAAATGAATCAAATAAATCGCTCGGGATTGTGAAAATCTCATTTTGTCATCATCATCATCATGACAGCGTTCACCTAAGATTTGTGCTGTGCATAACAAAGACAACATAGAATGAAAATATTCACTTCGAACGCCCAAAAATACGAAAGAAAATGACAAATATAATAAATGATGGCACATTTACCTGTTTCCCATATTGCTCCGCTATCATCGCAATCCTTTGGTGCGACAGTTATAGTTTCGTTAATCATCATTTCCTTGATGGCAGAAGCCAAGACATAAACGCTATCCTGAAATCATCGAGAGAGAGAAAGAGAGAGAGAGAGAGAGAGAGAGAGAGAGAGAGAGAAAGAAAAAGAAAGATGCAAATTGATTTTGAACGTGAAATAAAAAGGCGCCGACACCGAAATCTGAAATAAAGTGTCTAGATCCCATTTCCATACTGACCCTTATATGATTCTTTTCACTTTTGGCGTGCACGAGCTGAAGGCCAATCACACCATCTGGAGTGTTGTTTGCATTTAATGCTTGTTCGGTAACAATCCACACATAGCCCGATTCAGTCATGTTTAGAGCGGCCGCATCACGGAATATCGTATACGAGTCCTCTTTGCTGCGGATTTAAGATTACGGTCAATAGTCTATTGGCATCATTGCATGCATGCAAATGTACTGTATGCTTGAGGTATCACGTGAGCATTACGAGTAAAACAGTAGAAAAAATAACACAAAGTCGAAACCACACAAACACAACAAAAGAATAATCCTTTAAAAAATAACATATAGTAAGTGATTTGGGATCACAAAAGTTCGTGACAAAAGACTTAAATAGTAAAATTACACTAAATAAATTGTCACTCATCAACATCGTTTCATTTGTGTCATCGACAATCGAAACCACACAAAAGCCAATTATTTCCGTTGAAATCTTAGAAACGAGCGAACCGCTGAAATTCTAAGCCAACAGAACAAACGGGGGTAACAAATGAAGAAAAATGCGAAAAGAATATCGCAAAACCCTCTTACCTAGCATAAAGGAGATAGACACGAGATTGAGCGCTTTTCAATTCCATCAATTGTTCTGTAAAACTGTCCAATTTCGGTTCAAATTCAACAATCGACTCGACTGTTGCACGCACTTCGATGTCATCGTAGTAGGTCTGTGAGGTCGTCTGAAAGCGTCCCAAAATGGCACGACCATCTGTATCCGAACTGTGTATTATAATGACCTGAAAAAAGAAATTTGACAATTTTCACCATTTACTGATTGAACAAATCGGTGATGTTGCAGTGTGAGTGTATTTTTCAATGTCAAAAAGAGCAACAGTCGACACGCCACCGAGAGGAAGGAAACATTCAAAAAAGGACAGCATCATGAAAATATTCGATCTATTTCGAAACAAAAGGTCGAATTCATTAAATTTTTTGTGCCAAACCGCTTTTTTCCGTCCATATCCAATTTTCATTTATTGCATTTCAAAGAAAACTCAAGGTTGAGGGAGGTTTCTGAATGTATTGATGATATTTGGAATTTCGAGTGATTTATTGGATGCGAACGGGGAAAGAGATACACAAAGTTTGGCGTAAGAAAATTATCTACAACAATTCTACGGATGAAAAGAATTTCATGAAAAGGTACCAATGTACTTGAAATGAAATCAAAATAATGGGAAAAAGCAGCGTCAAAAAAAGTTATCTTTCGCCCAAAAACGACGTCAGCAACATCAAAAACGAAGAATCAAAGGCAAAGGCAAACAACGAAAACGGAATGGGAAACCGAAAATATCTTAGATCGAAACATATAACGAGAAGACAAAAAAATAAATCCCAACATGCGATTTCGAAAGAAGCAAATGGAATATTCGTTTCACAAAAAAGCCAGCGGAAAAGAAGTGGATAGGAGAATTGAGTGGCGCGAGCCCGTGAGAAAAGTATTGACAAATAAAAAAGAAGAAAATTGGCAACCAAGTTAAAATAAATAGCTAAAATTATGTATAATTTTACCTTAGTCCAACCGAAATGGTCGAGCATTTCCAGCCAAACATCGGCCTGATGATAGTATGGCGGAACCGTTCGCAAAAAGGACACATGGATATTTTTGTCGGAAAATGCTGCGTCACGAGATGATATGCCTATAACGGGAATTTGATAGAATCCTGATGTATAGCTGACGGCAGCTGGTGATAGTTCGCCAGTCTCTTCATGAGAAACGACTACGGCATAAACCTGAATATCCATTCGATACGAATCCGTACAACCAACCAATCGACGATAGATTTACCAATTTTGTTGACAAATGCACGCGAAGTGACATATCGATGATAAACAGCAAAACCGGATGAGCAGCAATATCAAATGTATTCGAAAAAAAAAAAATTGTTCGTGTTAGCTTGTTTCCCTTTTATTTTTATTGAATTGTTCTTGGCATAGGCCCATTTATTATGGCAGCAATAAAAGCTCAAGGGAATTGGCATCGTTTCCTACCTCTTTCTCTTCTCTCTCTCTCTCTCTCTTTCTCTCTCTCTCTCACTCTGCGTATATTTCTCAAAATTGACACAATCCGGCACACGAAGATATCCATGTAAAGATATCAATGACTTTAATCCAACAATGTAAATATAATTTGAATGAACACTCCATATTGGAGTAACAATGTGTTAGATTCCATATTGGTATACATACGTGCATTCCATTTTGGTATACATACGGAAACTTTCGAGCGTTAAGTTTGACTTTTATCCCGCACTGGAATAAAGCAATACACTCTCACTCCAGTTGGGAGTTCCTGTGCAAAAATTTTGACATTTGTTGTGTGCACGTAAAATGTATATTGATGCAAAAATGGAATAAACTAACACTTTGTTCCTCCTTCAAATTAAACATAGTTGGAATAAAGTCTTCGAAATTTATGCAAAGATTGGTTTGTGTGTGGGAAAATAGTCAACAAACTTTAAGGAATCTTATTTTTATGCTGCAGTTTGATCTATTTTCTGAAGCTTATCGAATTTATGGCTGAATGTCAAAGTCAAAATAATGTTCAATTTCGTGCGGGAGCAATCGATAAACGTAGATTATCTCGATAAACATATTAATCCCCGAGACAACATAATCATATATTGTTGCAAACACGAAACGAGTGAAAGATTAGTAAAACAACGCAATCTGTATCTCACTCAAAATGTGCGAAAAATCGAGTGAGAAGCATCTACGCGAAAATGTGACGAACAGTCACCGAATATGTCGCTGTGACTTGAATCCAATAATACACCATGTTAAGAGGCATTGGCAGTAATAATAGTTTAATTATAACGATGTGACGCTGACTGAATTTCAAGAAGAAAATAAAATGGAGAGAGAGAGAAAATCCTATCAAAATACTACGCACGCATCGTTACTCTAATGAAAACATGAAGTGGTGAAAGGCAGTACGTGTTCGGCTGTGTTGAACAAATGTCATGAAGATGTAAATGGTAATTGATTTTGTTTGAAATGAACGAGTACAAAAATTTCGCCTTCAGCACACATTCAGTCACATACGTTATTGTGTTGAGAAATCTATGTTTGTCCGTTCGAATGAATTTCCAATTCCAAGGCATGGGAATATGATAACAACAGCCAATATAAGATACAGTATTTAAAATATGTGTGCAAATGGATTGAGTGCACTTTTGCTGAAATGAATTATTTGTACTTTCAGCAACCGCAGAACCGTTGTTCGTTCGTTTTTCTATTCCCAAGCAAGCTCTCAGGACAGATGCACATATTTTATATGGAGGCGTCAAACACACCAATCCGAAATGATTTGTGGGGCGTTTTAGCATTGTTTCAGATAGCGATGGAATTTCAAAGTACATTGGAAAGGCATTACATGCGTAAAACGACATCCTCCGCATTTTACGTGGAATAGAATTGCATTCATTAGAGCTGAACACTTTTAAATACATGAAGTTTTGTCGAAGAAATCGGTTTTCTCCTTGTTGGATTCCATTACTTTATTATTTAGAAAGAACTTCGAAGTATCCCTGAGAATATGGACCTGACATTTTGCGGAGCTCAGTTTTCGCCAAAATAGTGTTGGGCGTCAAGTTTGGCTCGAAGCTAAATATAAAAATTATTGCATTTGGATACCTGAATTGCAGAAACAAAACCGTGTGTTCAACGGACATCGTAACACAAACTCAATAAAACTCCTAAAACGATTTGAAAGGGTTTTTTTGGGAATAATTGGGCTCAAAATGAAAGAATTTTTTTTTTTTTTTGAATGGCTTGGAATACGAATGACCGCAAATTTTGGTGCAAATAAAATAGCAGCATGCAATTTGAGGTCATTCTAATTCTCAGCCATTCATTTGAAGTGTATTCATTTTTTGACCCCATCACAATTGTTTCCTCAAACAGTTTACGGAAAGGTAAAACTCCACCGAAAATAGTAGCAAAGGAAGACATGGAAAAATGGCCCGAAGGTTGTTTTGGGGGCTCGTTATAATTATTCAAAAGCCAAACAGACACCATGGGAATATTTGCATGCAAATACAATTCCGGAACCGTAAAAGCGTTCGTCTGAT
The DNA here is from genome assembly GCA_028476595.1 of Obolodiplosis robiniae. Classification (NCBI taxonomy): domain Eukaryota; kingdom Metazoa; phylum Arthropoda; class Insecta; order Diptera; family Cecidomyiidae; genus Obolodiplosis; species Obolodiplosis robiniae. Next base: position 8,076,829 of record CM052015.1, on the reverse strand, counting down.
ATAATAAATTCGTGTATAATTCAACGGTACAAGTTAAAGGCGCACAATAATCTTTATTTTTGCAGAAACAATCTACATGTTGTGTGTCAAAGTGTGTTTTATGTCGTGTCCGTATGTTGGTTGCGTAGTGCCTTATGTATGGAGTTGATGAAGTTCAACAACACGCAATAAGGTTCCTTGCAAAACAACAAACATGAGTCGAATGTGGAATTAAATCGATGAATTAAATCAGATTTCAACGATATGTTGTGAATTCCTTTAAATCCCCACTAAGACATTGTTTTGTATATGCGAATGACCAAAAAAACAAGCAATTGAGTTTTAATGAGGTGCGCAAAACTTTGCAATATTCATGATTTCCTTGTAAACAGATTGGAGACTGTTCACTTATATACACAAATCACTTGATGAATTCACCGTTTCCATCTGTGAATCTAAAGCTCAGAATCTGAGCTTCAGTTAGATGGAAAACTGAATAAGAAAAAATGGACGGAAATAAAAATGATGAGTGTTATCCCACTTTCATGAACAGTGCAAGAACCTAAGCAAGAACTCTCGGGTGAATATGCGAATTATGTAAAAATATGCAAAATTCAAACAGAATTTGGTCGGCATTGCATAATTACGAGACAATTTTTCAGAGACACAGGAAATGTGGCTCGTCTACGTTGCCATTTAACGATTTAATCAGATTCATGGATTTGGATTTAACATTCACATGCGTGATGGTGAACTATTTGTTCTGCTCACTTTGCGGATAAAGTAATTTTCGTGTGTTAAAATGATGAATGGAAAACTATTAATTTTAATAATGTTCCATGATGTAAACATTGAGTTTCCCGGATATACACATTGTGCGCTCCAGTTGAACTCGTGCTCACATATCCTGCTTGCTTGTTCGCCTACCCGACGCCAAATTTCCATGTTAATTAAGGAAAAAGTGTGCCTGTGGCTGTCGAGCGATATAGAGAAATACCATTAACTCGTATCAATTTATCTTGTGTGAGAGTTGAAATGCACTACAAATGCGAGCGTTGTGTAAGGGTGGCTGGGGATTTTGCAAGGGCCGATAGCGAATATCATTTCATTGGTCGACACGAGAGGGTTACAAAAAGATTAAATCTTATTTAAATAAATATTCGCCTGTCAGACTTCAAATTCAGTTTGCTTGATGAATATAATTAGAATAAAAATCATAATTAACGGGTACGAACCTTTTTCGAGATGAGCTGCTTGCAGACATTTAGCGCCGTTCGAATTGGATTCCGGTCGATGCGAATTTTCTTATCGTAGTAGGTATATCCTCGTGGCACGTATGTTAAATCGAAGTTGAGATGCTGTAAAAACAGTCCAACCAATGGCAGCAAACGTAATGGCATCGTGCGCGCAACAATGTTCGAATGTTTAAGTCCCAAGGTGTGGAGAGAGGTGAAAGGGTTGTGTGCGTGTGTTCAATATGAAACAAAATTCCAATAATTTAATAAATAAAGCCATTTTTTTCATGTCATTTTCATAGAATGCATTTATGATGTTGGCATTGATGAGTTCTATTGTGACTGTGTAATGTACTCGAAGGGAAAAAGTATGCTCAATTCAAATTAGCAATTTGCTGTTCGATTAAAATGGAATGCCAAACTGAATTTCCCATAAAACATGATGATGTGCTGCTTCTACTGCGTTCAGCGTGCACATGAACATAATGATGTGCAGCTTTGCCGAACGACCTTAAACAGAGTATATTTATTGATTAATTTCCTGGATGAAGTATTTCATTCTGTTTCATGTGCCCGGTGCTCTTCGCACAGCATGCCCAAATATGTGGTTACGTATGAATTTTGCGTATCGAAATTCGATTACCATTTCATTTGAATTTAAACTTTTTAATTGAGTTTGAAGCACTTGTTCCGTAAATTTGCGCATAGTACGTGCGGCAGGTGTATCCGTGTGCCGAGCGCTTCCTCATTTTTTTTTTTTAATTTTAATTCAAGTGATGATAATAAGGGGGGATTCGGTGAAATAAACAAAAAGCCAATTCACTTTTTCTCAACTTACCGCAATCGTATCACGAAAATGGTCCTCGCTCTCGCTATTACTTAATACACCTCCGATATTAAATTCAGTCGGATTATTGTCATTCCCCGTTGTCGGTTTTTGCATTACGGCTAATTTAATGTTCGAGAAAATTGCGAGATACAATAAAATATTTGCCAACGCCATGTTGATACAGCTCTATCTTCTGACGTTGGTTGTTGCGAATTTACTTTTCCGTCGCGTGTGTATGTTTCAAGAAAAATCCTTCACTTCGCTTCACTTCACTTTACTTTACTTCACTCTCTCTTATTATTCCTTTCTTTTGCCGTTAGAGTTTTTGCACTGTATGAATAGTTAATGGTATCAACTCACTAATTCTTCAACGTGAAAATATCTCTCATTAATTCTCACAAATAATTGTCTTTCACCATGGCTTTATGGGCCATTTCGAGTAAATGTCTTTTCACGGTGTCACTCAAAAACAGATTTTCACTCGGGTAACAAGCATTTAATAGGTTTTCTTTTGATGCAATAAAAAATAGTTGCGTCATTTCCTTTAGCACTACTTAGATTAAATATTATCCAATGAATTGTTTGTTCTTTTTTGTTATTTATTACACGACAAAACAACATAAATATATTCATGTGTGTATAAATAGAATGTTAGATCTGTTCAAATGTTCAGCAAATCAGAGATACGTTGAATCTCATCTCCTCATAATGCTTTTGAATTGGTGTTTTCATCATTATTATTCACTACGTTTGTTGTTCAATACGATTGATTGAGTTGGGTCAGGTTTAATTTGATTTGAATTGGGTATGTGTTTGTGTTTATTTATAAATTTTGTTTATGGTTCAACGATGATAGAATTTCACTCTGTAAATTAGTTGCATTAAATACTATTGACCGTTGATTAAATTTCCATTATTCATAGAGAATTTGCACACGTTTCTAATTACATAAACTAACACTAAATTGTAATTTTCAAATGGTATTTTGTGAATTGGAATAAGCGCAACGTTTTCCTTAGAATGACTAAAATATATATATATATGATTTTCTCGCTATATAATTATTAAATGGCTGTTTTGTGTTAAGTGTAATCGGTTTCAATTCTTGTTTCGTTCAAAATGTGACAATTCCCTTTAGAAAATAAACACTCTTTATCAATCTGTATCAAACAATAAATATGTGTTTGTGTTTTTCTGCTTTCAGTTTATCGAATCAATGTCGAACATTTTGTTCCATACATTTTATTTTAGATTTTGAATCATTTGCTTTTTAAATATATTTTTTTTAATTCAAAATTGGTTTAATGTTTCTGCTCGGTAGCATATGATTTGGATTTATCTGTTTGTTTATTCTAATCAATTTAATGCGGAGTAAAAGTTTTAAACGATTTATTTAAATTTAAATTTACTTAGTAAGGTATATACTGTTAACTTTTGTATTCATTTTTTTTTACTTTAATTATTATTAATAGGTTTTATCCATTCACTTCAAAATTAAATTGATTCATTATACGGCAAACCGTGGCGGTGAATGTGTAGTTTGCATGAATTATAATTGTTTGCAAAAGATGTGGAAACGGCGTCTTGTTGGTAATAAAGTTTGATTGCTTGGCTAGATGTATTTTCTTCTTTGGTATTTCTGCTTTGCGTAAGTCGTATAACGTTAAACTTTTCCCCCGCTCGCAATTAAAGTTTGACGCTTTCCGCGGAAATTCCCATCCGTTCGAATGGAAATTGGTACACAATTTATTGAAAAGCTCGTGATTGAATTGAATTTCTCCACAGTTGTGTTCCTCTCTTCTCGAATTCGCTCTTTCTCTCTCACTCGCGCCTCTTTATTATTATGATTTTCCAGAATGTTTGTTATTATTTGGATTTCACACAGAACTTTTCGAGTTGCCGGTCGTTTGTCGTTTCCCGCTCTCGTTCGCCTTTTCTCTGTGTGTGTCTGTCTGTTTCGTTCAGCCGATGCTCAGTTGTATGAATTGCGATTGCATCCGGTATTGTTAAAATGTGATGCAATAAAGCTTGTAACAGGAACAAACAAACGTAAAATCAACTCAAAATCTGATATACACAGTTTAGCCCTTTTCCGCATGCAATCGCTAGTTCTCGTTTTCCCTCGCTTGCTCTCGCTTTCGGCTCTCGTCCGCCTTATCCGCAGTGAAACATTAATGCAAATAATGTCGAGTGCTCATTCAAGAGATACCGCCACGAAATTTAATGTAATTTATGTGATTGACATTCGTCCTGACACATTTTTGCTTGCACAATCAATCTCTTATCTCTGAATGCATTTCATATAGTCGATGTTGACGTTGCTGTATTCTTTTTTCGCAATCCCTCACTTCTCTCCTTATTCTGAATTTCACTTCGTATTCCGTCAAATTGATGCAATATAACAATTTTATGTTTATTGAAGTGGATCTCCGACTTTTCTGTTTCTATTTACGTTGTTTTATGTGCTTTTTTTATTCCATCGATTTAGTCACTTGGATGTTATACATGCTTTTTTCATCTGCCGAACCAACGAACCAAATATGTAGCTTGAGGCGAGGAAATTGCAATGCAGTGTATTGAGTTTAACGACTTATCAGTGTCGGTTGCAGTCGAGAATTTACATTTGATTTTGCTGGATTTCCGTTGAGAAAACTTCATGCGATTTGAATAATCGATCAATTCCTCGCCTTCTTCTTTTTCTTTTAGCCAGATGTTGAATGCCAAACCACAATCTGAAAATGGAAATTGTAAGAGCAAAAAAAAGACATGTTCCAAAAATAAATTCCATTGATATTTTATTGCAAAATTTGTATGCAGTAGAAAATGCACATATGAATAAAAAAAATACCAATTTCATGCAAGTGCACATAGAGTGTCAGATATTTCGTATTATCGATTTGTTTGCTACAAGGTTCACCGCTGCTTGCCATCGTATCCAAATATTTATAATGCCAGAAAATGTGAATAGTGTTTAAATCCGGTGGACGGAAAAACGGTGAATTTTTTTTATGGAAATGTCATTTTCAATTTATGAATAGTAAATTATTATCGGATCTCATAACAGAAATTGAAACAGAGTAAAAAAAGTGATAATAAATAAACATATATCAGTCAATATGGACTATTGTTATCATATAACTTTCTCTCTCTCGCCTGGTAAATAATGCATTTCCAAATAATTAAAAAGCAACGGAGGAAATGGTAGAAACGAAGCTTGGCTGCCAAATTGAAAATGCAATTCACTGTGAATCAAAAATATTGTTTAATGACTTCAAATGAAATCACCGTCCGGAAATTACAATGGCGAAACGAATTATTTCCATCAAAACTGGTCACAATGAACGCGAGATAAGAAATGCGCTTTCATTATGCCTACTTTTTATTGAAAAAACATAACAACACTGTATACAAAATTGTACTGCGACATATTGTGTGTTTTGTTATGCAATGCATTTTAAAGGACATGCACGTAAATGGAATCGAAAGTGCTGAAGTCATTTGAAAGGGCGTATAAAGTCACTAAAGCTAAAATATATATCTCAGTATTCCATATGGTTACAACGTCAGCATCAGCAGCAGCGGGAGAAAAAGAATAAGAAAGAGTAGATTCGTGCCAAAAGTGAGTTGCAGCCAAGCATAGAATAGCATAACATTGACTAGACTTTATTTGTATCGTTTTTAGTGGTACAGTTTGAAAGATGCGTTTCATAAGTAAAAGTGCTTTCACATGGATGAGAGAAGCTGTTGGAATTTTTTAATCGCATTCATCTATTATATAATAATGTATTCTAAATATATATTCATGTGTTTTATTATTTCTCCTCTTGACGAACGGGAAATGAAGTTTAAATAAAAGCATTTGCTGCAAGGGGAACAGAATGATTTGACATGAAAGTGAGTAAGTGCGGTAATGAATTTTCAACGCGTCTCAATGTTTCATTGAGGGAAATTGATGATGGCATAATGGCGACATGCGAGCATATACTCACATGTGCAAATGTGAAAACATTCATGCTTTTCCGTGAATTTGCAGATGAACCGAACGAATGAGCGGCAGAACATTTCGGCGGTGTCACATGTTATTAAATGACAGTATCACAGCACACTGCGAAAGATGACTTGACAGAAAACCGGTGAAGCTTTTTCTTTTCTCTCCATCTCCGATTTAATTAATTTCTTTAATGAATTAATCTGGTTTGGTGCACAAAGCAGACGAGTATTTGATTGCTTAATATTGTTTAATGAAATAAGCGCATTTCATTATCTCAACTCAAATGAATCTAATTTGCAGTTAAATACACGCGACATTCCAAAATGAAAGAAATTTGGATGAAATCCATTGCTCTTCTCTCACACAAACACACACCCATTGATGATTTGGGGTGGGCGAAGAATAGCTGTGTAAATATGGTTCCCAGATTTTTAATATGATATTTTCCGATGTTTAAACCTTTCGTTTGCGTTATCAGCATCATTTGCTATAGTGAAAATTCCAATCCAAGTCTTTTACTTCTGGCTGAATGAAGCAAATGAATTCTTTTTATTGAAGCAATAACATTTTTGAATAATAAAAGTATTTTGCGTGTAAATTAGGGTGGATTTTGAATACGGCACGAAAATCTTGCTACTTCATGTAAAACATGTTTAACAAGTAATCGCTGCCATTAACGCGATTCATGTTCGTTGAACGCGCTTTTGACTCTGTCATCGCCATCATCATCAGCAGCAACAGCAAACTCATTGTCAAACATTGCGCAATATTCAAAGGAAAACAATAAGAAATATTTAAAGATCGTTTTTGCACACAAAGCGCACCAACGCACATACACACACACACACATAGAGATAGATAGTCGTCGAACAGCATCAATTAAATAAATGCTTTCACATTTTTAGACATTTAAGAGGCGATAAACAAAGCCAAGCGACAATAAAAATGAGCCGAGCCACAATAAAAAATGGGAACAGTTGAGCTATTTCAAGGCACGAGAAAAAAAACACGAAATTAAGCTGAAGCGAAAGAGAAATATAAAGTTTCTGTGCACACAATTGCAAGCGAAGTAGTTGAATGGCTAAATGTGTGAATGAGCTAGAGTATACTGCTGTAACTTAAACGATTCGCCATAGTAAAGGTTTAATTATTATCTGTATAGAACTTTCTGAATGGGAATTTTTTTACTCATTATATCTGCAATCTGCATTCAATTTTCGATGTCAATTTACGAGTGAAATATTTGAAATTGTATGTGCACCACGACAAATGACGGAACTATATATATTTCACTTGCTATGGAACTCCGACCGTTTATTGAACAGCATTGTAAAGCTTTTACTTGATGCACAATGAACGTACCAAAATTTCATTCGGAATAACAGCTTCTGAAAATATGTAATACACTCTTCTGGCATCTGGGACAATAGTCCTTCCATTCAGAAGTAAATTGCATTTGGTGCAATCCCATCATGGGATTGAACTATAGAAAAATAGACGACATTTCATTAACTCCGACAGAATTTATTATTGTTTTCATAGAATTTCATTGAATCAGAAGAGTCTTTTTCACAAGCAACTTCTTCACATGGTAAAACACTCTTCAATTCAATTAGCTGATACTCAGTTGGAAAATTTTGATGCGCATAGACGAATATTAAGTACCACGCTGATTTTAACTGGAATATGCATGTGCCTCGTCTGGTTTTATTATGTTGTGTTTTGCATTACTTGCTTTGGCATGAGTTTGTCGTAATAGAAATCCCGACACTCATCTTTAAATTATAATAAATTTGATTTGCTTCGTTCGTTGTGTATAATTTTGTGCATCGTTTCATTTTTTTGATCCCCTCACATTATCAACGACTCACGATAATAAATTCTTCTTTCCTATTCAAGCTTCCAGTTTTCGTAATTCAGCTAAAAACTCATCCCATGTGTGAAATTACGGCTGAATAAGCTATGTGGTTTGTGAAACGCGTGCACGACACATGCAAAACAACGGAAATTCAAACGCAGAAACGGAATACAATGAAAAAAAGGAAACAAATCCAGGAAGCAATCAGCATTTTGTCGAAAAATGAGGAGTTACAGCAGAGAGATTACCATCATCAGAAATCATCTCTGATAATGGCTTATGATCCCGAGATAAAATCACAAAAAATTATACATTTTTTACTCTTTTTATGTAAATACATTTGTATGACATGTATCGTTTGCTGTTGTCCCAACAGCCTGCCCCTTTTATTTGATTCACATGATGGATCTTAAATTCGTTATTCGCTTGTCTCAGTCGTATCGTTTATTTCCGCCGAACCAATCGAGCGAACAATGCAATGGAACGAAAGATGTTTGATCAGGACGGCCCGTAACATCTTATTATAATTTCGCTCGATATATATTACTATATAAATGTCAAATCGAACAAACGTTTCGTCGGATTTGAGTTGATCACATTGGCACACATTGGGAGGCGAACACACACACACACACACACACACAGAGAGAGAGAGAGAGAGAGAGAGAGAGAGAGAGAGAGAGAGAGGGAGGGAGAGAGATAAAGATACGAATGGCGGGACCGGGTAAGAAATAACCATATCGATAAATTTGGGAAACAAAAACCATCAATTTTGATGACGTAATCCGAAAATGATCCGATTATATTATTATTTTGTCATTTAAATCTGGTTACTAAATACATTGGACTTGAAGTTCTGATTTTGTACGCTCCGCTTAGTTCTTTGCCATATATTTTGGAGGGCTTAGAGAGGTTAGATGGATGTGCCTGTTCCCACACTCAGGACAATCATTCTCACACACACTGAACACGGTCGATGTGGTTTGCCGAGAAAAATTTGCTCGAAAAGCCCAAAATGCGACATACCATCTAGTTCATTCTATATACATACATATATGAGAGAGAAAAAATCTTATTTTCCACCCGACAAATAGACGGCTTACAGTCATTTGTGGCGAGCTGCTTAAAAATAGACTAATACACACTTACCGACCTCACAATGTCTAACGAAGCGCCAAGCACACAATTTATTCCAGTGAAAGGCACTAAATGTGATTTTATTGACACATCACCTAATGTATGTATTGCGACAACGCATCCATTACTGAATCGAAACGAATCAATGCACACACACCGTCTACGTTCTACGCATAAAAAGAATAATCTATTTACATCAAAAGCGCCACGGCCTTTTGTTCGGCATTCCAATTTTCTCATTTTATCAAACATGTTTTCCTTCTATCACATCCCGTTCCGTTCCAATTTATTCGCCTCATACTCCCAACTCTACGACATGCAAATGTCGAGAGAATGACGAATCTCCGGAATTAACGAAATTGTACGTGAAATATAATATGGATTTATGTTCATTCGTCTGCCGAATTGGCTAAAGTTTTTACTTTATTAGAAAACGTTGTTTTCATGCAGTTTTTTCATTCTCTTTATCAAAATGTCTTTCAATTATTCTCTCTTGCACACGCGCGCTTTTGTAACATTTCTAATTATGACACTCAAAACGGATCGTGTAGTCGGTTTTCTCTTGCAGAATTTTTATTTCAAGCGACATAGAGCTACATTACTTGGCTTGATGGTGTAATCGTCTCTCACTTTAACGTGATACAAACTTAATGCTGCATCTTTGAATACTGTCATGATATTCATATTCAACTACAATTTATTTAAATTTATAACCATAATAGATTTTCCACCAGAGAATTTTGTTCAAAATCTTTCTATTTTTCTCTAGCTATCGTTTGAGCTCGTCGCAATTTTCACTTGAATTATTATGTGTGGGTGACAGTTTAGAGCTTTTCACATTAATTCGCGTGTAATGGAGTGAATGCATGAGACGATAGCGAGACAACAAAAACCAACGAATAAAAATAACGATTATGAAAAAAGGGAAGAGCGCATAAACTGGAAGAGATAAACGAAATACTATGATAATTTGCATAGAATTGAGCCGAAAATAACGAAAAATCGTGTGCCCATTCCAACAAAAACATTTTTTTATCCATATTATCTGTAAATTATAATGAAACATGGCCGAAGAGACAAGTGATGACGTGAATTATTTTGAATTTTTTTTCACACAATAAAGCAAGAGACGACCTTAAAAAAGGTCCTCAGCCTCTGAAAAATTAATAAAAAGTAATAATAATATATTGATAGTTGATCGATTGACCGGGGGTGGGTTCCGAAAAATGATTCAAGAGGGCGGCCCGGTAATTCGGGCCCACGACCACCCAGCGCACCACTATGCTCTCTATCACGAATAAAATTCGTACATTGTTAATACAAATCGAATTCGCATCAAATTGTTTCATGCATTTTACGAATTTTTAAGTCAAATTCACGGATGATTGAATAAAAATGTACTTGGAGTGCTTATATCGAGGCACAAAGTGTATTCATGTTTAAAGATGGCTATTGTAATTTTGAATCAGAAAATGTGGAATTTCGAAAAATTGTTTTTTTTTTTTTTATTTTGCGTCGGATAAATCACAAACGAAAGAAAAGTTCGGATGGAAGCCGACATGCTCGATGCTACCCCATTAAAATTCACGCACCGCAATAACTTGTTCATACGAGCCGAATGTTTGATACAGCCATTTCGTGAAATGCATGAAATCTTTCTTACAATGCATTAGAATTCTTTGAAATTGTTTGCTACGAATTGGTTTTCGTGTATTTATAGGAAATATTGGTGATGATGATGAGAAATTGTTTGTATCGACTTCTCGTCACAAATCATTCGTGTATTTAATGAGAATTCCAAAAATGCACGAATACACAAGCAATGGATTTTACGAAATATATTTTCAGTGTTCACAAGTTTTATTCAAATGCAAGCACCCTCTGTATATCACTGTCATTATTATCATCATTTTCAACAACTCCATATATTTTCGAGCTGATGGTGAAGAGCACATCCTGTTCGCGTTCAACTTCATAATAAATATCATTCGAATCAAATCTCGCATAGAATAGTAAATATGTGCGTTCTTCTCTCTCTCTCTCTCTCTCTCTCTCTCTCTCTTTCATCGACTTGCTATTCTTGGATGGCATTTGTTCCTGATATCATTTGAAGCTTTTGTCTATTTGTCAATGAATTCACAAGGTGCGGCGCAGTGATTTACAAGTAATTGTTGCTGCTTTTTTTTCAATCCATCATTACGTTAAAACTATGCGTTCCGTCGCATTTGTCTTGATATTCAACCATTTTTCCTTAGTTTTCTCTTTCATATTTTTGGTTGATACTTTTCTTCTGCACCACAGTCATGTCTTCATCTCATTTTGGAGTTTTAAATTTTCAGATTTGATTTGAATTTCATGATCCATGTAAACGGCATAACGAGCATGCTTTGTGAATCTGATTGCCCGAGTATAACGTGAATACATTCCCATGGGTATAGTAACAATCTCAACGGTACCACAATTTTCGGAGATTTGTCGTTATCGAGAGGGCTTTGAATCGGCGATATCAAACAACCTGCATTATATTTTAAAATGCAAATCAAGTCGGTAAAAAAGAACGCATAAATTCGATAGAGAGTTAAACATATTTCGCCATAAATTGGTGGAAAAAATGTCTCCATCTTATCATTACTTGCTCGTTTGTTCTGCTTTATTGCTCTTTGAATGGCACGAAATTCCACGAAGAACGCTCGTTATCTCCACCAAAGAGACCAATAGATCACTTTTATCCTCTATAGAATGGGAAAAATCAAAGCACTTATTTAACATTAAATGAAAGATCAACATGCAGATGTTCGTTTATACCAAGATTGAAGTATAATTTGTGTTGGTAAAATAGAGAGACAGAAAGAAAGCGAGAAAAAGAATAACGTTACATTTCATTGTGAGCTCGCTTGTCTCTTCTCAAAGTGCTGGCTATAGTAAATTGACTGAGAAGTGGAGAAAAATAAATATTTTCTGGTGATGCTGCTCTTTCTTTGCTTCACATTACAATTTCCTTCATTTAGAGTGAGCTTTTGTCGACTTTGAACTGCTTAAAACTCGGAGTTCCAACATGTTATTCATTGTGCAGTGAACGGAATAATGTTAAGAAACTTTTCGAACGTTTTATTCTCTTTGATTTCACAATTTTGATAAACTCATTCGGTGCAATATTTTCCTATGAGTGTAAACACAATAAGTGTGTCTGTGCAAAGGTTGCGCAAGGGAGAGAAATTAGAGAGGAAAAGTGGTACCGAAGTCGACGACAGAATTTAAAATGAAAAACGAGAAAAATAATATATATCGCGCTTAAAATGAAAGAAAGAAAGATTATTTTACAAAAGTTTTATTGCAACACAATATCACCCTATATAAGCTCGAACCAAGCAAAGTGTCATGCCACAACTAACTATGAGCTAGCGCAGCTGTGGGCTGTGAACTGTTATGACACTGTTCTGACTGTTCTACGGAGTTTTCTTGTGCTCGACTCCTCGTCATTCTCTCTCTCACTCCTCCTTTCTCTATCTCTCTCTCTCTCTCTCTTTCTCCCTCTCTCTGCATTTTATGCATGGCCAGGAATGGGAATGTGTTCGACTGAAAGCAACGTGTTCAACTGTATGCTAAACAGTGAAACGATCAAAATGAAAAGACGAATAACAGATGACTGAAAACAAGCGAGAGTGTGAGTTTCTTTTTAACGCCTTGTCAAACGCGGGTTATTCGTAAAATCTACATCCTCAATAATTGATGGGGTACATTGATTAAAAACCAATTTCATTATAATTTTTGTTGGCAATAAAAGAAAATTCAACACGCACCGGTAACAATTTGAACGATGCGGAACACTGAAGATTTTTCCAATTTTGCTTTGGAATTTCCCATTAAATTTGAATGATTTTTCTTTTCGCCTCGAATCCATTAAAATCACCGGGAGCAAGAAAAAACCGAAACGAGCACAACCAGAACGAAGACTTACTGAAGTATGCGGCGGAAAATCACAAGTTTGTTGACGCCATTAATTTGACGAGCAGCGTTCATACTTTCTGCCAATTTATAAGTCGTCAAGTAAATACGGCACTTGAATTGAAATATTTTTGAAATGACATCAATGATGTCGAAATACGACATGCCATCAACTATGGAAGAGCCAAACTGAGTGGCCGATATGCGTTACTCGCCTTTTTTTCCTGCCATCTTTCTTTTCGTCGTGACATGCAACAAGACCACCATTAAGTTGCAGGCCGAGTGATGGGATGATGTTGATTCGAAGTACGAGAGAAAAAAGGGCAAACAGAAACCGAAGAACGAAAAAAGGAACGGAAAGCAAAGTTTTGCTCGAAATACAAATATTTCGATGGGAAAACATTGATTAAGTGTAGAGAATTGGATGCTCAAACGACCGTTGCGTTGGCAAAAGCTTAAAGCAAATAACTGTATGCTCGTCGAATGTTTGCGACGTGCTCTCATCAATTTATGCCTTCGCTTGATATGGAGATAAAGAGAGAGAGAGAGAGAGAGAGAGAGAGAGAGAGAAAGAGAGAGAGAGAAAGAGAGAGAGAGAGAGAGAGAGAAAGAGAGAGAGAGAAAGAGAGAGAGAGAAAGCAAGAAGCGAGAGTAAACGCAAATCAAATCACACATATACATATATTTCGTGCCAATAATCAACCCGTCCGATTCTTGCACATCACAAAAATCACAGCCAATTCATATAAATTGCTCTCATCCCGATCATATATTCATATATTATACATACATCGATCATTTACTTATTCATGCGAAACCGCCCTCAAATCGATATACGCATTGGCCGACGCTGATTTGCGAATATTGCCTGTCAAATGAACTTGCTAGCTGGACCGAACAATGGCCATCCGACAGAATACTCACAACTCAAATATTGTAGTATCTGGAGATTTCGAAGTATCTATGTTGAAAGATGTTGTAATTAATCGTTTTCGGATTTATTTCTAACAAATAGCACTGATTCATATTTCGCTGTTACTCTTTAAATAAACACTTTTACATACTTTCCATTTCATCGCCATCTCAATCTCTCTCTTCATCAATTCACTTGATTAAGAAGTAGTTAGCTCACAGAAAATCAAAGTGCTGACGCTGTTTGACTGACGGTCATTTTCGATAGTTCTTGCTTCTGTCATTCGTTCCGTCTCAAGCAGAACAAACACAAGTTTGAACAAGTTTTCAGTGGCATTTCTGTCATTCGATCGAATTCAATATTGAATTGAATATCAACAAAATTCTGAGAGTTTTATTTCTCTTCACTGACAACTTTTTACTCTCTATCTCTCGCATTTCCCCTCCTTAATGCACATCATGTACAGAAAAATCTTTATTTTCATTTGACCGGGAGCTTATGTTCGCTTCTATAAAATGAAATATAAAAAAATCGAAACTTGGACACATTCAGTTTGATTTCATGATTTTTCTCGCAAAAGATATATAAGAGCATCTCGAAGGATTCGATTTTCGATAAATCGAATTGTGGTGTCTTGTTTCAAAGCGGGCTTCTTCCAGAAGTGCTTATTTGTCGAATATTGAAATTTGAGCGAAAAGCAGCAACAACGGAAGAAAATTGGTTTAATTTTTTGGTGAAGAAAGGTGCTTTTTCGACAATAATGAACCTGTTCAATTTAAAACGTTCTAATAAAGTGCCGGGCATTAATTTTGATTTATTTATGGACCCGTTGGTGCGGCTGCTGTTTTCATGCATCAAAACTTCCATGATGTAATTGAATGAGGATGAAAATCACTTTCCCAAACCCGCAACCAAATGGGAACGATCTGAATTCGCTCGCTTGCTCTAACCAAACAAAACTCGTTCACTGTCACATAAAAAACCAACACTCGTTTCGTTCTACCGTAAGTGAGCTGACACCACGAGCATATAATAAATGAATATGAACGTTCATTGAAATAAACACAGAAAAACACGGCAAACGATAATAATAAAAACGAACAAAAATTATGAGAGAAGAAAAGCGAAATAAATGGCGAGAAAAAAGACGCAAATATAGGATACTTTGTATTTGGTGTCACGTGTATGGTGCTTCGCATTGCCGAGCGAACGGATGAGAATAGTATACTCAGAATACGAATGCGAAGTGGAAGAAAAAAATATGAAAGAAAAACTCAGCGTATCAATTTAAGGGACATGCCAAGAAAATGAAAAAAAAAAAAAAAAAAAACGAAACACAAAAAATAAAAACATAGTAAAACTGACAGAATTTTCTCATATACACCAAAAATCCATTCACATGCATGGCAGCTCGAACAGAATCATATATGAAAAAGGGAAATGGCATGGAAAATAATCACATTTAAACATTCAATCTATTGCGAAATGTGACATGTACGATGTAATGTATTTGGTTATCTCATTGCACACACACACAAACACTATTTCAGTTTTTATCGAATTTATTTCGAGAATACGCTGCTATTTCTCTTATTACAAAAACACAGCGAACCACCGCTCTTATTCATATTAAGTTGAAAATTGAAGTTACATGGGGTTTTCGCACTGAACGCACAATGAAACCGCGACAAGCACAATGTCAGATAACTTTCATTCGCTTTCTCTTTCTTTATCTCTTTCACTCTCGCTCCATTTCACCGCCTCTCGCTGTCCATTTCTTTCGGGCCAAAAAACCATTTCATCGATTGGTGATGTTTTCCATTCGATTTAAGAGGTTCTGAGATATGGTGCGTGTTTGTGTTCTGTTTATTGTATATTTAGTAGCTCAATATCTATTTATAAAGATCGAAATTGCGCTGTATTTTCGTTTGTCGAATTGACAATTGTTGACTCTTTGCTAGACGGATCTAACACTGCCCTTTCTTCATATTTATGCCCCTGAGTCGAATGGCACGTATGAATATGTGCATAGATTCCGAATAGCTAAAATACCCAGAAATATCACCATCGCTTTGTATATTATATATCTGTATGATGCCAGCGCACGTTTAATAGCCCATAGAATTTAGGTGTTTACAATTCATGAGAAAAGTTAAATGGCTCCCTTGTACACAATCGTACATGCCAATGCACATATACTGGCATCGATAAGACCAATCACCCGAAAAGCACGGGCCAAAGGATGGAATTGTCATCGTGATGATAATGAAGCTGGTATGTTCATTTATGTCAGACGTGTGTAAGAATTGTACGTTCGTATCGGCTGTAGCTGACTTTGGCATCGTTGCTAGCGAGTGGCATTAGGTAACAGTGAAATTTCGATTTCGAGATTGGCCCACTTCAAATCCTGTATTTCATTCAAAAGCACGTCGATCTGATTATTACTGAAATTGGATGGTTGCCATATTTTTATTTTTGTTTCACACATTTTTTTATCTCGTTTTGTACGACCAATGACTGTTATCTTTACCATTTTTTTCATGTTCATTTCACGTTGGACGTACAAAAACAACGGTAGACAAAACGTGGCTGTTTGCACTTCACTCACCACTTAAATAATATACTAAAAACATCAAGAATAAACAAAGCTTGACGGCAATTTATTGGTTTGCACCACCGCCAATACTGCCCTGCTTATGATTGTTTCCTTTTGAAGTACTCGTCATAATCATCACCATAAAATGAAATTGGCATCGGAGCTTTTTGCTCTTAACATAATAAATGCTTGAATTCAACCACAATCTACCGATTATAACTAGGTAACCGTAGCAGATTCATTGAATCATGGGGACGGCAAGTAGTTTCAGGCCATTTCCACAATTTATGACGATCGAAGCTAGAATATATAAAGCGTGAGTAAATAATGGGGTTTTGAACGTTCAAGAGCATTCAGCTTGATAAAATGAGAGAATTAAATGAAAATCTTTTCAGTTCAATTCACCTAGTGGGCCGCAAACAATAATATTCGCCTCAATCACGCACAGATAACCAAAGCCCACTGAATAATGATATCGAACGAGAGAGCGATGGTGAAAGGGAAAGCAAAAAAGTATCAAAATAAATCCCTAAGTAAATAAAGAGAACAATAGAATTGGGTGGACTGCATTTAGTCAAGCAACGCACGCAAATACAACCACCAAATGCGTATTTCACACGGAACGCATCACGAGAGATTGATAGCGAAAATGAGCTTGATCCTGACAGAAAGGAAAATCATCTATATTTTATTATATGGCATTGATTGTTATATGTATAAATAATGAGTTTTTATGTGTTGGAATGTAAATAGACATTGGGTCGAAATCAGCTATCTGAAATCAGTGAATGAGTAATTGCTTTGGTCCGCAGTCTTGCAAAAATGTGTGCTGTTGTTTGCTGGGCAAAAGCATATGACGATTTGTCTTTTGCAAAGCAACGTGCAAAGCCTTAGAATAACGTTTAAGAATGAGATAGCTACTGAGTCACTATAGCTGTTTCGGGCTCACATCAATTGGCACATGCTGGATGTGCCGTGGTTATCATTGTTCTTGCACAATTTGTAACACTGTTTGATAAGCGCCACAAACAAATAACGTCGTCCCCATTCTCTTTCGATCACGATCGAATCATTTTTCTTTCTCACATTCAATTTGCAATATTAGAGAGTGTTTCGAAGCGTATGGCTGGGCAAATAATTAGTCAGCGGTGATAATGGAATGGATGCTGGCATTGCTCAAGCTCCATCATTTATGATTGACTGGTTGATTTTCTATGAAAAGAATGTGTTGTGCCGAAAGAGCACCTGAAACAATAGAGCGCCGCATGATCGAAATGATGAAACATGACACACATTATACGTCTGAATGAATTCAGAGGACAAATTAGTTTTTTGTATCGCTTTGGTGGGATTGCGTTTATGTTGAAGAGAAGCATTCAACGATAAAATCAGCGCCTACTTTTGGTGGTCTAATTCAATTTATTTTCACTCACACGATAGTCGCTATTATTTTTTCTATCGGCCTCTCTCTCTCTCTCTCTCTCTCTCTCTTTCTGTCTTCCTTTCTCTCTCAACGTTGCTTGCCATAAAAAAAAACTACGATAATTGTTGTTTGGAGCGATTTCACCGAATACCTTATTTCATGTGTTTTATGCGAAATGACGATGATGATGATGATGCTTAAAATGGATGATGGCGAAGAATGAAATGATTGAAGACATTCTGGCGCTTTGATAACGATTATGTGCCGAGAAAATCTTGCATTATAGACAGTGACACGATACGGTGCGGGATTCAAAGCGACTGAATTGAGACATGACCATAATGAAAAATGTTCGCGCTGACTCAAAGATTAATTAATTTCTCCGTCTAAATGAAAATGTGATTAGCTAAGGAAAATTGACCATTGCCAAAGATAATTCAACATTTATTGTAACATTAATTCGTTTTAATGGCTTCAGTAAATCCCATTCGATTTTAATTGTATATTCTATTCAAAATGTAACATTTTAAGCATTTTCATCGGCTTGATGGACGGATCTAACATCCGCTCAAATTGCCACATTTACAACTTCACTGATTTTGAGTGTGCAATGAACAGCAACAGTAACTGTGTAGACATGAGATTAAGTCCAGCGTAGCGTTAACGTAAATGAATGGGATGATATAAATTTTTAATTCCCTCTTCACTTTCTCGTTATTGTTTCAGTCCGGCTCACGTCAGAATGGTTGGCCCAACAAAAACAGCACTACGAACTCAACACTCAACAAAACTTTGCCATTCATTAAGCTCGATTTTTATTTGATTTTGAGAATTTATTTGACACACTTTCGAGTTATTTCGGTGTGCTGTGTGCGAACAACGATTTTTCATTCCATTAGGTTTTCAGTGCATTGCAAAAACTTGTGTGCGTTATCCTAGCTATGTTGAGGGTTGGAATCTTTGCAATGCATGAATAAAATTTGGTTGTGTTGCCATGCTAAAGCCACGACTGGAGCGGGCGAGAGAAACAAAGAGAGAATTAGAGATAGAGAAACGGTTATGCAAACATATGATGTGAATTTGTTTGAAAGGTATTAAGTAAAACTCAAAAACACCTGCAAACGCAGCGAAAACAACACACAAAATTTTACCATTTCAAAAAATGCTTTTAAATGTGAAATGAGCGCAAAAATGGCGCAGTTCGTAGAAAAGGGTTCTGAAAAAATGGGTTTTTGGTTTCGAATGTGCGTGCAAGAATACAATATTGTTAATTCTTGTGAATGTTGTTTTTTTTCCGCTGAGTGTTCCAATAGGTATTGAAAAAAGAGATGTGTTTTTATTTTATTTTCACATCTTTTGTGCTATTTGTGTGCCAACATGATTTTGAATAAACTTTTTGGCATGCATGGATATTGTTCTGTCGCAATCCTCACACATGCTTGAATGATGATGATCGAAGCAAAAAATAAAGAACGAAAGTAAATAAAAGTTGAAACGGAGATAAGAAAAAAAGCACACATCGAATGTGTGCTGGAGTTTATGGAAAAACTCGATGAAAGCATTCCACAGTTATTCGAAGCGTCAGTTTGTGTGCTTCAACATCGAACTCATCGATTAAATGGTTGATTATAGCTGCTCTTTATCGACGGCATACGAAATTGCAGGCATCACAAACATGAATGGGGTATGAACGGACAGGAACAAATATTGACAACGAAGAGACTATATTGTATGTAAAAAGCTAGGACTTACATGTTACAACTCCGTTTGTTCGATGAAAATCACCAAATACTTATGAAATTCCTGTGAAAAGATGCCAAAACATTCCAATGCCAAACACACCAACTATGCTGGTGATGAACCTGATCAAAATTCGCAACGTTTTTGAGGTACGATGATGGGGAGTAGACGTAAACGAACGAACAAACCAGCGAAAGAGTGAAAAGTGAGAGGTAAGGCGTGTGAAAGAAGAAAAAAAAACAAACAAGAATTATCAAATGGGAAAACGATTCAAGCATTCACAAAGCGCTACAACAACATAACATTTTATACATTCCCAAATATGTAAGCGTACGCACTTTTAAATGACATGAAATTATGCTTCTGTTTGCTCTCTACTCGGTGCTAAAAAATTTACGGCTTCTGTTTTCAAGTTGGATCTGTCTCGCCTTTCTCTGTGTATTTGAGCTCCCACGCTACGTGTGGGATTTTCACTCACGTTTATACAGTTTTGTGTTATCGTTGCCGTTAAGTTCGAGGTTACGTTGTATTGAGAAATATGGAATT